>JAZDUA010000180.1:0-600000 GCA_038098605.1 Gryllus longicercus
ATAACTGATGTTTCTGGGTACGTCGACTGCTATGGATATTAACACCGTTTCTGTTCTGAATGTTTTAATACCGGGAGGTGGCAGTATTTCCCCTCTGATGGGTGGTGAGATCTGGCGTAGTTTAGCACATCGGCTTGCGGGATTTTGTGCTTGAGGTGTCTACGCCAGCGAGTCGGGACGAGCTTCAAACTCCCACCGCCGACTGTTCTGCCGATGTGGGGTATGGCAGTGCGTGTTAGTGTAAGTGTGTGTAAGTAATGTATTAAGATAGAACAAGGAAGAGGAAGGAAAGATCGCTTGCAACTCGCGACCGTTTGGTAGGGTACTGCTCCGGCATTCTGTTGTTGGTAAGAGAAACCACGGAAAACTACCTATTAGAGAAGCCGGCCGCTAGAATTCTCCTGCAGACAACGGCTGAATTCGACCTTGCTATCTACCTAGTGACGCAAATACTGCCACACTGTCGGGGCTCGAACCCTGGTCACCTCATAGTGCCCGCGGCTCTGAGCTGCACTCGTTGGGTCATTATGTCGGAGACCCCTCAAAATGTTTTTTGGAAGACTCGTAGTGCGGGTTCAAACCGTCGCCTTGGAGCAGTATTAGTGAGGTAATTGAAGGCGTTCCTGATCGCAATTTTTCAGAGCCCCTCCGCTCCCCTCCACCCTGAGGGGGCAGCTTCTGCGGGTGGGTCGTGCCGGAGGGCTCATTAGAAAGTGAAAAGAGGGCGGCCATGGGTCGGGGGTGGGGGGTGGGAGGGGGGAGGGAAGAGCCATCGCGTATTCCGCGCGCGTCCTTCCGCCCGACGCGACGCGACGCGCTCCACAAGTGGCGGCGCCCGGGCCCCTTTTATTTGCGCCGCGCCCCCGTGCCGCCCGCGCGAACGCCCTCCTGTCTTCACTCTCCTCACACCCTTCGTCCTCCTGCTTGCCCGTGCCCTCGCCCTTACTCTCGCCCTTACCCGGTCCCTCGTTCTCGCCCTTACTGTCGTCCTTACTTTTAGCCTTACCCTCGTCCTTACTCTTAGCCTTACCCTCGTCTTTACTCTTACCCTTACCCCCGAACTTACCTTTTCCCTCGCTCTTACCCACGGCCTCACCCTTACCCTTACCCTCCACCTTCCCCTTGCCCTTACACTTGCCAGTTAGCCTCGCCGCTACTCTCGTCTTTTCCCCCAACCTCGTCGCCCTTGCCTCTGCCTTCGCTCTCGCCTCGCCCTTGCGTTGGCCTTTGATCTCCTAACGCTCGCGCCCTCGCCCTTACCCTCGTCCTTGCCCTCGGCATTGCTCGTGCCCTCGCCAACGCTCGTGCTCTATTCCTAGCCCGTGCTCTCGCTCCTACCCTCGCCTTTCACTGATTTTTCGCACTAACTCTCGCCCTTTCCCACGCCCTTAATCTCGTCCTTACCCTCAACCTTACCCTCGACTTCGTTGCCCTTGCCAACGCCCTTGCCGATGCCCTCGCTCGTAACAATGCCCAGGCCCTCGCCAGTGCCCTCGCCCTTGCCCTCATCATCGCTCGCGACCTCGCCGTTCCCTGGCTCTTACCCTTGCAATCGAGCTCACCCTCACCCTCGCCTTCGTCTTCAGCCTCGCCCACACCCTTCTTCTCACGCCCTCTCTCGTGCTCACTCATGCCCTTTCACTCGCCCCTCCACACGCCCTCGCTCTTGGCCAATCCCTCACCCTCCCTCTCTCTTGTGTCACCCATTCGCTTTCGCATCGCACTTATGCCTTCGCCTTGGCGACGACACTTGTTTTTTTTTTTTTTTTTTTTTTTTTTTCTTTTATGCTTCCGGCTTTCCGTCTCTTCTCACACAAACACTCTAATAATCACATTTGCGCGCGGTGATGTGTAACGGTTAGCGTTTCGGACTGTTGTACCCAAGTTGGCGGGTTCAAACCCGATCGAAGCCGTGAATTTTTAAGGGCGAAAAAATGCTTCGTACGCCTTCCTTCGGAGGGAAAGTAAAGCCGGCTGTCCCATGTAAGTAGATTTACTTGCATGCAAAAGATCCTCAAGCCTAAATGACGCCTGTGAGGTAAATTCAAATCGCGTGTTTCTCGCCCAAGAAACACCTCCTTTCTCTGCTAGTTGGTGAAAGGAGCGTAGCGAAATTTGCGTGGTCAGACGGAAGAGCAGGCCTCATGGCCTGAGTCTCGCCACGTAAAATAAGGCTTCAATTCAATCACACGAATCACAGGGGGTTCACATGAAAAGCAAACTGGGGCCTCACCTAAAACAAACCACAGATCAAAACACTCGATTCGCGCTCTCACCCCAGAACGAACTTACACACACACACACACACACACACATAAAGTCCACGAGAAATCCAGTCGAAAGCTCACTAACAAATCCACAAAAATTCCGACACTTTCATCACGCGCATTCATCATTGATTGGCACCTAATGAGGGAGGAAGTTCCCTCACCGCGCCTCTGACGAATTCTCGGGAATCCCACTAACATGACCGCATTCCCCCTCCCCTACCCCCGGCGGCGCGAGTCACAATGCGGTGCGCGCGCGTGGGTGGGGCAGGGCGGGGGGGGGCAACAGTCGACAGACGACGCGCGCGTAATTGGCGTGAGGGGCGGTGCCGCTGTGTGGGAGGGGCGCTGTAATGAAGTCCCTTTAATTAGCCACTTGCTGCTGCCGCCGCCGAGCTGCCACCGTGCGCCGAAAGGAGCGCGGAGGGGGAGCACGTGACCGGGGAAGCCCCGCCTGACAGCGGTCGCGTCGTGTTCGCCTGGCGGGTGGCGAGAAAAAAATGTGTAAAGCTCGTGAATTTTTTTTTCACTTTCTTGGGTGTATGTGGTGTGGAGAAAGTTTTGTGATGCTCCAATAAAAATCGATGTCGGGATTTTGAGGGAAATATTGCTTGCAATGTCCCTGATACAGAAAGAGGGTTGTGTTTTTTTTCTCAGAAACGCCTTCCAATCCGACCTCCCGCCCTCCCGTCCGTCCTCCTGTCCCTCCTTCCGTCCGCTATCCGTCCGACCTCCCGTCCGCTCTCCCGTCCGCCATCCCATCCGCCCTCCCGTCCCTGTCCGCCCTCCCGTCCCCGTCCGCCCTCCCGTCCGCCCTCCCATCCGCTCACCCGTCCGATCCTCAAATTAACGGAACATGTGAAGTACGAAAAGTACGAACGTATGAATTTGGAAAAAGTGCTGTTTAAGGTGTATATCTGCTGTAAATATACTTCCGATATTATGGTAGTTTCAGTGTAGTTAACGAGTAAAGGATACTAATTTTATTACAAATAGCAAAATTCGATCAGGTGCCTCTCCCCGTATTCTCTTAACTTCAATGAGACTGCCACTTATACTAAGGCACTTTTTCGGAATCATGAGTGACCGCTTAAGTCAAGTTCCACTGTATTGAGGGTTCCATGGTATATTAAAATTCCGCCAGATGTTACAGAGTCATGCTGCAACACATATTTTTATATATTAATTCTTCTTTTTCTTCCTCGCCTGGTGGAATATCCCATAAAGAATGTTGACAGCTAAGTGCAAAGAACTTGATATATTTTTTCCTAGAAAATTAATGATCAACAAGTGCTAATATATGTTAATTTAGATTAGAGAGCAACACGTGAGATACATCTTTTGTTTTCACTGCTCTGAAAAAAATACAGAAATTAATGAAACTATTTCTAGTTTGTTCCTTTTTTTAAATCTCCAATGTTTAGAGTAGCTTCACATAAAATCTATTCAATCTTAAAGTAATTTCATCGTAGTATTTTCATTAAAGTTTAATAAGAAAAACAATTAGAGATGAATCTTGATATCTCAAATTTCAAAGTCTACGTAAATGTGTCGATTTATTGAATGTTTTGATAAAGGGGATTTTAAGTTATTGAATTCTAGAGTCTAAAGGAAAGAGAGAGAAAATCGGATGATCTGAGTATCGCGGTAATATAAAAATAGTAGTTACTAATATTCAGTTATAAATTTAGAGTTATGAAAGTTCAAGTAATCAATATTGCGGCGGCGATGGTGTGACGGTTAGCGTACTGGACTGTTATACCCAAGCTCGCGGATTCAAACCCGATCGAAGCCGTGGATTTTTAGGGGCGACAAACTCCTTCGTACGTCTTCCTTCGGAGGGGAAGTAAAGCCGGCTGTCCCATGTTAGTAGATTTACTTGCATGTAAAAGATCCTCAAGCCCAAATGACGCCTCTGAGCTAAATTAAAAATCGCCTGTTTCTCGCCCAAGAAATACCTCCTTTCTCTGCTAGTTGATGAAAGGGGCGTAGCGAAATTTGCGTGGTCAGACGGAAGAGCGGGCCTGATGGCCCGAGTCTCGCCACGTAAAATAAGGCTAATTCAATTCAATTCAATTTAATATTGTTCTCTATAATTTCTAACCAAATGTTTCCCTCTTTGCCGTCTCCACACCGCAACTGCTGCAACTGTCTCCACTCCCCCTGGTCCAGAGACGAAAATTGCTTTACTCCTTCTTGACGAGAAGGACCGGAGAATTGTCTCCATCTAACTCTGCGGAAATTTGGCTCGAGATAGAAGGAAACTTGTGAAAACGACAATATTCGTACGATGACTGTTGGTCCACTTCAAGCGAAGGTTGAGCAATAGTTACCTCACTGGCTCAGAAGAAACTGTTTCTGTGCTGAAAGCAGAATGGATGAAAAAGATAACTAGAATATAGTGTTCTTATTTTCTCGTGACCGAAAGTAGAAACATTTACAAACTTTGCTTTGATCAATGTCCAGGCTAATCATTTTCTTTTTGTAATCTTTGAATGTTAATTGATTGATGATTCGGGCGCGTGAACGGCTAAGGTCGTTAGTCCCGTAAGCGTAGTTCATGCTTTTTACCGGGAGGTGACGGTTTTCTCTCAACCAGGTATCTCCCACCAGCGGGGACCCCCCCCCCCCCAGTCGAGACAAGCTTGAAGCCCTCGGCTGATCTCCCGATAGGTGTGGTAGTGTAGTTCGTGTAGGCGTAAGTTATGTAAGTATGGGATTATTATTATTATTATTATTATTATTATTATTATTATTATTATTTTGTTATATAAGGTCGCATTATCGTCTAGGATGTTAGCGACCACTATTTCATTTAACGGTATGGTAACTGTGAAGATGACGTGGTGATGATAGGGGTTGAAAAGACGAACACAAATACAACTATGGCCGAGGCGAGTCCCGAACCCGCGATCCTTCGGTCCGAGATAGCTACGGCACTACTGCCTTAACGATATCGGCTACCGAACCGGCCTTATGAACTTGTGGCAATAAAAATTGTTAAATGTGTTTTCAGGAAGCAATATTCTTGTGGACACATACCACTTTATTCACATCTTCATGAAAAGTGCGGCGCTGCTACATTTGTATCGCAAAAAGCAAATTCAGTGTTTATGTTGTGTTTTAGTTGCAATGAAACCTTTTTTTTTAAATGCATCTGGGGCTGTAATAGTTTATAGTGCAGTTTATTTCAGAGACAAGTCTTTCTTTGCGGAAATAGATTTTGTTATGTTTATAACCACGCAAGTAAGGTCGTTTCTTCTCCTCTAACGCAACACACGTTTACTACATTTTGTGCTTTTGAAAATGAAATTTCATGCACAAGATATACCACTGAGAAAAGTTGACCGGCCCGACACTGCATTGTTTCGGTATTAAATAAGACCCCTCTCGCCGAAAGTTTTCTGATACAAGAAATTTATGTTTCTCATTTGCAATACTTTCTTTTGCTTTATGTCATAAAACAGGAATATTTCATGAACTAAAGGTTTTTGTGTTTTACCCTACGAAATTTACTACATCTGTTCGTAAGCAACGGAGGTAAAATGCTTCTCTAGCGTTGCAAAGTGAAATTGTTCGTATTTTTTATTGTAAAAACAAAAACCTGGGCCGTCTTCCCTAAGGAGAAACAAAAACAAAAAATGTTCGCCATCTCTACTGTAAGGAAAAAGAAGCACGATTACTATACATTATGCAAGACACTTTGCTCTGTCCACTTTGCATGAAAAAGGTCTTCTGCCGCCGAAACCAACCTGAGTTAGTTTTCTGTCTTTATTGCGTTCCGTTGTTCACACAGTGAAATGAAATATTTACCTAAGTTCCGAAAATGTCTGAAGATAATGTCAAAGAATTGCACCCACATACGAGGTCAGTATCCATCTTTAAAAATTCTACATTTGTACTTGCCAGTGTTCATATTGTGTGCAGTGTCTGGATATGGTGGTTTGTATATTTCTAATACTTTTTTAAACTCGTTGTTTTTTGTCATTTCCAGTTGATATATTGTTTTTTATTAGGCATTTCTGCCTTCTGGTTATATTGTGTGACATTTCAATTGCAGGCTGGATGACATAGTTTATAATGTTTTTATACCGAACCAAAAATGTTACATTGTTTTTAATTAGAAACAATATTAAATTTTCCTCTTTTTTTTCTGCATGAATTATATTTTAGTATGTGTAATGGTTCATTTTTTACGAAGTTGGTACTTCCTGGAGACTGGGACATAAACGAAAAATGTATTGGTCAACTTTTCTGCTTTCCGAACAAAACGAACATCGACATTGTGAATTACGCATCAAAGGCATATTTTTACCCCGCAGACATTAAAGTAGTACTTTAATGTAAAATACAAAACAAATTTTTTTGTAGAAATAAAGAGGACATTGGTTTTGCTGCCAATCCGTTACGACCAGTCATGAACCGACTAATCACGAAATTTTCACTTGTGTATCGGTGTTTGCTTGTTAGTGGATCTACATGGCCGAACGTATCGCCCTGCCGCAAGATCTGGGGTAAAGGTCGTGATGCCACATCAATATCGTATAGGTCAATTGCATACTGGAAAGCAGCTTATGTTGGGGCAAACGTTCAATATTGAAAATAGTTATGTGGCGTTATATGTAAGTTGTATGTAAAAAGGGAAATTGTGTGTGTATGTCTGAGTGTGTGTGTGTGTTGCGTAAAGTTATCAAAGTAGTAGCCGGTAGTAGCAAGAATGCTTAGCTTATATATATATATATGCTTAGCTTATATATATATGCTTATATATATATATATATATATATATATATATATATATATATATATATATATATATAAAATCCAAAGAATAGGGCGGCCCAAGAACAACAATTAAAATATCCTCGTGTAACATTCAACTAAATTACTTTCAACAAATATATTCTTACTGCAATAAAATGTTACATAATTTAACTTACACTGTTCTGGGTATGGAAACGAAGGCTTCTATGGCTAGAGTAAATAAATTTTGTGTTCTCCAGCTCTCAGAAATCCATTTTGCTCTGAGAAAGGTTGCAGTATGATTGATAGAACGTTGGAAACGTGCCTAGATAGTCATATATGCAAGTGAAATGCTGTTCCTCCATGCTTTTGGATGCTTTGTTGCTGTTCTTCTTCTTCTTCCCCCCCCCTTTTTGACGTTTTTGTGTTCATCTTCTCCGACTTTTTTTTTTTTTTTCTGCAACAAATATTTCTCTAGCGGGTATTCTGCTATTTGCTAAACTAGATGATACCATCTTCCTGTCGATGCTGTATTGTTGCTCTCAAAGCGATGTTTATTTGTTCGCGGCGCTGTTTATTCTAGTGGATAAGCACCGCAATTAGCTGCCTGCTGGCGGTAATCGGTCAATCCGCTTGACGCTTGTGTCGCCTGTTTTCTATTGGGCGTCCGTGCGCTTTGGGATAGGGATTTGGGTCTGTGAATGTTACTCTGGATTTTTTTTTCTTTTTTTTTCTTTTGTAGTTCCGGGGGGACTTCAGATGCGGAGAACTCGAGTGTTCGTTTTTCAGCAGTCCCTTGGCTCTTTCTTTAGGAACCCAATTCTTTCGGTTTTTCTTTCGTGTGCGTGTGTGTATGTGCTTGAGAACATCAAAATAAAGAATTGGTTTACATTCAAAGAGTCTATTTATCATCGCTTCAGAGTAATTCGACTCTCTCAACGAAGAGACAGGTTCTTGTACAGGACAGTGTGGCTAAAACTAAAAATAAGAGGCTTGATAATAGTTATTTACAATAGTAGCTTTAACAGTGATATTTTGTTTTGCGTGTAGGAAAGGTTGCGACACGTGACCGATAGGCCTGGTGGCGCAATCGTGCGAGCCAAATAAAATCACTATGAAATTATTACTTTCACTTTTATATAAAAACAATATATAACTTAACTTTTAATGTACTGAATTAAGTAATTAATTAATTAAGTAATTGAATTAATTAAGAAGTAAGTGAAATGAATGAAAATGAAAGCGTCTGCGGACAAAGTTAATAGATTTTTGGTTCTCCCGCTGTCCTAAATACATTTCGCTATGAGGAAGGTCGAAAAACTGTTTTCATTTTGCACCATTTCAAAAAGATTGATCAAAAACCCAAACATCCATTTGAGGTAGACAGTTGCCAACGTTCTCCCAGGAATATTCCACTTCAAGAAGAAATATAAGAATAAGAAACAATAGAATATGAAATTGGAGAAGAAGAAGAAGAAGAAATAATAGAATATGATAAAAGAAAAATAGAAGCTGAAGATAAAATAAAATATATAAAGGGAAAAAATGGATAAAAAAGAAGAAATGAAAAAAGAAATAGAAAACAGTTAAAGAAGAAGAAATAGAAAACTACGCAAAATGAAAAATAGAATACAAAGGAAAATGAGAGAAAATAGAAGACGAAGGAAAAATGAAAAAATAGTAGATGTAGATAAAATAAATAGAAAACAAAGCAACAATGAAAAATAGCAGACGAAGCAAAAAGAAAAAAAAAGTAGGAGACGATGGAAAAAGAAAAAAGTACATGATGGAGAAAAATACCAGAGAAGATGGAGAAAAAACCGAAGATGAAGAAATAGGAGAAAAATGAATGGAAGTAACAGGAGAAGAGGAAGTAATCTGATACGATGAGCCGTGTGTCCACGCGTAGTATTCTCCGCGGCAGCCCCACGCGTTACATCACGGGCGCGCCGGTGTCGGTGGCAGCGTGTTGGCTGCAGGCGGCGGTGGCAGCGGCAGCGGCGCCGGGGGCGGCTACGAAGCGGGCGCCATCTGGTGCCATCGAGCGCCTTCTCCTCCTCCTCTTCCATTTCCCCTCCTCTTCACATTCCCCTCCGACCCTTACCGTCGTCGCCTCTCTTTTCCCCTCCTCTTCCTGCTCCTCAGCCGCTGCCGCTGCCTGGCGTCGTGCGAGCCGACGAGTGACAGCCTTTCGCCTCCCTTCCCCCCTCCCGGCCGCTCCCTTCCCCTCCCCTCCTTTCCTTGCACCCCCACCACTCCCCGCGCGGTGAGAAGCTTCGCGTGCCCGTCGCCAGGTCGCTCCACCGGCGCCCGTTGCCAACCCTTGCTCTCAGACGCCCTGGTGCGGCGCGTGAGTATTGTTTTCGCAAGCGGTGAAAGCATCAGGGGCGGATCCAGCCGATAATTTTGGAGGGGGCCATCACATATTTTTTTGTTAAATAATAAACATATTTATTATATTATTTTTGTAGTGTATACATGATACTATAAAATATTATTGTTTAAATAATTACATAATTTTTACATAAATAAATATTGAAATTAATTTTGCCTATTAAAGGATGCCTAACTAAGCCTGTTATGGGGACCTCCTCCCCTGGATCTGCCATTGTAAAGCATTTAGGTGAATGGCACATGTGTGGAAAGCTAATATTTAATTAATTAGAAATATTTATACATTAAATCCATTGAGTTCGCGGGGGAGTACTTAAGTCAGAGTGCCCTAGGTCTATGTTTATGTAAAATGCGTTGGAAATGTTGCCGTGGCTGAACTATGTAATATATGTATTTTAGATTAGGGTCCGATCAATTCGACTTTTGCTAGCTAGCGGTGTTTCCAGACTTGGGACCTGTTTTTATTTATTGTCCCCGCCAAGGGGGTAAAGGAGACATGTGGCGAGTAGGACGTATTCCCATTACCGTACCTAGATCCCTTGGCTTGCCGAAGATTTTTATTTCTCCACACATGTATAGAAACTGAGGTGATTCGTGTTTGAAAGCTACAGCTTCATGTTTGCCCCGGCCAGACATCAAACCAGGGACCGCCTCACAGAGAGGTAGCACGCTGTCCATGAAACAGTGAAGCCTTTGAATGAACTGAAGATGATTTTAGTTTTTTTATTTAAGACTGTTTATATTCAATTTGTTATTTCTTTTGAAACACCTCGATAGTTTTAGACAGACAATTTTTATTGTCAACATTTACATATTTCCTGCACTTTGTTTTGGAGCTCATTGTGGCCCCAACATCAGGTAAATATATTTCTTAGTCCGAACAACATTTCACTTCACAAGGACGTAACACAATAATTTAACTCAAAGATTCTCCATATTACAGTAGTTGGCTGTATCCGGCTGGTAGGGAGCTAGAAGCTATGGAGCTAGTTCCTTGTTACGGACCTCACATTTGTGTATTGTAATATAATGGTAGCTGGAGTCTTTTGAGATGATAAGGATGCCCCGAATTAGTTCGCCTGTTATGTATGGAGAATGGAATGGAAAGGACCGAAGCCGGTCATTGGTCCGTTGTTTTAGGTACTTCTTCAGCATTCTCCTAGAACCGATAGCAGGAAACGACTGAAAAGCTGTATGAGAGAACGCAACTTCAAGAATTGGCTTCCAGGGAGAGATGGTCTTCGATCAATCTGTTTAGCTGAAATTGAATCCGTCAGCCTAAGACCGTCAGCCGTCAGCCTAAGACCGTCAGCCTAAGACCTCATCTACGAAGCTTCAGGCACCGATTCCTTCCTCCAGGTGGTGAAGCATTTTGTTTTCCAAATTTTCTAAAATACCAGTATTAACATGGAGATATTAGTGTTACTCAAGGATGGATTTATCAAGTTTTAGTTCCGGATAATGACAGTGGATGGTAATTTGAGGCCGGCTCTTCTGATTGGTTATTTCCACGGCTTTCTCCGATGAATTCTAGGTGCGTGTGCCAGAGTGGTTACTTCAACAACGGGTCACGGTCTTAATATAACCTTCCTTCTCTTACCTGTGTCACTCTTAATATTAGGAACACAGACTTGATCTAATACACCGTTCTTTTGCCCCACCCCCTTGATTTAGGAAGACTGGGGCAGAAAACGTCTCTTGACAAAAGTCTATGTTGACTTTATCGTGAGTAATATCGCTAGAATATTTGACAGTCGCGAAGAAAATGTATGTGAAAATTTCCAAAAATACTGATGGTATTTAATAAGTTTTTCCGTGAATAAAATTACATCCAAAATTATTCCAGATCGCGCATAAAATTAAATATATTAATGACGCTCGTATCATATAGCTGCTTATAATTTGCCAATGGAGACAAGCGGTAAAAATTCTTGGATAGAAAAGTCAATACTTGATTTTGGCACTCTTCCTTAATTGGTGAATACCAGATGTAATGTTAAATGTTATTGGTGCTAATTTTCTTAATGGAGTAGTTTGTCGAAAGTATAAGAGAATGCCGTTATTATTTCAATCCTAAAATTACATTTGCATTTCCTTGGGAATATGTTAAATTATGATTTAAAATGGTTTAGTTAATGTCTGTTAGTTGTTACTAAAAATTATGGGCAATGGAATCCTGTGTCATTTTTAGTTAAGTACAGAAAAGGAATAAATATGAGTGAGTAAATACGAATGAACAAACATATGGTAGTAATTAGAAATTTTATTTACTGGTCTAATTAGATTTAATTAATCACTTTAATTATTTTGCACATCAAAAAGAAACTGCCGCGGCGTTTGCAGATTAAATGTCGAATGCAATGTTAAATATATAATTGAACACCCTTTTGTAGCTTGTAGAGTCCTGTAGCCGTGAGAGTTGAAGCTATAAAATGATAAAGAAAATTGGAGATTGAGGATGTAGAAGTTCATAGACTTGAATGCAACATGATAAATATGCTATATGCGACTGAGTTAAATATATAAGAATAACGTTTTTTTATTAAGTTGAAATATTCGTTTTATAAGACGTTATGATACGCATTTTTTTAAAATTAATTCCGCCTAATTTCACTAATTCAGCCGCAGTCTGAAGGGGAATTTTATGAGCGGGCTGTTCATCGGTAGTTTTTTTTTTGTTATTTCTTAGATCAATACTTTGGCTAACACTATCCGAAGAAACTGGCCACGAACCATGCGCGATCTATCCTTCTTGGTCTTTCCTCACCCCTGACTTATTACATATTATTAAATACACGTTCATGCACCAGACTACCACACATGCCGGGAGATCAGTCAGGAGCTTGGATCTTGTCCCGGCTGGGACGCCGACACGCTCGTGGGAGATACCTCGTTGAGGGAACTCCGTTAGCCGTCGGTAATTCGGGACCGAATCTCACCAACTAGAGGGGGAAGATCACCACCGCCTGCCTAGGAAAACACATAAACTACACTTAGGTCACTAATGACCTTAGCAGTTGACGCGCTCGAAAAATCAATCCTTCAACCGAGATGTAGGTCGGCGCCTTATCTCACCATCCGACAGGAGAGCATCACCTCAGCTCTGGCCTTTAACGAGAACTGCACTAACGGGATTACCAATCATTACTCATGTCAAGCTCGGAAATATCAAAGTATTAATCAATACAAACCGCGAACCAATTTTATGCTTAGCAAAATCCACATTAAACGGACTGGGATTTGAATTGCGGCCCCAGCAGTGGAAGGTGCGTGCCCTTACCACTACACCACGCCCCCTCCCCCAGCGGAGAGCGTCGCGCGTGGGCGGCATCGCCGAGTGCCGCGAGGGTTGGCAGCCCTGCTCCATCCCGCCGTCGCCGCCGCCGCCGCCCCCGCGCCCGGCCTGGCGCCGATCTGTACCGCTGCCGCCCAGCAGTCTGCAGCGGGCGTTTGGCCCGGCCGGTCGCCCCCCACGTCGCCCATCGGCCGCCCAATGACTGCCCCCCGCCGCCGGACCGCCCCGCATCGCCCCGGCTCGGTGCGGAGTCGAACCCGCGATCTCGACCTGTAGCGACTTCGCCCTGGTGGTACTCGCTGTGAGGCGCACGGGTAGCTCGCGGGCAGCCTGTGGTCTCGACGACTTAAGTCGTTCTGCGTGGGATAGGACAAACGCTGGGCAGCCTTTGCTTTATGTCAAAGCAGACCTACCTGTGGTTTTGTTTCATGTGTTTTAGACGACGTTTACAAATAATTTTTTTGCAAAAACGATCATTTTAGAGTCACCAGCGGGAGATAGAACGCCTCAACATATTCGTGTTCTTTGGAATGAACACTACTTTCTTTTTGAATTCGAGTTTATTAATCCCGATTTTAATCAAAGCATGATTTACTTGTAGTTCGAGTCATGGTTCTGTCGGTTTGACTATCGTGTTAGCATTGAGCAAGACATCTTTCGTCGTGTATGAACGAATTTATGCGTTTAGGAGATGGAGTGTGCCTCTTTATATACGGACTTCTTTAAGTGCGTTCGTGAACGTGTGTGTATGTGTGGGTTAGGCGATGGCACACGTGATCGTCAGAATCACTACACGATCCGAAATCGCGATAGTTTCGTTCGGGGAATTGAGAGGCGATGAATCTCGTCCCGCAATGATTGGCTGTGTAGTTTTTCTTTTCTAAAAATTAAATAAAAAAAAAGACCTGCGCGTTGGAGTCTCCTGTGAACAACGGATTCTTCTAGAAGATCAAGAAAAAAAAATTCTTCTTTGGACGTCGGTGAAAGTGCGTCATTTGATAGTGCTACTCACTGTAGATGTGTGTTTTTTTTAGTGCGGCAATGTGACTAGATCACCTGATCCATTCAAGAGGATCTTTCGGAGCTCTTACCCCCTACGTCTAGTGGACGAATCGTGAGGGCCAATGACCTCCACACGAGCCTCGCCCGTTTACGTTTAGTTCTCAGGAAATTAGTCTTCGAATCAGTACGTTCGGCTGGCGTTGCTTTTGTAACCATGGCGCTTGGTAAGTCTTGGATATACATTTCATTATTGATACCTGTTTTATCGTACTAATGAGGCATTTATTTGAATGAGGCTGTAATTTCAAAATGTGAGACGTTTGTGATAATACGTGCGTCAACCCCCAAAGAATCCTTGAGGCTGACTCAATCGTTGATTGTTGCTCCGAATTTTTCTAGTAAACGATTGCATTAGGATGTTGAAGTTCGTTCGTAAAATGACGATTCTTGCAGTAGTCTTGATGCACTGTTTGGCTTTATTTTGGGGATGAAAGAGATTAGTTCCAGTCATTAAAATGCATGGTTTTACTCTAGTAAGCCACGTACCATGTGTTTTCTGAGTCTATGATGTTCGGAAATTATAGTTACCTTTTTGTGAAGGACACGGTAAATGTTATTTATTGTGTTTCAGAAGTTTAGAGAGATTATACTTTATAATGCTTTGAATTGTGGAGTGTTTATACTTGTAATGCTTTGAAGAAATTGACCAAGACATGTTTCTTCCTTGTGTTCTTTCTGTATGGTTTTTCAAGCCTATATTTTATGCAATATTTTCTGGCATGCTACAGATTTAAAGAATAATATTTTGAGTGAAAAATAACGTCCAATGTAAATTGCAAATGGTTATTTTCATTTCACATTTTATCGGCTTCACTTTCTGAATGCATGTATAAGACATCATTCCATTTCCTCTTAATATCCGATTATCTTTGTTTTTATTGAGAATATTTTAAAATAGCAGATCCTCCGAAATACTTATGAATAATTCATAATCTCGTGAAAGGTTTTTACTGAAGGAAAAATTGGAAGGAATTCATTCTTACCGTTATTCATATATGTACCCGAACTAATTGAATGAAAATGTTTGGAACTTTCTACGTCTGACGTCACTTGCGTTGATGTTAACGTTGCTTAGCAACGGGTTACGTCACATTACTTATGAGAGTTGGACGCGCCAATTGGAAGAGGGGGGGGCAGCAATCTTGATTCCCGGTGATGTTAGAAATCGTCTATTTATTAGGTTATAAAAATTTCCTCTATGGGTTTTATCAACCGATTAAAAATGTGATAATTAAATTTGTTAGTTATGGTATATGCTCTAGAATGCCAAGTGCACTAAGAGATCAATTTGTTTGAATCTGAAAAACACTGGTAAACTCGTGAATTAGAAGAAATATTTGTGAGGGCATAACAAATTATTTCTTAAAACATTTAATGTTGTGTATGAAATTCTTTGAATCTCGAGAACTTGATTCTTCTAATATTGTTCATTAAATTAATTTCATTGCATGTCGTTATATTGCATATTGTTCTATATTACCATTCATAATGTAGTGCATAAAAGCGGCATTATCAAGGAGTGCTTCGAATAAGATTTGTGCCTCCCGGTTCACATTTCCGCGCATTCATTAACCCCTTCCTACCATAAATCAGAACCAGAAACTAATTATCACAAACAGTTTAACTCAGCATTGAGATGGAAATGGGCGATCTCATTGGTTTAAACTCAGAATACACTTCCGAAATCTCACCGTCAAAGGTGTATTTCTCGTAGGTATTTTTTTTAACCAGTGAAAAATACTCCACAGTCTTTTATGAATTGTGAGGTTATAACGTTGGTAAGAGCAAGTTTGTTGAGACTTTTTGTTGGTTGCTATTTTTTTCTATATTCTGTTTCACATCATATTATTTGAAGTACCTTATTTTATTACGTTTAAGTTTTTAATCGAAAGGGTGTTCTTTTGAAGGTTTGCGCCTACTTTGAAAGTTGAAAACCACATACTGGTTTAGTACTATTTAATTGTAACTGGCTGAACGAGTGCGAACATTTCGCACGTATTGGCTCGTAAACGATAAACGTAAAATACTTAACTTATAATTTTAAACCTATATTCAATTCTTACGAAATAATTAAAATTTTTAAGTGAAGTATGTTGAGTAGGATCAGCTTTAACACAATATCTGTGTTTTTTTATTGTTTTTTTTTTTTGTATTATGTGTATGTATATATTATGTGTGTGGGGAGGGTCGTCTGGTCCTGTGAGAAGACACGAGTCACAAGAAGCCACAAATGTGAGAAGCCTTCATGCCTTACATAGACTTCGAGCCCGTAGCCATCGCCTCCGCGTACTTGCTCGCTGCTCCAAGCCCCTGTGCCACCCAGGCCGGCAGTCGCAGAATAAATAAAGCAATTCAATGAAGATAAAGTATGCTATCATTATTCGTGCTCCACTGTCTTGTTCAAAGTTCTGCCCATTTAACCCAGCCATTAGTTTTATATTTTAGTAGAAAATTACATTTCCACGACCATTTCTAAGTGCCTTCTAATGTACGAGTTACAATCGATATAGAAGTTAAACCCAAGTTTTTGAAGAAACTTAAAAAGAAACAAGTTGCCCGAGTGACTATTTTTTTCTGGCGCCGACGCACGTGCCGAAGTTATCTCTGGACAGTTTGAATTGAATGAGTGGGAAAACCGTCTATAGTTGAACAGTATGTTAATGAGAGAACATTTTAAAGCAATTTGTACACCATTTCAAATTATATTATTTTGTAGTGTATTTGCTGTTTGCATTATTTTCTAGTAAGATTGCAAATCTTTCCAGAATTGGGGAAATTTCCCCAAATATTTTTTACCACTAACACATGGGCTGCTCTTGTACTTAAGCATTGGCCGCAAGCTGCTCTTTGTGAATTTTGGCATAGATGTCACAAGTATGTGAATTTCGCAAAATTACATTTTGCAAAAGGAAACTTTCGATAGGTAAACCTGTATCCATTTTCCCTAACAAAATAAGAACAACAAATGGTGGTTATTAAATGGTGGATTTGAAAATTAGGTAGTTTACTGGCTATTCGAACAGAAGTTCACTCACAGATACCATGTCCATCATCGTCGATATCATAATCGTTCTAGATGCCGTCAGTTCACCGGCAACTATACCGGTGATGATGGCATAATAGAGAAGTTCTTCTTCTTTCTTGTGGATGGTTGGGAGCCAATAGCCCGTTCAGAGACTCAAAACTGCTCTGACCACGTGATTCTAGGCCTATCTATATCAATTCGGAATGGAATGGAAAATAAAACCATTGGCAATCAAAATTACTGCACTTCAACTCATCCAAACCGCTCATTGCACCAACCGCACCACTCATTAGCTTTTAGGATTATTTTTACTATATATATATATATATATATATATATATATATATATATATATATATATATATATATATTGTATAAATAACCTTTCGCACCTACGTAACGTAATGAAATATCGTATCGATATCGAAATTGTAACAAGCACGGGCAATATAGTAAAAATGACCTTTCGTATGTAACCGCTCTATCTGTGCGTGATCGTTAGTGTCCAACGTCCCTAGCAACAGCGGGGTCAGCGGGATGGTAGCTAATCCCACATGAAGCCGGGGGGGGAGGAGGTGATCCCACGGCCTAAGGGCGATGCATGCGGGAATAGCAATGAGAGCAATTACGGGAAGAGCCCCTCTCTCCAGCGGTGCCTTGATCTTCGCTTGGCGCTCTACCTGGCTCTCTTTGATATGTGTGTGTGTGTGGGGGGGGAGATGCTCTTTGCTCTGCACGGCCGAGGCTCTCGCGTGGTTGGTCGATGTCACTCTGAGTCGTGCGGTTTTTAATGTTTTAGCTCGACCCGCGTGGCTTCTCCGCTTCGTTCTGATTCCTCTCGACGGCCCGGTGCTGGAGGCCGTCCGTCTTCGGGCCGCCTTTCCTTTACTTCTGTGGGAGGGTTGCGACGTGTGCTTTCCAATCTTTCGTCGTAATGCGAATTTTTTTGTAATTAATTGTTCCCCGTGTTTGACGTACGTATTTGTAATTTTTCCACACTTTGAAACGCATTATTTATTTAGTTAATTAATTTCGCCTCTTATTGTTTTATTTCTTTCTCCTTCTCTGTCTCTCTCTCTCTCTCTCTCTCTCTCTCTCTCTCTCTCTCTTTCACTACACACTCCGTTTACGTTTCTCTCATTTTCTCCCTCCTATCTCTCGCTCTGTCTGCTTGCCTCTCTATCCCTCCTCGCGTATTTGGCTGTTCCTCACATCCTCTTTCTCTGTTTTCCACTCTTTCCTTTTCCTCTCTATTTGCCTATTTATTACCTCCTCTCTCTGCTTGAACTCTTATTCCCCGCTCTATCTCTATTTGTGTTTCCCTTTCCCTCCTACTCTCACCGCTTTTCTCTCTTTTAATCCCCCTCGCTATCTATTTGTTTTGCTCCCCTTTCTCTAACTGCATTTCTCCCTTTTCCTTTACCTCTATCTCTATCTGTTTCCCTTTCTCTCCCCTACTCGCTCTCCTTTTCTCTCTTTTAATCGCCCTCTGTATCTCTATTTGTTTCTCCCCTACGTTCTTTCTCTTCCCTTCCCCCTCTTTACCTCTATTTGCCTTGTTTCCCCCCCTCTCTCTCTCTCGCTCTGCCGCCGCCACCCTTTGCGTGAGTGTCCTGCGCGGGGCCAGAGCGCTGCGGCCGCGGGGTGGGGTGGGGGGGCGGGGGTTGGGCTAAGCCGCGGCTTCCGGGCCTGAACCCGCGACCTTTGCATGCGGGCCAGGAACTGCGGGCCGAAGCCATTGCAGACCTCCTCGCCGCCGAGCCGAGCCGAGCCACGAAGGCACCACCCGCCCCCTCGCAGGGCGCCCCCACCGCCCCCCGCGATGCAATGCACACTCGTGCAGATGGGCGCCCGCATAGGTGGGGGGTCGGGACCCCCGTGAACATTTTTGTAGTCATGCGTAATAATTAGGACTCGAAAATTCAGGCATTTCTTTTACCTAAAATAGACCCACAAAGAGGCATTTATAATGACTAAAATATACATGCGAAAAGGCATTTATTTTCACTAAAATAGGTTCGCAAATGCATTAATTTTTTCTAATATAGGCGGGCAAAGAGGCATTTATTTTTAAAATAAATACAGGGGCAAAGGCATTTACCTTTACTAAAATAGGCAGACGAAAGGGCACATTTTTTACATAAAATAGGAGGTTAAGAAGGCAATTATTTGTATTAAATTAGGCAGGCAAAGGGGCATTTATTTTACATAAAATAGGTTCGCAAAAATGCATTTATTCTGGCTAAAGAATTGACAAAATGGCATGTAAAAGATGAAAAATCACATTTAAAAGGAGCAATTACAGAAAAAATAAATAAAATGATTACTATTATTATTCGAACTCTAAAATTTACATTAGCAGTTGCGTTACAATCTTCTCTTTGTAAACTTGATTCTGCATGAGTATCCGGTATGGTAACCACGAATTTGTTTTCGTAGCTAGGCTGTATCTTTGAAATGCTATTGTGGACTGACTTTTCAAAGTTGAAATGGCATGTGAAAACGGAATTATATTTGTCGTTCATTACATTGGGTCTGAATAGAGTCGCCTGAAAAGAGTGCATCATTCACTATGTGACCAAACGTATCCAGACACGTGGCTGAAAATCACTACCATTTCCGTACCCTCCATCGGTAATGTTGGAATTCAATAGGGTGTTGGCCCTCCCTCAGCCTTGATGACAGCTTCCACTCTCGCGGGAACACTTTCAATCAGGTGCTGAAAGGTTTCTTGGGGAATGGCAGCCTATTCTTTTCGGAGTGCTGCACTGAGCAGAGGTATTAATGTATGTCGGCGAGGCCTGGCGCGAAGTCGGCGTCCCAAAACATCAAAAAGGTGTTCGATAGGATTCAAGTCAGGACTCTGCGCAGGCCAGTCCATTACAGGGATGTTATGGTCGTGTAACCACTCCGCCACAGGGCATGCAGTATGAACAGCTCGATCGTGTTGAAAGCTGCAATCGCCATCCCCGAATTGCTCGTCAACAGTGGGAAGCAAGAAAGTGTCTAAAACATCAACGTAGGTCTGTGCCTTGATAGTGCCACAGTAAACAATGGGTTCAAGCCCTCTCCATGAAAAACACGGCCGCACAATAACGCCATTTTGAACGTGTCCGGATACTTTTGATCACATAATGTATGTATGAGTTTATGTTTTCCTATTATAACATGCAACAATCAGAACGCTTGCATGACGAATATGTCAGTAGTGACATGCCTGATATCAACATTCGCGTACTTAAGCGTTATAACTCATATTGAGTGTCGGCAAAACGAGAGGGGATAAAATAGCGGTGTGCCGCTGCCTAACACCAACACGTGATGGAGAGCTGTAATTGTTACACTGCCCCTCGCGAGAGAATAACACCTCAGTATCTTTTTTCCCCATCCTGGACGTTCGCCAAATGGACCGTTGTCATTCTGTTGCTTGCCTCATTTTCGTTGTTTTTTGCGGTACTTACGCGAAGCGAGATGTTTTTAAGAGGTGCATGTTTTGGTGTTTATGGATCACTGGATTTTCTTGGTATGAATCACCGTAATTGTGTTTACTTGTTCATGAGGCACGCGTGAACTGAAAATAATTGCAATATAACGGATATGTTTTTTATGTGTTATTATTTCAACGCTAATGTTGGAATGAAACGCATTAAAAATACGCTTAAACAAGCGAGTCAATTAATATGCATTTACGGTTAAGTTTCATTAATAGTAATGTCCATTGAAATTACTGCATTATTGTATGCTACCAAAATACTGAATTCCGAAAATAAGTCGTGTATGTAATGCAAAAGGATAGAGTCCACATTTATGGCCATCAATTTTTTCCTAAACCTCCTTTACTTCCAAGTCGTCATGTATTTCCAGAAGCGATGAATTAAATAGCGTACATAAATTGCGAAAATATGGGAAACTAATTGAATTTTTCTAGCATGATGCGTTGGGTCCACAAGTAACAAAACTCGATGTGCTATTTTATGATTAAAAATGGTAGGAAACTCTACCCATTTTCACGTAAAATAACGAATGTTTCTATAATTGTATGTACGTGTTGTTAATGTGTAATTCGTTTGTCATTTCAAAATGTTTGCCAGGAGAATGAATTCTGTCAAAACAAGTGAAGGGCGCTCAATCACTATGTTGTTTTATCATGGGTACACAAAACTGTTACACGAAATATTTTGCCAATTGTTTCGCCCCTTTTTTGGTGACTAGAACTGTTTTATATGATTTCAACTCACACTTTCATAGTGCAGAGTGTGGTCAATCCCTGACCATACTACAACGGTGAGCGTCTGGTTTGGAAAGAAGTTAGAAATTTATATGTGATTAAGGTCACAAAATTAGATTTTTTCCGTTTAAATTTACCCAACTCTTCTAATCTCCGTTTCGCGTTTTCGCGTGGTATGTGTGGCTATTCCCGTTCCCCTTCTCAAAGTTCCATTCTGCTATTGCGGGGTTAGGACACTCAACGCACCCTGTAGGGCAGACTCGAGGCACCACTTAGGTCCATCTCAGCTAAGGAAGGCAGGTCTGAGGGAAGCCATCGCTGCCTTGAAAGAAGTGTTTTGGAGGGCGGTACATGATAGGTGGATATGCCCGACCATGCTACACAACGCATGCATGCCCTAGGGGAGTTTCTAGTAGATTAAGTGGTTTCTCCGACAAATGCCAGAGGAATACTGGAGAATTTCTTTAACAAACGGTACACGAAACTTGCGCGATTTTTCCTTCCTCATCTTTGTCTCCTCCTCTCCCCTTATAATCCCTTCGTATAGACACTTTCAGGTACAACACTACAACACGTGTTGCGGGATCAGTCGTAATCTTAAACCTTGTTCTGCCTGTAGTCCCCCGCTGTTCCTAGAAGGTTCCTTTCCTCGCGGTTCCGGGAGGGGGAAAAACCGTCAAGCCGACCACTCAAGGTCGACGTTGGATCTCACCATCCAGCAGAAAAGAAATCACCTCCTCATTCCAGAATAAAGCATTCTTTACACTAATAGGGCAATGATCATATCAGTTGACATGCCTGAAAACATCAATGAAATGATCAAATATTTCAAACAAGTAGGCCGACGCCGGATCTCACCTTCCAAAAGGGGAACAACGCCCCCTCTCGCATTGTAATATACACCACACTTACGGGACTGTTGACCAAAGCAGTTGACGCGCTAGGAAACCAAAAAAATAACAAGTGTGAATATTTTCCCTGGAGTCGGCAGATTCCTCTGTATTTGAGTTTGTGTAGTCCATTGAAATGGGTCATCCTGTATTTCCAAAGCTTGAAACGTACGCAGGAAACCGAACTTCCGTCTCGACGCCGGGTCGTTCGACGCGCGGCAATTGCGAAGAGATCTTTGCTAAATCGCTCTGAGGCCTGCAGCTTCCTATTCAGCCCTTGCCGGTTTCACAAAATGTTCCTCTCGCCCCAACGGCTCTCCACGCGCTGCCGGGTGGCGCTTTCGGGAAGCAGACGAGACGCTTCCTTTCGCTGGGGCAGAGCACGGAGGGCGTACGTTAGTGAAAGGCGCAAACCTACTGCGTGCTCCTGATTTTGATTTTTTTCTTATAACGATTCCCACTACTGTGAGCGTCACGATTTCCCTTGACATGCGCAGTTCCGTGTGAAATTTATATCGAAGACGAATGGTCTTATGGGTTGTATGTATCCTCAAATTCGAATGCATTCTGGACACTTATAAAACAAATGATAATTTAGATGACTGGAATATAAGGTGTTTGGCCGTGGCCTTACTGATGTTGATTATCTCAACCTAAAGGTTTGTGAGTCTTCATGGCGAGTACCATTCACCAATCGTGACTTCGTTGCTGTATTCTCCTCCGTCGAAACATCTTCTCGCCCATTCCATAACCTTCATCTCCCGACTTACCGCGATTTCTTCTTCATTGCTGTATTCTCCTCCCCGCAACTTCTCCTCCGGCACCATCTTCCAATCATCACCACTCGCTCGCCCTCTTGTCTCAAGTATTTCCCCCTGACTCAAGTCTTCCCCCCTGATTTCTCCTGTGTTGCTATACTCCCCTCCTAGCGGATTCCCCTCTAGTACCATCATCCAATCATCACCACCCTTCTCCTGTGACCTATCACTCATATCTCAACCTCCTCGCGTCACCTCACCATTGCTAACTCCTCCGTTGAGTTTACTCCCGTACCATCTCACCAACCAGGCCTTCACCTTCATTGCTTCCTTCTCCTCCCTTGAGACTTGCTCTTGCACCACCTCTCCAATCACGACTTTCCGTTCATTGGTGTGTTCCCCGCACCTGCAACTTCCCCTTCTTGTCCATTCCGCAAATTCTTCGCATCAGGTCACCAATCACGACCTCACTTTCCATTGCTGCCTCCTCTTCCCTGCTACTTCCCCCTCCACAACATCCTAGATCTTCCACCCGATCGTTCTCTATGTCAGCTCTTCCCCCTTCTCCTTTGACTTGCCCATTTCGTCATTTCGTAGCCCTTGCATCTTTTCACCACTTCGCTAATAATTTGAACACGTCTGTACTTCCCCGTCGCCACCACCCACCCATTATCATCTTCACCATCCGCTCACCGTCTCCCTCGCCTCTCCGGAGTAGCTTCCTCATCCGGCAGCAGGGGCGCCGCGGGCGCTCCCGAAAGGCGATCACGTGCGCGCTATGAGCGGGCCCCGAAGCCGGAAGCGGCGCCCGCTACCCTGCACTCCCACAAGCCAAAGCCCCGCCACGAGCGGCGCTGAGGCCATGCTGAATGCGCGACCGCGGCGCTGGTCCAGGGCTGCACAAATTACTTGGTTACGCTCCATTGCTTTGCTCCCCGAGGTGGTGCCCGCCTGATTTGGCTCAGGGCATCAAATGATGTCATTGTAGTGTCTCTGACCGGGAGGTCCTAGGTTCGTGTTCAGACTGTGGCAAGGTATTCGACACTAGTTCGTCAGCTAGGTCGAATTCAGTCGAGTCTAGAGGAGAAGCCGGCTGCTCTGATCGGTAGTTTTCCGAGGTTTCTCCGATCAACCCCAGGCAAATGCCGGAGCAGTGGCGAGCAAGAAAGATGGCCATCTTTCTTTCCCTTTCCTTGTATCCTCTCCCCTTACACACACATATCGGCATGCACTACACTACCACACATGCCGGGAGGCCGGTCGGGACCTACGAGATTATCCTGATTGGGGCGGTGGGAGATACCTGATTGGGAGAAACCCCGCTGGCGCCGGCTCTCGCCATCCAGCGGGGGAAGATCACTACTACCATATCCCAAGGGAAAATGCACTACACTTAAGGAACGAATGATCTCAGTAATTGACGCGCCCAGCATCACTGTCAACCAACCAACTAAGCTGGTGAAGTTTTACGTGAAAGAATTACATCGAAGTTATGTTATATTTTACATTAAAAGTTATATAGCAGTTTCCTAACAAACGTGCCGCACAGCAAGCGCGATCTTTCCTTCCAACTCCTTGTCCTATCCTCACCTCTTACACCCATTCACACTTATATGCATTACACTATCTTACATGTTGGGAGAGAGGAAAATGTGTAAACGTTTAAGTGAATGTGTAAAGACTGATAAGCATGAATTCGGAAGAAACGTAAAAATAATTTGTAATTATGTATATATTTCTGTTAGAACTCTTCCTAGATTCTTAAATTATGTATTCGAGTGCAGACAGAAGCAGGTTTTCGAAGCCGGTGATTTATATAGACGTTTTAATAGGATAACAATACTGCTCGCCCCGGCAAGAATTTTGGTTGCTATGTTATGTTGTTTGTGGGGTTTCTTCTGATTAATTCCAAGCGCATGCTGGAACAGTACCTTACAACGGGACACCGACTGCGTCAATTCTTCCTACCCCTGCGTGGCCTCATTCCTTCCTTTAGACCTAGGAGATGAGTTTCTAACCCATTCTTTATCAATAAGAAAAGGAAGAGTCACCTATGGGGTAAAACCGACCTTAAGGAATACTTTAAGCAGTGGCCCACGGACAGCGCGCGATGTTTCCTTTCCCAACAAGTCTTAACTCCCACTCTTAGAGACGGGCTATTGCTTATTCGCCTCCATACGTTGGAGAGAGATGATACACATTCTGCTTAAATCGTATCTTAAGCAAAGGTCAAGGGGGGACGAGGATCCTTCCTTCTCCACCAGGCCTCCACCCTCCTCTTACGGGCAGGCAATTATTGTACGATTTGTTTAGTCGTGCACTTGACGTAAATCAGCTGTTGCGGTTTCGTCCAATCGGGACCTTGTATGTCGCTACACTGACGTCATTATGAGGACGTTCAAGCTCCCTATTGGATGAAACCGTGAACAGCTGATTTATATCAAGTGTATGGTAAAGGAAATAATCTCCAGAAAACTTTTCTGGAGATTATTTCCTTTACCATACTATGGACTACCACAAGATATCTGCTACTACCACGGAATTTATATCAAGTGCACGGGTAAATAAATCCTAGTAAAGTCGATCATCCATGTCATCTTTCCCATGCTACAGCTGGAAAAACATAAACGTCAGCCCATGACTCGAAGTTGGCCGTAAAAGTCAACTTAGAAAAGGAGAAGAAGAATAGTGTCCCCGCAGGGCCTGCTGTAATATGGGAAACGTGGAATTCACTTGTGCCGCCTGAGCAATTCGCGTGTCGCACCATGGCCATTTGTTGACATGCAATCCGAGCATTCTCAGCAAGCTACCGGAGTGGAAAAAAGCGCGAAACGGGGCTCTTGGTTTTCCACCCGGCTGTGAAGCCACACTCGGCGCGATAGTTCTTCTGTCTCGCCACGGGCGGCGCCGTTGTGCTGTAACGCACGGAATATGCAAAGCGCTCGCGAGAATGATCCCGACAGATGCTACCCTTGGTGTGATGGGCAGGCCGCGAAACCTTTTTTATCCGTGAACTTTCCCCATCTACTCGCTGATACCGGCCTACTCGGGTGCCCGCTGTTTTAATGGTCTGGCAGCGAATCTTCTTGCCTGTCTACTGGCTCTTTCCTCACACGTGTCCTCCCCCGTGAACTTTCTAATGTACTCGCTGATCTCTTTGCCGGCCTATTGTTGCAGCGATTGCCTAATGTTGCAGCGACGTAAAACAAAAACAATTGAAGATAAACAGGTTAATAATAATGTTAATAATAATAATGATAATAATAATAATAATAATAATAATAATAATAATAATAATAATAATAATAATAATAATCATCCGAGCAAAGTGGCTCAGTGCATATCGCGCTGAGTTCACAGTCGGGAGATCCGGGTTGGATCTTCGGGCCGACTATCCTGGGAAGGGTTTTCCTGATTTCCCTCGGTTATACGGGCGAATGCTTAGATGGTTCAAAAAGCCTACGATCACATCTAATCGTCAGCATCCTCTCACCTCATAATTTGTAATTCAAGACTTAACAACCTTGTCTAACCAGGGATACATCCGAAAATCTGATCCCCATAATTACACCCGTCTTTCTTCAGGATAGAATATGACTGGGTCTCGGAAGAGAAAGTGTAGCGTGGTCCTAAATGCCCGAAACGCAAATAATAATAATAATAATATTAATAATATTAATAATAATAATCATAGTAATAATAATAAGTCGGTCCCATGGGGAAGACGGTTGCGGCAGCCGTCGTCTGCGCCGACCAGGCTGCAGGTCCGAATCCTGCGAAGACGTGGTCGTATTAGTGATTGTCCCTTCACCCCTCATGATCATCATCGTAACACCTCATAATTCACACTTAAAGGCCTTGTCGTACAGAGGGATACAGGTGAAAAGCTGATCCTAACAGTTGCACACGTTAGTTAATCGGTAGCGTGGTCCGAAGCGGCTGATATGCAAATAATAATAATAATAATAATAATAATAATAATAATAATAATAATAATAATAATAATAATAATAATAATAATAATAATAATAACCGCCACACGGCCACGCTAATGCGGTTGTTGCTGTGCTTCTCTGATCTGGTTGTGGTAATGCCATGGCTTTGACGGTAACATCTTCATTAATAATAATAATAATAGTAATAGTAATAATTGTGTGTGTGTGTGTGTGTGTGTGTGTGTGTGTACGTGTTTTCGTGCTGTCGCTCTCCTCTCGCGGGCACGCGCGACGATGTGCAGCTGGAGCCGGCGACCCGAGCGGAGTGAGTGGTGGCAGGGCCCGGGGTGAGTCTACTGCGGGAGCATCAGGTGTTTGGCGAGCGTTCAAACGAGCGCCCAACAACCTGAGAGAGAGAGACCGACGCACACAGAGAGAGGAAGATAGAAAGAGAGAGAGCGGAAGAGCCCTGCGACACGAGGTGACCCACATTCCGGACATCGTAGATTCCGATTTTTTACTTTCGCGTGCACGTTACGGTCGGTGGGGGGTGAGGGAGTCCGCCCGTAGCAGCCCGTGCGTTTGCGTTACGCCCCACTATTCAAGTCGCTCTGACGCACAGCTGTTTCTGTACAGTTGGAGACTATACCGAGCGAAGGAAAGGAATGTTGATTTTCGCAACGATATTTAATGTGTTAGTTACCATTTGGACTGTACAGTTCTAAAAGACTAAATAATGCTCCTTAAGGCATTAATCGCGCTCTGCTCTCCAAAAAAATGTCTACACCGGGTTGGCACTGTTTTTGATGTATCATGTCACTGGGTAAATTTCGTGGTTCATATTTATCTCTATTTTAAGATGTATGAGTAAACAGGTTTTTTGTATGTGCGTTTGTTCTCGTTGAACTATCATTGCTCTGTTTGAACTACCCTTGTTCTCTTTGAATGGGTGTGGTTAAAGGATATCGGATATATAATTGCATTTATCTGTTCAGCATGTATTTCATCCCATCACACAAGAAAAGTGACCGCGCAATTCTATGACTCCTGATATTCTCTATCGTTTAGTTTCTTCTGGAATCCCGTACAAATATGTATAACAATTGATTAAAACAATTTAGCTTCAGAGATGTATAAAAGCTGTTTTCGTAGCTCTTCCTGTACCACAGGTACAATAGAAGTAGTGCGTAGTAAAAAAAACATTCAGTGCGAAGCATGGCTTGCGCGATTAAGAGATTCGAAGTGATTGCAGATATGCAGCCGTCAATTCGTGCTACACGATTGGCGCCGTATGCATTCTACTCAGACGTACTTAATGACCATCAACTGTCACCGACACCGAACGCGTGACGATCCCACTTTTAACGACAGAGGCAAAGTCAGCTGCTGAACCGCCATAGCTTACGAATATGGAAAGAGAACTGCTGTCAATCACAAAATGAGTATGAGAGCGTAGGCTTCCTCGGCCGGAGTCAGTATTCACTTGGCTGTCCGGGTGACGCCGCGTCCATGGCAAAGGTGCCGACGTTTAGGTCGCCATTCTGTGACCTTCCTCAGGGCGTAAATGTAATTATGTCAAATGAGCATATTCGTTGTGAATAGTTTTTTATTCTTTCGTTCTTTTTCGCCGTTTTGGTTCAGCCGTAGATTTAAAAAGTTTCTTATCTGTATGGATCAGCTATAGTTTGGCTACGTCACTTAAATTATTATTTATTTAATAGGTAATTATTACAAACAAATTAGCTTACTTGATCCTATGTGGCTAGGCCGAAGGCCTTTAAGCCATTACAATACCTACATCCTTTCGCGTTCTAATCTTTCGAATTCTGGTATTCACCCCAAATGGTCTCTCCATCGCATCAAAGCCGCGGAAAAGAGACCTTAAAGTACGGCTTAGGAAAAAACCCCTGAAGGGGGGAAAACCTGCCGTCAGAAGCCGAGTACATACTAATCTATCCGACGTTTATTTTAACTATTTATTTTCTGGCGCGGGCGTCGCTTAAATGCGCCGTGTAGTATTCGAACTAGGCTTCCTTTCTTCGTGACTGCCTTTCCGTGGTCGCCGAGCAGTTGGCGCAACTGGATTATCCCCCTTTCCGCAGTGCCCTGATTCGCGGGCGGCAGGGCGGCGTCGACTTGACTGCCTCACGCGTGGTCGGTTTATAAGGCGGCACGCCGCAATAAGGCACAGCCCCCTAGGGAAGTGGCCGCCGCCGCCGTCGTCACGGCCCTCTAGCAAGCCGCAGTGCGACACGGCGCCAAGGCACTCTGCGCTTGTTTGCACTGGTCGTCCTACTGCAACTCCTACCGTAACATCCATGTCTTTTGATTTAGATTTGATTGATTGATTTTTGACTTATATTTATTTGTATATTATTGATTTATATGTTATATATTACAATATGTTATTTACTGTATTTTTTATTTATTATTATTATTTACTGTATATGTTATTTATGTATTTTTTATTTATATCTTATTGCTTGTTATTGCGTTTGATATGTGATACTTATTCATTTGCATAGTTGTACTCAATCAAACTGAACGGGCATAAACCCGTGCAGAACTTCTCTGAGAAACCAGGAGGTCCTAGCTAAGAAATAATAATAATAATAATAATAATAATAATAATAATAATAATAATAATAATAATAATAATAATTACCTTTGTTACGAGGCTCAATATTCACCGCATATCTTAGCTCGATCGAGAACCTCATGGTGACGAGGGAAATCTGAAAACAGTTGAATGTTGCTACATGTTCTCTTATGACGGAAATTATAAGAGGGAAATACGAAATGACAAACCGAGTCAAGTTAACAACTTTACAAGTTATTTAGTGAATGTGAATAATTAATACTAGGTGAAAAATAAAATCATGTATGTACCACGGGCGTTAACTGGTTGTAATGATCTCGCGCCTAAGGCCCTTCGGGCTTTTTGTCGCCGCTCGATCATTAGGACCCTTATAACGCCCTTGGTGCATAAAGAACTATTTGTACAAGATCAGTAAAACCTGTACGTGACTTATGGGGAGGTAGCCCGCGTACGTTTTCTTGAGGTTCAGAATTTTATCCCCTCTTTTTAACCATAAACAGTTGAATAAAAGTTTCGACAAAGCGAAGGTAGCAACATTTGAAAAACTAGACATTTTCGTTCCCGAATTATAGAAGTGTTATTTATGTCGAACTACAGATTTGATTTGATATTATTGGTAAATGAACGAAATAGTAACTTGCACTTCCGGCCGCAGCAACAAAACGAGAGCTGAACACGTGCGCATAATGATGCTACATTTATGCGCAGAAGTGAAATAAGGGGCCATCTCAGTATATACTCAAAGGATCAAGAAAACTAGACAAAAGCCTGATCAAGGTGTGGGTCGTTGCTCCAGAAGCTGAAGTACATTATTTGTTATTAACTATTTTTAAAATTACATGATACAAATGTAAAATAATGCATTTTATAAATTTGTTAAAATAAATATTATTTATTTTTTTCATGGTCAGAGTTGTGCCTAATATTAGAGAAACAGTTATATAACAGAAAATATTTTTCTTTGAGGTTACATTTGTGTATAAACTTGAAGAAATTACACATGACAAATGCAGGGAACAAACTGAGGAAAGAGATTCAAGTTACCATTGAACACCTCTGAATATATCGTATAACCAGCTTTAGGAATCAATTGTTTTCGAACTTACAATCGAATGCTTTTCTTCTCAGTAACACTTTATTTTTATTTTTAAAAGCTATCGTTTGATTTATTCGACATTTGACAACTTGCAGACAACTCGATTGTTTAGGGATCAAACAGTTGGGGAATACTCAAGAAGAAAAGCAGAAGATGCTCTAGCTATAAAATGGAAAGCTGCTGGGAGAATGTATTGAATTCGCCTCTTGAAAACAGGATGAGATAACATCAGTGATTGGTTATGGAAACACTCCCAGCCGGTGTGGCAAAGACGGTGTGGAAAAAGGTATCGGAAGAGTGAAGGATGAGTCCTGTGGGACCCAGCTGTACTTGGGGTGTTCGATCTACATTTTTTCCCGTGTCTTAAAGGGTTGTCACTCTTCGAAATATTTCACGTTGTTTAAATGGAAATATTCCCATACGGCGAAAGATAAAACGTGTTTGTTTGTTTGTTTTTTGTGTAAAACGATGTTTTTGAGAAACTATTTACCTTTTTCGATTCCATCCAATCATGTCCATAAGAGAGATTATTATTGTATATAATGCCCGACGCGGCTCTTAACTCCTCTAGGCTGTTGCGACGGTTGATTGTCTCAATTGGTTAGAGCAACTAAACTATGCAGGGAGATCCGGGTTCGATTCTTGACTGGCGCAGTCAATTCTTTGAACGGCCAAACATTTATAACTATTATTATTATTATTATTATTATTATTAATATTATTATTAATATTATTATTGAAGAGGTAGTGATAAAGGTACGTAGAAGACATAGTCAATTAGGACACCAAGATTTTCTGTAATTTTTTTCTTATTCCTACTATGACGTTTTTGAATGCTAAACGGTATCATTATTTATTGTTTCAATTACAAGAACTTGGTACAGTGCTCAATTATTTAATTGATTCTGCCTCTATTTTCTAGAAAGTTATATTACGTAACTGCCAGTTTGACAATAGTGCAAGATTTAATCTAACAAGTGTAATGTCCACGTAATGATGTAGTACACACGAATCGCACAAATATTACACACACACAAAACTTATTATTACAACAAACTGATTCCTTTGATTCTTCAGTTGTTCGATACTCTCTCTTGATACTCTCGCATGTTTATCGCCCAAGAAATACCTCCTCTCTTGGTGAAAGAAGCGTTGCGAAATTTGCGTGGTCAGACGGAAGGCTTGAGTCTCGCCTCATAAAATAAGGCATTCATTCAATTCAATTCAATTCATACTTTTCTCTCCACCGCCTCTTCCCGTGAACGGACGTACTGGTGTTCAAAGGTACGGCTGCTGGATACCTTTGGTGTCTGGTTGTTGGTGGGGGTTTGAACGTAATGGTGTTCAAAGGTTGCTGACGTCTGCTGGATCCCCGGGGCCGGCCAGCTGCGGAGACGGGCAGCGGGCGTTGGGCGCGCTTGGGCAGGGCGGGCTGTTGCGGCGCAGAGTCAATATTGGCTGCTAATTGTTGGCGGTGGCGGCGGCGGCGGCGGCGGCGCGGCCCGGATCCCAGAGGGCCTTGGTCGCCCCGGCCGCCGCCAACGCGGAACGTCTTCAGGGCCCCACCGCAAAACTGTGGTTCGCTGGACCCTCTCGTTTGCGATTGCAGTTGCTTTTAAGACATGTTTCTTTCATGGGAGATGACTGTTTATACGTATACTTTTAGCTGTTCGCCGTGGAGAAAAAAAAACTTACTCTGTGCATGTAATAAAATTTGGAATGGTCGCTGAGAGAGAGAGAGAGAGAGAGAGAGAGAGAGAGAGAGAGAGAAAGAAAGACAGACAGACAGAGATATAGAGAGATATAGAAAGATATAAAGAGATATAGTGAGAGATATAAAGAGATAGAAAGATATATAGATAGATAGAGAGATAGAGATATATGGAGATATAGAGAGAGACATAGAGATATAGAGATATTGAGAGATATAGAGGTATTGAGAGATATAGAGGTATTGAGAGATATAGAGATAGAGAGGGGGAGAATGGATTCCGATTGCGTAAGTTTAGTGCATGTTATAGGGTGCGATGTTCCCCTCCTGCTGGAACGTGAGATCCTGCCCCAACCTACTACAAATCGGCTTGCTGAGTTTCCCGCTTCTGTGTATATCCTTCCAGCAAGAAGACACCGCCCCATCTGGGACAAGCTGTGTGCTCCAGTCTGATTTCACGATATGTGAAATAGTGCGGGCTACGTAAATGTAACAGTGCGAAGGGAAGAGAATGGGGGTGAAGGGTGAGGAAGAGAAAATCGTGCTCGGTTCATGGCGCATTTATTCTGACCCAGCATTTGCGTGGTATTGATCGGAGAAACCACAGAAAACTATGGATCAAGGCAACTGGCAACTGCTAGGGTCTAGCTAGTGTCTAAAATCTGCCTCTGTCGGAACTCCCGACCAACGATGCTGCATTGTCTGAAGTCGTTACCGCAGTATGGCAGCTGTATCTTCACCACGCCAACCGGCCGTGTCTTCCTCCATCGTTCAACGTGATGTGCGCCATGCATATAGTATCGGTGTCAGTTCATGCTTTTCGAGCAAGATTGAGTAACAGACGCAGGGTGTCAATCGCATGGAATCAGTTGGCTTTTCCACCTTAGCCCCAGTCACTGTCGTGACTTCCAGCAAACTCGCCAACGTCTTGACGGGATGTCGGGTGGAGTGAAACGAAATTTTTGCGAGGATACGTAATTTTTGTCTCACCAGGTAAACCCGTTTTCCAGACTTCGAAGGTCTGGAAACATCAAGAGTTTTTCGACTTACGTTTTTCTTTAATGTGTTATAATACCTTACAAGTTTTTCTGTCTTTTAGGTATCTGGCTTCACTGTCTAATTAATTATAGGGAGAATCTTTAACAAGCAATAATAGCTAAGTATAGCCATGTAAAATACATATTATTGCTGATAAATAGACATCCAACAAACCTGGCTACTATAAAGATCAAATGTGTAAATATATCCATGTCAGTCAAATGTTTCGCAATGTCCACATTTTGTTCTTGTAAACTCGATCTGACGTCAGGGTGGCACGGAAATTACATTTTTCGCCCCCCCCCCCTCTCTCCTCCAGCGCAGCCTCTGCTGACTAGTGGCTCGGACGCACTCACGAGTGCTCTTGCAGACGCAACCACGAATCGCAGAGACCGATGCAGTTGCTGCTGCTGCCAGGCGAAATGAACAGTTGACTCACGAAGGCCGGACATCGGAATGAAATACCCTACAGATCGATCGCAACTCCGAAAACAGTCCGCCAACGCGCTCTCTGCTGAGCGAAACTGCTGAGCGAGGGGGGGGGGGGGACCGGAAGATGGAAAGAACTAGGACGGAACGGGGGGGAGGAAAAAGAATCGGAAATCTACTCGGGCAAACTTCCTGCTCCGACGCTTGGAATGGGATGACAGGCCAGGGGAAGAGAGAGAGAGAGAGGCATAGGGCGAGGAGGGAGCCGAGGAGGAGGAGGATGAAATGACGGAAAATGAGGAGGAATTAAAGGGACAGGAAAAGAGGAGGATATTTAATATGATGAGGATGGGCATGATGAAATAGAAAGAGACACTTAGAGATGCGTTGAGGGAACTGATAAGGAGGGGAAGAAGGAGGAGGAAGAGAGGAGAATTGGCGGGAAAGGAAGGGGAAAAGAAAGCGTGGCAGAAAAAGAGGTTTAATATGATGAGAAGGGAGACGTTGAGATAGCGAGAATTTGGAGGATGGATTGAAAACGAAAGCGGGTGGCTGGGGGGAGAGTCTTATTTACATTTTAATAGCAAAATAAAATTATAGTAAACATAAACAAATGACGATGAATATTTAAATAACATTTTAATTTTTAACGTAAGTTAATTTTTAATTTAATTTCATACAAGGCTAAAATATTACATCAAATATATTGGAATGATCATTATTTATTACCCCCACCACTGTGCCATGCTCATGCCATGCTCATGCCATGTTCAATAGCGTGCCCCCCCCTCCCCCCCGCTGCGCACTGTCGGCGCCGGCGCTACCCCGCGGCCCAACCCCGAACCAACCGTTGCTCACGCGGCCTCCTGCGAGTCGCGCAAACAAAACACGACCGCCTCGCGACTCGGTGGGGCTCACAATGCGGTGCGTTCGGGCGGAAACGGGAAGATTACAGACTCGCTGCCAGGTTCTGAGCCCGTTTGGCCGTCTTTTTCCTTCTGCGCCTTTGATTCTCTCTGTCTCTTTTCACGCTGTGTTCATTTTCTTTTTTTTCTGCTATCTGCTTCGTTTATCTGCTTTCACGTCGTCTGTTTTTTTTTGGCCTGCTTTCTTCAGTTTTTTCTTGTATTTATCTCTTCTTTTTCTTCGGTTTCTCGTTTAGTTCTATTTTTTATTTCTCTTTTTGCGCTCCTGATTCTATTTCTCTATCTCCCTTAACGTATTCATCTCTCACTACACTCCCCTTTTAAGCACTTCTCTCAATTCTTCCTACTCAGTTTAATTTCTTTCGTCCTCTCGCTCCTTACTCTTTGTGTTCTTTTTCGATGGTTCCTTTCTCTGGGTCGTTATTCGCAGTTTTCCCCCTCTTATCTTTTTAATTTATCTTTCTCGTTTCGTACTCTTTTCTCTCCCTATCTGTCAATGAAAATGATTCTGCATTCTCCGAAATCCTCAGCAGCACTGTGAATATGCTGAGTGAATATGCTATATATTTTGAATCTCCTTGTGAAACCCCATAGAAGATAAAAGAACAGGAGACAGGAGAACAAGTGCATAAAGAAAAAACATGTGATCGAGAAATCGTCATGCACCTAACAGAATTTTGTGTCGTTCGTGATTTCTCTTGGAATGAATAGGAGTTACAAATCCTGTTTTTCGCACACTTGATATGTCTCATTCTTCCCAATTTCCTACATCTTCGTGTTCTTATTGCCTGTTGTGTCTCTGTTATGCTTCATGATATGCTTTTTTCCCTGTCTGGGCTGCCACAGAAAAAACAAACATCAACAAAATCAAAATTTTTCAAAATCGATTCCTACGCACCATCTCAAAAGCTCCCTGGTACATTCCGAATGCGCAGTTACATAATGAACTTGGCATTACATCAATCTCCGTCCATTTATCCTCTTATCCGTAAAGTTCTATTCCGAAATATTAAAGATCCCTTCAGCTAATCACTTTCACATAGATAAGCAAAATCCTCATCGCAAGCGATTAAAAAGAAAGTACCAAGGGAATTTTTCGATCTCCCATAAATATAAACCGATGCGTGTTTTTTCCATTATTAACTACTGTATAAAACCACTGTATTGTGTTATATCTAAAACTAAATTTCTGTTTGTTCTGTTCTCAAATGATTCTTGTATATAAATATTATTAATGTGTCTGTCTTATGGAGCTGCAGAGGGCCAATGGCCAAGCCAGAATAAATAAAAAAATATGATATGCTTTTCATTGATGACTTCTACCTGTAGAGGAGTTTTCTAGTCTATTTTCTTTATCTTATTTCTCAGTATCCATTTTTTTAAAAATCTTTTTATCGTTCGCCGTTGTGTCTCTCTCTTCAGCTTCATTCGCGGTCACTGTCTCTCTCTCTCTCTCTCTCTCTCTCTCTCTCTCTCTCTCTCTCTCTCTCTCTCTCTCTCTCTCTCTCTCTCTCCTAAAATAGCTTTAACACTTAAACTTACTAAGAAGCTTTCCAAATAGAGTGGGGACTTTTCCAAGATTGCTTTTAGAGCAGGGAAGAAATAAACTGCATTAGCAGCAGAACAAGGCGAGTAAATAGGTTTATCTTTCTTCGCAGTGACGACGAGATACGTTTTTTTTATGGTCAGCGTGTTGGTCGAGTTATTACGAACGTATCCTTTACAAGTCGTGTGGCTGCTGTTGACGAAGACGAAATTTTTGTTTCCGCGTGAAATCGCATATTTCCGGGCGGATATTTCTGAGCGAAACAATCAACCGTCAGCTAAAACAAAATATGGGATTCATAGAACAATTTAGGAAACATTTCACCAGCTTCATGGTAGTTTTGTTGTTTTTCTTTACCTTTGTAATTTGTGCTGAAAGTGCTTTATGAGACGTTTGGCTTGGAAAAGAGAAATGATAAGACACTGCATATCCAATGAAGAATCGATGTTTCCTGTGAAGGTTGCAGGGATGTATTAAATGTTTTCACTCAGGGTTCAGACGTTAGAATAGTTTATACATTAAAGGAAAAACATAAAATGATCAAGAATTTCATGTCTGAGAGTTATGAAAAATGTCAGTGAGTACGTGTTGTAGATAAGAACGTACGTGCCCTTAATTGATCGACTGAACGAACGATTCCGATCGTTCGTTCGATGAACGATATGAATAGTTCGTTTAGTCATTCAATCGGAATCGTTCCGTCAGTTTCGTTTCATCGTATGAAACGAACGATTCCGATTGCGTACTAACTATACCTTTATTGATACTATATTTAATTTCTAGAGAAAATGTTCTGATTAATGGACTAGCCGATATTGTGGACTCTTGTTTAGTGAATGGAATATTGTGGTACGAAGCGTGGAGGTTTGGGATATCGAGGATTTGTGTATCGAGGTTCAGTCTGAAAAGATTTACGTTATTGAAATTAGAGTTATACAGTTTCTGAGTATGGAGGTTCGGGATACCGAAATTGGAACCATCAAGATTCGGAATATCGAGGTCATGCTATATTACTAATGTTTGGTATATCAGATTTAAAACATCAAGGTTTGAACTGTCGAGGTACGAAATCTCAAGGTCAAAATGTCGGTGTTCGAGATGTTCGAAGTACCAAAGTTCGAAATATCGAGGTTCAAAATATCGAGGGTTGAAATATCGAGGTTTGAAATATCGAGGTTCGAAACATCGAGGTTCGAAATATCGAGGTTCAAAATATATAGGTCCAAAATATCAAGGTTCGAAATATCGAGGTTCGAAATATCGAGGTTCGAAATATCCAGGTTTAAAATATCGAGGTTCGAAATATCGAGGTTGGCTCCGTGATATGAAGCGCTAACTATGTGCGAAAGACGAAAGCGGGGAAATGCGCTGTTCGCCGTACGGATGTCTTCTGTTACGAGACGGCTATAAAGCGGCGGTGGGTAATAATCTTCGTGCTCCTCCCTGTCCCTTATTTAAGCCCCCAAATTGCATTTAGCCCTTGCGCCAGTTTTCTGGCTCGCGCCTTTTTTTTCTTTGTTTTCTGGGTCACGTCGTGCCAGGGCCATATGGGGGAAGGATAATAAAATAAGCACGTGATAAGTCCGGGTAATGGTTTTCGCGTAAAATTCGGTTAATTACTCCTCGAGGAAGCGAAGAGCAGTCGTTAAATATGAACCTCAACTTTTTTTTTATGACGTCGTGGTTCGTGTAAGGTTGGATGTGGTCGTTCAATGACTCCATTTTTGGGTTCTGTTGTTCGGAATGAAGTTGTGGGTTTGGAAATTGTGTTCTTTGGCGTACACTATGCAATTCCCCTACCCATTGTTTTAAAGACATTATTCTTTACTATTTTCACTTCGACCTTAAAACATTAATGTGCGTTTGAGTAAGAGAAGGCTGAACTTCCTTTCATTTGTTATAAAATTGTATGTAATGTTTTAAATAGTATTTCCAGCGAATAAGTTGTAAGATTTATACATTTTGGGCATTGAGTTGATAATAACACAATTACAAAAACATTCTCTCAGAAACTGTGATGAAACTGGAACTAATCCACAATTCTACGACTGACAAACATGCTGACGTTAGTTATTTTCGAATTTATGTTTTTGATTTTATTCCATTTGTTCTGTTTTTTTTTCGTAAGTTTTAAATTTTTCATTGTTAACTCTTCTCGTCTTTTCAATTCTATGTTTGCGTCTTAATTAGCGTAACTTTCTTCTTTCTTTCTTGAACAGTTTTTCATCTCCCTTTCCGTTTACGAAAAAGTTTCAGAAAGTTCTCAATCTCAAATATCTGAAAAGGGATCTAGAATTCTCTGGCTGACGCATTTGGTTTTGTTTTCATTTTATACCCTCTTTCTGCCTACTGTCCTGAATTTCACTTTAAGCTTATTTCTTCCGCTCTTTTCCAATGTTCATCATTATTATTCTATTTGAAAACCCAACATTACATCCCCCTTCTTTTGTATCACCCTTCGTTTTCTTCTTCCTTCAATTTTCTTTTATTCCTTTCCACCTTCCATGTTCCTCTTTCGTCCTCTCACGAAAATGTCAAGAGGTCGCGTGTTGACACAAAATTAAATTCGTGAGAAGTAGCCCACTTAGCGGTGTAGGTTACGCGTAGGAGACGACTGAAAAAAAAAGTGTAATGACTCCCGGAGAAAAAAAAAGTCACAATCGCATTTAAACCCGTCCGGTGAAGGCGCCCCTAGCGGTGGGAGCTGCAATTACATCAGCGTGGCCCCTTCTGCAGCGCACGGGCACTCCCTACTTATTAACACGTGTCGGTCCACGGCGAAATTGCTCCATATAGCGCCTCCAGAGAAGTTCTTTCGTAATTTAAACGACTTTACTGGAGTACGAACGTAGTGACTTGAGAGTACGTTCTGTCGCGGTTTGAAAATGTGTAGGGGTCATCAAAAATAAACTTGTTCGAAAGGCGACCAGTTAGAATTAACGGTTAGTTGTACTATAAGGGATACAACCCTGTTGACTCTTGTGTTGTGAACAAAATTTTTGTTAACTAATTTTTCATCATTTTTGTAATACTATTGGAGAAGATGTAAGAAAAACATCTGACTTCAATTGTCAGAAATATCGGTTTCTTGCGTATATCTACAGAACTTTATATACTAATATTTAAATTAGTCAGATTCGATTAAAAAAATTTAAATCACTTCGTTTTTTAATTTTTTTTAAAAAGGAAAGGTGAGCTTTTGGTTTAAAATCACGGAAGGTGTTTATGCTTACCGCCTCGGGTTCTGTGCTGATTCCAGATTCTGCAAGTGTATGTGTCAGGAATACCTAGGTACTAGATAAACACGCATGGCTTAAGTGATAATTGAGAGATCTTATGTAATTACATTTTTCTTTAATTCTGTAATTTTCTTCTGTAATTACATTTTCAGATCTCAGCATTGTGGTCTTCGCGAGTAATGTGAATGCTAACACAATATCAACATTTTTCAATGCAAATATTCATTTGTAAATATTTTGTACTATATTATTTAATAATTCATTTCCTTTGTAATTGAGAAAATAAGAGCGTATTTTCATATTACGTATTTTATGTTTTTTTACGTATTCAGTATATATTCTTATCGTTTTTGTCACATATTCATGTACATATTTTTTTGTTTCATACTTAATATTTCTCCGATCTCCATAAATGACTGCGAAATATAACTAGCTTGACGTCGCTTGACGGAAACCGAAGAAAAGTGTTCGGAGTAACAAACAGAAACATCGTTTTCGGAACAGCCTGTATAATTTCTATAGCCCTCTGACAACATTTGGATTGCCAGTGCAGTTGTTTTCTCTTTGGTTCGTCTGTCGTGCCTTCCGTCGCCGCCATGTGCATTGGACAAACGCCTATCGCCCCGCCTCGAGCACAGCTGCCATGACAGTGCGGCTGACAGCTGAACATCGGCGCGCAGTTGTATGTAACTGCAGAGTAGGTTTGGGGAAGGGAACAGCTAGCGCTGCCGCCGGCACAATTTTAAGGGCAGCTACTTCCGGAAAGGTTTAAAAAGTAGTCAAACGAATATCGGAAAATAATTTTTAGTTATAATTTTCAAACAATTAGTTTTAATAACAATTGTACATTTACCATATTCTTATCGCAGTTTGCTGTATTACAATATGGAATTAAAAGACAAAACGTGAAGCCGTTTTTGAGACAGTTGGAAATATAGTGAAGAGTTTATATTACGTACTGCTTATATTAAAGTATTCTCTTAATTTGCATTCTGTCAAGTAGTCTCTGCGAAATAAACAAAAGAAAAACCGGCGTTCAGCGTGTGAGTTATGTTCTCTTGGCTTGTTTTTCGTCCAACAGTGTGGTGACCAAAACATCTTTAGCTCTGGGAGCGGATGAAATAAATAATCATAAATATTACTTGTGTTGTGAACATTGTTTTGTCGCAAACAAGACGAAGTCCACAGCGATGAAGAAGACACAGTGGAGCGTTTACCGAATTCAACAATAGCATAGGTTTGAGTTTCTTCGGATTCGGTTTTCGACTCTAGCTAAAGAGCTATATCGAATTCAGCTGTTGACTGCGAAAATTGTAGCGGTTAGCAGTTATGATCGATGATTTTCCGTTTTCCCCCGATTAATATCAGACACCGCAGCAATATTCTAACAAATGAACCATGGGCTCCTTGCGATCTATCCTTCCTCGTTCTTGTCATCTTCTCTCTGCTTGCTTACACACACACACATGCATGCATGCATGCATGCACTACAGTACTACAGATGTCGGGAGCATAGAGTTTAGCCATTTATGGGTTGTGCCTCGCTGATTGGACAATGGGGGGGGGATAATGTCGTATCCTGGGATAAAAGCATTCACTACAGAAACGGGACTAATGACCTTAGCAGTGGACTGTTTGTAAACATCAATAAATCACTCAAACCAAGCTGCAGCAACGTGGATGCCAGCTGCTCATAGGTATCACCAGAGGAGCGCTAGTTCGATTACAGCAGCTACACTTCATGTGCCCACAGAGGGTCACTCGCTCGTGCGAAACCTTCGCATGTGTTTGCTTGTATTGTATTGCCGATCTTCTGGGTTACGTGGTCGTTTGTGACGTCTGCTCCACGTGCTATCCCTTTCTCTCTAAAACGGTGGGCGTCAACCCGCGAACCGGTAACTCAGGCGCTCCACAAACAAATACTATAACTACACCAAAAAAAGAAACTTGGAAACTTGTTACAGTATAATGAATGTAGTCCTTTTTTTCGGTGTGCAATGATTCTTATTCTTTATATCTCAATGGCCACAATCATATGTGAGTATTTTTCTCCTGGATAAATATTGTGAAGTCAATACTGGCAAATTGCCTTCAAACTTCTTCTTCCAACATGAAAGTCTAGTTTGACAATTTGGTGGCAGAGAAATAATCAGATTTCACATTAAATTTAAGAATGTTACTACTGTACTTTGCGTTATTCTTTAACATTGCAAAGTGGAAGCACACATGTTTTCCCTATAGTATTAAGTACTCCCTTCAGTTATTGTAATATAAATATAAGATTGAATTACGTCTCCTGTTATTTTTTATTAATTCGGTCCGCTTGTATCTCACCAAAAACAAAACGGCTCTTTAGTTCAAAAGAGGTTCAAGACCATAAATCCTTCTCGTTATTTGCCGGCGAAGCACAGTGCTGGTAAATTGCTGTCGGCGATTGGCTGCAATGCGCCGAAGACGGCGGCGTGCGCTGTTCCGCGCGAGTGGCTGCCAAAAGGCCTATCGCGGCGCCGCAGCGGGAGGCGGGCAAGGAAGGCGAAGAAGGCGGCCCAGCTATCACCGCAGATCCATCGCGGGCCGCGCGCGCCCTGCGGCTCCGCTGGGCTTCTGTGGCCTCCGCGCCCACTCGGCAAAAGTCGGGAGCGCTTCGCCACGCGCTGACCCGCCACACCCCGCCACTCCTCCCCGCCGCGCCCCGACTCGCTCCGCGTCACGTCTCGGCTCGCCCCGCCCCGCGCCCATGCCTTTTGCCCGCCTTTCCCCGCCCCGCCTTTCCCCGCCCCGCCTTTCCCCGGCCCGCCTTTCCCCGCCCCGCCTTCCCCCTGCCTTTCCCCGCCCCGCCCCACTTTCCCCCGCCTTTGCCCGCCCCGCGCCGCGTCTCACCCCGCTCCGTGTCAGCGCGCCCCACACCACGACCCCGCTTTATGCACGCCCCGTCCTTCTCCCCCCCTCCCCGCCCACGCCGCGGTCCGCGTCCAGCTCTGCACCACCCCGCTTCGCCAGGTACCCTGCCTAGCACTGTCCCCTGCGGTCTCCCCGCCCCGCTTCCCACATCACGCCGTCCCGCCCCGTCCCGCCCCGACCCTCTCCCTCTCATCCACATCGCTCCACTTCCCCCCGCCCTTCTCTCACCCACGCCACCGCACCTCAACCCGCCCTGCACCTCACGTCGCCGAACCGCGCCGCCCGGTGACTCCCCGCCCCGCCCCCCTCCGCCTGTCACGCCTCATCCCGCTCCGCGCACCCAACGCTTCCTCTGCAATGCCCCGCGCTGCCTAGCTCCGAATCGCCTCTTCCCGCTCCGCCACTCCACGCCTCGCGTCGCTCCGTCTCGTCCCGTCTCCCAGCCTTGTCCTCCATTCACTTCTCTCAGTCCCACGCATTTCCCGCTCTTCCTCCGCTGCCCACCTCTCCCCGCACCACCACGCCCCGCCCCGTCCCGTGCCGCCCCCGCACCCTCTTGCCCTCCATTCACTGCTCTCCTCCATCTGTACTTGTCTCCCTGCCGATTCTGCTGCTCTTGCGCAGGACCGCCCTTTCCTTCCTTTCCCCGCTCCTCCCGGGCCCGCCTCCCCCGCCCCGCGTCGTTCGGGTCCACCTCCCCCCATCGGCAGTCCCTCGCTGCGCCCAGCAAAATCCCGACACACCTAGTACACTTCAGCCCTACTCTCTTTGTCACACCTCACTACGCCCCTCCCCTCCCAGCCAGTCCCCTCATGCCGCCTCGTCCAGCCCCGACCTTCTCGGACATATTAGTTACCGCGTCGTACCGCTTCGACGAAACCGTCTCCTGACCGTTTTGTTTCGCTTCTGCCCGTTGTGGCCCCAATCCGTTCCATTGCGTCCCGCTCCACCCAATCCCAGTGTATGTTCTCCAGGCAATTGTTCCGCGCCGCTCTCTCCCGCTCTATATCACTCCGCGCTGTTCCGGTCCCATCTCTTGCCATATCGCCCGGCCTCGCCACGACTAGTGTCAGCTATCCTGGTTCCACCCATTCTGCCTCTCGCCAAAACTTCCCCTCAGGTTTTTTCTATTTCTCCCTCTCTTCAGACACCAACACTCGTTCCCTCCACTTCATTTCTCCATTCTGCCATTCCCCGCCTCTCAATTCGCCTCTTCCTCTACTTTTTCCTTGCCCGTTCTTTTTTTCCCACTCTCTTCCCAATGTGTATCAATACCTCACCGTTTCCCTCGCTCTTTTCAAGGTCTGTATCCCCGTTTCTTTTTTCTTCTCGGTGTCTTACCTGTCGTTGGCTCTTCACCGTGCACTATTTTCTTCGTACTTTTCCCTTCCTGTTATTACTCTTTAAACCTCACATTCCCGCTACTTTTTATCGGCCTTTAAGATATTTCTTCTACTCCTTTCCTCTCCATGTTTGCCTCCCTGCTTCTGGTCTTCAACTCGTTCTTCACGACGCTTCACTTTTCACTCTTCGCATTTCGTTGTTTCCTTCTCGTCTTCCAATACCTTTCTTGTGTTATCTCACCTTTATGGCAACACATTTCTTCCATACATTCTAAATACACTTCATCCTCCTTCTTCGTAACTACTTCATTTCCTTGAGCTCACTCCCCTTGTCTGACTTTTCACCACTGTCCTTTATCTCGCTTCCCGTCCATTTGTTATCTCCTATCCGACTTAATTTGACCGATCTCTCTAAGGCTGGCAACTTGCAAGGCGAAATACGTAGTTTCCGTCTGCAGAGATGTATACGTGCGAAGCAAACACGACCCCGTCACGTCTTGGCCGTGTGTTTCTCAGCGATAGTTCGGAACAGCTGTCTATCATCCCTTGCCGTAATTGTCCCATAAAGAACTCTCACGGCGAGACTGAGCGTAATGCTCCACATTAATACTACAAACTTCCGTCTTGCGTTTACTCCGCCCGCGCCCGTCCTCGCCCGCTGCCTGGGCGAGGACGCCGCGTCCTCGAGCGCGGCGCTTATCTGCGCGAGCGCGTGCGCGGGGCCATTGAGGGCGGCTTCCGGGGACAATCGCCGGCGCTTCCGGTCGTTGGTTGCAGGCTGTACCGCCAGGCAGCGCCGGCGGCGGCGGCGAAGGAGCGCTGGTTGGCGTAACCCTCTTTACGGCCGCCGCGTCCCCAAACAGCCAACTTGTCGCCGCTCGCTGCTTCACGATTTCCCCCTTATCTGCGCTCGCGCCGCGCCCTCCCCGCCCCCCTCTATTCCCTTCCTTCCTCCTCCCCTGCGCCCGCACTGCACCTTCGCGTTGCACACCCACCCCACCAAGCTCCTTCCCCGCCCTCCCCTCTTCCTATCCCTCAACCCAGCCAACGTACCCTCCCACCCTCTCTCTCCCCTTGCCCATCACCCACTCCACCCTGACTTCCTTCTTCCGCCCTACTATCCCCTCCCTTCCCCACTCTTGCCCCCACACTGCTTCCCGTCCCACACATCTCCCAGATCCTCCCCCACCCCACCAAGACCCTTCCCCGCCCTGCCCACTACCCAAGCCTCTAGCCACTCCATAGCACCCTCCCTCACCCCTCACCCTCCCTTGCCCATGACCCACCCCACCCTCACTTTTCCTTCTCCTCTCGGCCTTGTAGTCTCTATCCTCTTCTTCCGACACGGCCCTTTCCCCTTCCTTGCCCCACCCAATCTTACCATTCTAACCCCTTACTACTCCATCCCTTTCTACCCCCACACCACCTCGTTCCTCACCTTTTGCACCCATCCCCTTCCGTCTGTTCCTCCCGATCCACTTCCCACTATTCTGGTCCCTCCCAATCTCCACCCAGTCCCTCCCTTCTCTGCCCTTCTCACTCTCACCCTTTTTAACTCCTTCGACGCATCTTCGCGTATCACTTCTTCTTCTCTTCACAAACAACTTTCCCTCCCCTTCCTCGCCCTGCTCCTTCCCTTTTAGTTCCTCTCTTCCCCGCTGTTCCCGCCCATCACTGTCCCAGAGCCCCCCCTCGCCAACTCATCCTCCCTGCCCCCTCTCTATCCCCGCAATACCTTCTCCCTGTCCTGTATGCCCTTTCCAATCCCTCTCCCGTTCTCTACCCCTATCTCTCCCCGTTTTGCCCCAGCCGTAACCAATTCCCAATCCGCTCATTTTCCCCACTTCCTCCTCTTCGCCTTGCCCATTTCCACACACTTCTCTCTCCGCGCCTTTCTGTGTCTCCCGCCCTGCTTTCCTTTTTCCCTTCTCATGCCCTGCCACACCTCGGTACCCTCTACCCGTTTTTCGTTTCATCCCCAAGGCATCCAACCCTTCCTCTATGAATTCCTCCTGGTTAAGCGTCATTCTAACGTGTCGCGGCACTCAACGCGTGCTTTTTTCTTGCATCGACTCTTTTCGCTTCTCGATAACTTGCTTCACTCCATCTAAGGTTACACGTGCCAGCGACGCGGAGCATGGTCGCATTTCACTCCTCGACCGCATCACACCCCCTCTACATCCCCTCTCCTTGTGCATATCTTCCCTACTTCAACGTCTCTCCCCTAACTCACCCTCTCTCCGACATCTGCCCCTCGTTCCACAACCCTCGCCCCCCCCCCCCACATTAGAGGTGCGGCATCGATAACAAAAAATCGATGTTTAAAATTAAAACATCGATTAAAAAATACATCGACTGAAAATCTTTCATGTTTTTCAACATCGATGTTTTTAGATTGCATTAACAAATGCCTCTAAAGAAATAATGTATAACATTAAATTTGTGTGCATTAAAATTTAATTGGATTCATTTTGGATCCAATAAGGATACGAGAAGACGGGGCAGACCCCACCCCCACCGCGTATGTGTTACCCACATCTCAACGTGCGAAATTAATATGAAGAGAGAGGAAATACAAGGGCATGGAGGTCATCTCCGGCGAGAGAGTTTCATCGATGAAGGTAGTACAACAAGCGTTCCTTTTGGTTCCAACTCATGACCTACCATGAACTTACCATTAGTGATTATTCCATATTTTTGCTTTTGCAGTATTGCGATTATGGGGACTTTTTATTCAGATTCTAAATATCGGAAAAGGAGAAACAAATCACAAAACATCGATGGTAAAAAAACGTTAATACATTGATGTTTTAAGAAAAACATCGACATCGCTAACGCATTTCATTAGAGGTATTTGTTAATGCAATCTAAAAACATCGATGGTTTTTAGTCGATGTATTTTTAACATTAATGTTTTAATTTTGAACATAGATGTTTTGTTAATGATGCCTCATCCCTACTCACCTCCTCCGGCACCTCATCTTCCCCCCCCCCTTTCACAAGGCTGTTCCCCTCCGCATCCCCTCTATTCCACTCCACTCCACCCTACCCGACCGCACATCTCACCACACGTCTGTATCTGCCTCCCCTTCCGCATCTCCTCCGAGACCGCATATCTCCCCCACCCCTACTTCCACCTATCCGCTCCCCTCCGCATCGCCCTCGCACGCGTGACCGCATATCTCCCACCGCTCCCAAACCTCTCCCGCCCACCGCAACTTCCCCCCCCCCCCCATACGACCGCATATCGCCTCCCCCTGCCTTCCGCATCCTCTTCCCCCCTCTACGTCGTCTTCCCTTCCGCATCTCGCCCCCTTTCCTATTTCTCGTCCCGCCGCACCTCTTCTGTTCTTTCCCTTTCCCATTTCTGTCCTCGTCCCACGACTTTTCTGCCACTTTGCGCGCCTTCGAACTGCCTCTCTCCTTTACAACTTTATAAAACTTCCCTAGTGCCCGAAGATTGAAAATTCCTGAGCTTGTATACTCCGAGCGTCAAACACTTAGCGTAGATTGATTGTTTTAGTATTTCCAGGAACGCCAACTAAGTCCTGTAAGTGTAGTGTGTGTTTTACTCCGGGGGTGGCGGTGATATTTCCCCTGCTGTATGGCGAGATCCGGCGCCAACGGCTAACAGGCTTTCCCCAAGTAGGTATCTCCCACCAGCAGTGCACCGCCCCAGCCGGGACAAACACTAAGCTGCCGACAGGTCTCTCGGCATGTGTGCTTGCGTACTGCGTGTTAGTGGAAGTATGTGTGTGTAAGGTTGTGTGGGAGGATAGGACAAGGAAGAGGAAGAAAATATCGCGCGCGGTCCGTGGCCCGTTTGTTAGGGTACTACTCCAGCATTCGCTTGGTACTGGATGAAATCACGCAAAACTACCAATCAGAGCAGTCGGCCGCTAGCAATTCTCCTCCAGACAGCGACAGAATTCAACCTAGCTAGTTTCAAAAATCGGGGGTTGGGGTGAAACTAGCTTGGTCGACCCACACACACACACTGTCGGTATTCGAAACCTACGACCTCTCGGCCAGAGTCGCTGCAGTATCAACGGCGATGCTGGCTCGGAGCTAACGCATCCTCGCATAATGCCCGCGGAGCGTGGTGCTGGATCGTCAGTGGAGGATCGAAAAAAGGATCCGCGCTCTCAAGTGGCTGGACCGGCGCTGCCACTAAGAGAATATCCGCCATATTTCTCCCTCCCCGCCCCGCCCTCCTAACTCGGAGCGACGCGTCGTAAATTCCCCTCTGCCGCCGCCGCCGCCGCCGTCGACGTCGTCGTCGCCAACTTCCAGGTGGGCGCGCGCTGGGACGGCAGGATGCGACGCGCATCTCGGCCCGAGACGCGCTCTTGGGCTTCCTGGAAAGTCGTAAACGGTATGTGGAGAAGGGGGATGTAAATATTTATCAATTATGGCGGTACAATTGCGCTTACTTTCTCGTGTTATTTGTAATTTTGAGAACGAAACTGCGCAATTTTCGAAAAAATTCAAAGTGTTTAGTGGAAATCGGACCTATGCTATTTTTTATAAACGCATACTATCTCGTATTATTTGTAACTTTGAAAATGAAACTTTGCAATTTTGATAAATTTGAAAAGTTTAATAGGACATAGGACTTATGGCATTTTGATAAGCGTGTGTTGTTGCTCTATTAGAGAAAGGAAATTCAAATATTTGAAAGCATGTTTGAGAAAATTTTTAAAATGTGGTACATCAGTAAAGTACATCCCTAAAGCCAAATGTTCGTTTCAAATTCAAAGGGGCCACGACATCGTCCAGATCAATCGGGAATATCAATTTTGGTGAAAATCCTATATTTGGGTTAGCTGCTAGCGTATTCACAGACGAACGGACGCACGCAGGACGGACGGACGGACGGACGGGCGGAAGGACAGACAGACGTTTCGCCGTAAACCAATTTTTCGATATTATGACTCAGACAACGTGGTTACAAGAACCGTCGTGCTTTAGGAAGCGCTAGCGAGTGTTTTAGGAGGCGAGACGGGAAGGAGCGGATAGGGGCGCGACGAAACGGGACGAGCCTGGGGAAAGCGGGATTCAGCAGGACGTGGCAGGAGGAATGAATTAAAGCAGGAAGGGGGGAGGCGACTAGGTCACAGGAAGCGCGTTGCTGGCCGAGGAGCAGAGAGGCCTCTGGGAGGCGGAGAGGGTGTGGCAGGCGAGGCGGGGCGGGGCGGAGCTGGGCGGAGCGGGGCGGAGCGGAGCGGAGCGGGGCGGAGCGGAGCGGGGCGGAGCGGGGCGGAGCGGGGCGGGGTTCGGGTTGCGCGGGGCGGGCAGAGCGAGCAGGGCTGGACAAGCGTGGTGGGCGAGGCGGGAAGTGAAGGCGAGACGGACAGAGCGGGGCGGGCGGGGCGGGGCGAGCGGAGAAGGCGAGGCGGGCGTGGCGTGCTCAGCGGGTGGGGGGGTGGGGGGGGGCGAGAAGGGCGGACCAGCTGAGCGGGCGGGGCGGGCGAATGTAAATTAAAATTACGTAGCTTAAGCTGCCCGCTCGGAATCCACCCAGAGCTCTCACGCCCCCTCCCTCTCTCCCCCCCTCTCCCCTCCCCCTCTCCCTGTGTCCCAGCGACTGTGTCCTGAGCAGCTGCTGGTGCGCGGACATGCAGATAAGAGCACAATGGAACGCGGGCGGGCCCGAGGGAAGTAGCTGCAAAGCCGGCCTACTTGCGAATGCACTACGGGGACCTCTCGCAGCCAGAACAGATGCCGAAGCCAAAGAAGGGAATCGTTTCTCACAGCGCAGTCGGGAGAGGAGATGCAAATATTTAGGTCGCTGGCCGATATTCCTCAAATGTACATTTTTAGTCACGTGTCGCCTGGTCGGGTTACTTAGGTAGTCGTACATCTTTCTAATCCCCTCTGTAAAGGTACTCCTGTTGGCCCTGAGTCGCTGTCTGGAGGAGAAATCTAGCTCTGAACGTTAGTTTTCCGTGGTTTCTCCGATCAACACCAGGCGAATGCCGGAGCAGTACCGTAACAAACGGGCCACGGACCACGCGCGATTTTTTTTCTTCCTTTTCCTTGTCCTATCCTTACCCCTTACTTACACACACACTTACACGCATTATAATACCGCACTCGTCAGAAGACCGCTTGGGAGCATATCTTCCGCCGGGAGCAGTGCCCCGCTGGTGGGAATGTGTAAACTCGAGTTTTCAAGGCTGATGCCGTAACCCCTGAATGACTAGGAAGATGAAGAGAAAGAGTTCCAAATCTGAACATGTAATGTAATTGGAATATTTTGGGGGGATGAAAATATATGGAGCTAACAATAAGTGAATTAAATTACGTATCTTGCTGGTACGTCGAAAAATGGAAAATTTGAAGTCTTTTGATGGTGATTTTGGAAAATACATACCCCGTCAATTTCTCCGAAAAATAATGGATTGAGCTTTTATTTCTGTAGTTGTTTATAGTAGTTGTAGTTGGTAGTTCCTGATAATTTAGACAACAGAAATGTGTCATTCGTATGAATCAAAATAAGTTGAGTGATATGAATTAATTTCTTCTTTCCAAAATTTTTGCATTCGTGGTTTATTCAGCCATTTCGATAGAATTGTCATCTAGAACTAGTATTCCAAAATCAAAACTTAAAGTTTGATCCGTGTTAGTTATTTCAGCTGTCGCACTTTGAACTGAAACTTCAATATTGTTTTTGTACTAATCCGGTTAAGAGATTTCTAGATAATTCTCATTCATAGCGAATACAATTCCCAATCATACTGCTACACGGTTCTTTACAAAATTACTTCATGTTCATATCCGTCATTTGTTACTTTCACAATTACGAACGTAGTCCCGATTTTGACATTGATGTGCTTTCCTTGTTATGTCATTTATTTCTGTCTTCCAATTCCGATTTTGCCTGTTACAAATTTAGTCCGTTTATGGTAATTAATGTTTCGATGTGACGTCATGTGATTAGGAGTGAGTAATAGGTTACAAATGATGATGCCATTTGCAGTGTTTGAAGACAACGTTATGGATATTTCACTGATATTGGAGAATACACAATTGTGTAAAACTAACGTTCCTAACAGACTACAGTGAAGATGAAAGAAAAACCGAATATTATGAATAGTATGTCGGGTATTTTTCTGGTAGTTAGGGTCCTTAAAATTCGTATTCAGAGGAAAAGTGGTCACCTAGGATGAATATATTCTTATTTTTTTATTTCTTGCTACAAATAATAGTTCTTAATACTTTTCATATCTTCTTCTCATATACTTTTCATATACTTCTTCATACTCGCGACACATTTCCCCTTCTGCGGCGTAAATACGATTTTGTATTCCTGCGTATCTGATATGCACAGGATTCATATTGCTAAATACGCAAGGATATTATTTTTTTATATATATTCTGTGTATCTAAAGTGGCACCAGCTCTGTGCTTTATTTACTGGGAGTTCATATTGTATTCAAGATATTCAAAATACGAAAATGTATAGAAAATAGGAAAAACCCTTACCCGTTTATGATGCAAGTAAAACATTACACATTTTGCAATATGTAATTGGCTGGAAATGTTAAAAAAGAGAATAATTAATTTTTAATGAAATGGCAATTTCTTGCCTATCGTTTCCCTAGTTCTTACTCTTTATTATAATTTCCCATTGTACAATTGCTTCCTGAACTCGACCACGCCTGAAAGCCCTCTCTCGTTAAAATTATCAATATTTATCGCCCAACGCTTTACTAATTTCCAATCGAATCATCGGCGAAAACATTTTCCAAACCGATCACAATTCATTGCAACGCACAGCCACCCTACCCAATAAAGATTCGTCCTCGATTGAATTTTAACTCCAATTACATTTCGATGACAACCTGCTAAATTCCATCCATCAAACCGAATCATGACGGAGCAGCACACGCCGTGGAGGTATTGTTGCAACAGCTGCCGCACGTCGAGGAAAAAAATAAATAAAAAAGAACGGCTTGCCGTTAGGAGACGCCATTGCAGTAGGCTTTGACAAATGCGAAAGCATGGGAGTCAACGGAGAAAAGACCGTCCGAGGTGGTTCAGGGCATCAATCATTCTGGGCAGGGGTTCTGACGACGGCTAGCTTTTCGACACTAGCTCCACAACTAGGTCGAATTTAGCCGTTGGCTGGAGGACAATTCTAGCAGGTACTCTGATCGGTAGTTTTCCGTGGTTTCTATTATCAGCGTCAGTCAAAGGCCGGAGTAGTACCCTAACAAATAGGCCACGGACCGCGCGCGATATTTCCTTCCTTTCCCTTGCCCTTTGCTTACCCTTCACACAAACACATTCACTGCAATACTACGCATGTTGGAAGGTCAGTCGGAAGCTTAGAACTTACCGCTGTATGTCGCCATCTCCTACGATAAACATGAACCACACTTACGGAGCTAATTACCTTAGAAATTACCGCGTCCGGAATCTAATCAAGCAATGAAAAGCGATATGGGACAGTAGGAGTGGATACTGTACACGTGTCTTCCCTTATCTAAATTAAAGAATTAAATCTCTGATTTTAGGGGTTTATTGCATCCTCTGTAATTTTTTATCTCTACGACTTTGTTTATTTTTTTACCTCTGTACATTTATTATACATTCTAATTGCAGTTTTTTCTTCATATTTGAGTAATTATTTGGAGCTCAATTGAATTATATCAGCAATAATTTTCTTAAGACAATAACTTTAACTATCAATATTGTATATTTAATCAACTATAATAATACACATTTAGTTTTTTAAATCTTATATGCATCGTCCTTATTGTGCCGTTTTAAGAATATGATTCACTAATTTAAAATGTTTTAAAACTATTTACAATTTGTGGGTGATATATTATTAAAATCGCTGTTAAAATTTCGAACATCGATATTTTAAAACGTGGGTTTAAATGGTCATTTTATCGTTATTTTTAAATTGGGTTTAAATGGTTATTTTATCGTTATTTTTAAACGTGGCTTTAAATGGTTATTTTATCGTTATTTTTAAACGTGGGTTTAAATGGTTATTTTATCGTTATTTTTAAACGTGGGTTTAAATAGTTATTTTATCGTTATTTTTAAACGTGGTTTCAAACGGTTTGTTGTCCACACCTGAAGGCGGCGACCGTGAGAGCGCGTCGCGTGGGGGTCGTAGGGTCAGGGCACGTGCCGCGCGCGTGCACCAAGCCCGGTGACAGTTGACGGTGGCGCGGCGCCGACGGGCGCCGACAGTGCGGAGAACAGACGGACGGACGGAGGGGCGTGCGAGCGGACAGATGTGACGTCCCGTGGTGTTGCAGCGTGACGCAAAGGGCGAGGGTGAGATCGCGGCTGTGGAGGACCACTTCCTTCCAGCTGTGGGTGGTGGGAGAACGGGGGAAGGTAGACGGCGTCTTTCGAGGACGCACCGGGAGAGGTGGCTCAGGGCGTCAGCTGATGTCACAGCAGTCCCTCCGACCAGTAGATCCCGGCGTTTGCGTCCCGACGGTCGCAGGATATTCAACCCTGGCTACAGAGCTAGGTCGAGTTCGGTCTGTGTCTGGAGAAGAATTCTAGCGCCCGGCTGACATGATCGGTAGTCTTCCGTGGTTTCTCCTGTCAACACCTGGCGAATGTCGGAGCAGTACCCTAACAAACGGGCCACGGACCACGCGCGAACCTTCTTTCCAATTCCGTGTCCTTTCCTTACTCCTTGCTTATACACTCGCGCGCACTACACTACCACACATGCCGGTGCACCGGTCGGGAACTTAGAGCTTGTCCCGGCTGAGGCGGTGCCCCGCTAGGGGGAGATACGTGTTTGGCGGAAACCCCGTTAGCCGACGGTAGGTCGGCGCCGGATATCGTCATCGACCAGGGGAAAATCACCGCTACGCCTCGAGGAAAGCATGCACTATACTTACGGAATTAATGACCTTATCACTTGACGCGCTCGAAATTGCTAACCAATCAATTAATCGATGAGGCAAATTTTTGGACAACTCTGAAGCTCATTTTACACTGTGGTGTTTTCATTGTATTTCTGAACAGAAAATGGGTGGATAGAAAAGGGGCGTTGATTTCTACGCGTTACTAATTCGGCATCGAAACTGTATGAATGAGAACGACTTTTTACAGTCATTTCGTTTTCGCTATCAATCGTCATGAAAATATTGCCTCTGGTCGGCGCACTATGCGCTGAAGTTGAAACAGTAGATCACAGCATATGTAGCAAGAAAGTTAGGTCATAATAGGACTGAGCACGTAACGAGACATTAGATCATCAGTGCATGTTTTACTCCTTACGATAATCACTTCACATTACAATTCAACTCATTAGAACACTGTTTAACAGGAACAAAACGTACCACAACGCGATAGTGAAACTGGGTGAAATCTATACCGAAAAATGAGGCATGCATCATTTTTTCGTACATATTGCATCCAGTTTGGTCCGTCACTTTTCTGTACCGACGAAAAATGTTAAAAAATGACCGTCTAAAATGGGCTTTTGTTGTGAATTCTTATGCTTTGAGTTGCGACTTTTACAGATGTCTCAGAATAAATATCACTATTTCTAGGACTAACAGAAGGGATATAAATTGTAACTTTTTGCCCATGAACTTTTGCAGAAAATTGCAAATAAAAATATTAGCCTTTATAAAAGCGTCATATGTAGCTTGTGGCCCGATTTTTAAACAACCCCGGAAGCACAGAATTTCGGAAGATTATAAAATCGTACTTGACGGCGTCAGAACGTGACCCGCCGAACGTCTGTACGTACGGTGTTGCCTAAATGTAGGAGACATTTGTACAAATAAAACTTGTAGGTTGATCTCTGGTTTATAACTTTTCTTAACAGGGGGTAATGTAATTCATCAAACGTTTTCTTAAAAAGGTTTGAAAACTTGCCAATTAGATCCAACAAAGCGCCTCCGCTCACGAACGAGACATGTAGCATGCGCTAATGGGTTAAAAGTTGCCTTATCGAATGTTTATACTCTCATTTACATAAAGTGCGCATTGATTTTTGATCAGCTGGGACATGGTTATCCAATCGGGAGTTTTAATATAAAAAGAGTTGAATCAAAGCTTCTGATTGGTTAATAGCGTCCGATATATATTCCCTACATTATTCCTAGATTAATAGAAATACCAGTTTGTGGGTCATGTATGATTACCTACGGCTCATGTTGAAGATCCTTTTTCTCGTTCCTTTGTTTCCCTCTTCCTTTCCTTTGTATTGATCCTTATTTTCCTTCCTTTGTATATATATATATATATATATATATATATATATATATATATATATATATATATATATATATATATATATAGTATCGACACAAAGGAACGAGAAAAAGGAGCTTCAACATGAGCCGTAGGTAATCATACGTGACATATACATACATACATACATAGATGTGGTGTGTGTCTGTGTATACGTAGTGGCTTGAATCACCCTGAAGGTGGCACCAGGAAGGGAACTTCGCATAGGTGGGTCACAGGTTCAGGACAGCTGCCAGGCGAGCTGACACACCCGGAGCCAGTTAACGCGCTGACGGGCGTCGACAGGCGCCGGTATACAGGGAACGGACGGACGGACGGGCAGGCGTAGGGCCGTGCGAGCGGACAGGTGGAACGTCCCGTGGCATTACGAAGCGGCGTAGAGGACGACAGGGAGGACACGGCAGCAGTGGACCGGCCGCTGCCAGCGGCGGGTTGTGTGGAACGGAGGATAGGAGAAGTGTTTCTTTTCTTCTTGCTGGTGTCAGTGCTGCGCAGTTATGAGGTCCAGGAGGTTGATCGATTAATCGATTTATTAGTGATTCCGAGCGCGTCGACAGCTCAGTTGATTAGTCCCGTAAGTGTAGTAAGTGCTTTTATCGCGTGACGTCGTGGTGTCCCTCGTTGTGTGGAGTGTTCCGGCGCCGACTTATGTGGCGGCATGCGGGAATTTTCATCAACCAATTATCTCCCACCTTCGTCGCACTGCCAGATGCAGGACAAGCTCTTAGCTCCCGACAAGGGCGGCAGTGTATTGCATGTGTGTGGAAGTAAAGGTGGCTCCGCACATTCGGCATTCGCCGAACAGCGAGCTCCTGCTCGCCCAATCCCGAACAACTGATGTGTTTGACGAATGTTTGCTCCCTTTGATGGGTTCCAAATGCGACACGCGGCGGGTACGGTGAATACCGAATGTTCAGCGCTCGGCGAATCGCAAGCAATCCGTCCCCACTACTCCTGATTCGACGAATACCGCATGTGTGGAGCCGTCTTAAGGGGTGAAGATATGACAAAGAAGAATAAGGAAAAATCACGTGCGGTCTGTTGCGCGTTTGATAGGAAACTGCTCCGGCATTCGTCTAGTGTTTATCCGAGAAACCTCTGGGATTTACCGATCAGAGCAGCCGGCCGCTAAAATTCTTCTCCAGAGGGTGACTGAACTCCACGTAAGGATTTCCGCAAGTCCTCCCCGCCGGCGTGTACCGGTTGTGACGGGGTGGGTCAGGACGTGATGTCCTCCCCCACGTAACTCAGTCCGAATTATGAAGATGGAATTGACGATGGTGGTGGTGGGAAGGAAAGGAGTGCGAAGGTAATATCGCGCACTGTCCGTTACCGGCTTTGGCATTCGTCTGGAAACCGCCAGGAAAACCATGGAAATCACTGGTCAGAGCAGCCGGCGTATCAATTCTATTCCGGCAGGCGGTACAAAGACACTGATGTTAAACACGTCAAGGAAATTCTAGCAACCGGCTGCTGTGATAGGTGTATATCGGCGGCGGCGATGGTGTAACGGTTAGCGTTTCGGACTGTTGTACCCAAGTTGGCGGGTTCAAACCCGATCGAAGCCGTGGATTTTTCAGGGCGAAAAAATCCTTCGTACGCCTTCCTTCGGAGGGGAAGTAACGCCGTCTGTCCCATGTTAGTAGATTTACTTGCATGTAAAAGATCCTCAAACCTAAATGACGCCTCTGAGCTAAATTCAAATCGCCTGTTTCTCGCCCAAGAAATACCTCCTTTCTCTGCTAGTTGGTGAAAGGAGCGTAGCGAAATTTACGTGGTCAGACGGAAGAGCAGGCCTAATGGCCTGAGTCTCGCCACGTAAAATAAGGCATTAATTCAATTCAATTCAATCGTGATTTCTCCGATCAACGCCAGGGGAATTCCGAAGCAGTGCTTCACCATACGGGCCAGGGATCACGCACAATCTTTCCTTCCTATTTTTTGTCCTTTCCTCATCCCTCCCTTACACACCCACATGCACTGTACTACCGCACACGTAAAGAAGCTGGAGCTTGTCCTCTGCCTGGAGCAGATACCTTGATGTTAGAAACAAACAACTCACAAGTCGACTTGTCGCTCAGCGCAAGGTCTCACGTTCCAGCCGGCAGGGAACACCGCCACTTTTCGGGATCATCACTTCTCGGAACTAATGACATGTATTATTTTAGGCGCCCATCATCGCAACATATTCTTACTCGCGTTTTTACGACTTTTGTTACGGAAGTATTACCCCACTACCAACATATTGTTTCGCCGCGTGTATATTTTCCGAGCGCCTCGCTCTGTCGTATCCCCGCAGGAAGGCAACGTGAGATAATGGAGCTCTTCCTTCCGCCCGCCTGCTTCACGGAGCCGGAGCATCGTTAAGGATATTAAACGCGGGCCCTGGAATCGTCGCGATATCCCCAATATTCCGGGCCCCCATCTATCAATGGCTTCGCCGACGTCCCTCTGAGCGAGAGGAGGAGGGATGGGGAGGGGAGGTAAAGGATCACCGCCGGAAACTCCGGGCCCCCGGGAGCGTCTGGCCGCGTCTCGTATCGACCGGAACCGGAAGAAGGAAGGGCTCTTCGAAGAGGTCGTCTTATTGTCGGGGTTCTTCGCGGAGGTCGTCGTATTGTCGGGGCCCGACTGAATGAGGCTTGTGCGTCTGCGGGTGATCATGTGTGGCGGTAAACTTACTGGTGTGGCGGTACTCTAGCGTTGCGCTACAGTGAAGTACCATACTGGATGTATACTACGTGACTTAAATGGTGTAACAGCGTATAGAAATGTTCGCAGGTACAAACCCGATCGAGGTCATGGGTTTTTAAGTGCAAAAATTCCTCCGTACGCATTCATTCAGAAGGGAAGTAAATTCGGCTGTCCCATGTTGTAGATTTGTGAAACATCCTCAAGCCTATAAGAGGCCTCTGAGTAAAATTCGAAAGATGGTGAAAGAAGCTTAGCGGAATTTGCGTGGAAGAGGAATACTGATGGCCTGAGCCTCGACACCGAAAATTAGGCATAATTGAGTTGAAAACTTGAAGCAGTGGCGTATCCTATGTTAAAAATCTGGGCTATTCGATTGTGGATATAGTCAAAGAGGGAAGCGGGCCATGTTCATATTTCTACATCATAATGAATAATCATAAAGACTATAGTATAATTGTGATAGTATGATGAAGTTTGTAAACAAATTGCGAGATTTTTATCCTTTTTTTCTCTTATTGCCTGTGGACTTCGCATCTAACGTAGACCAGAATATGCGAACCATATTCAACGAGACAGTATTGCAATCATCATCGGCGTGGACCAGGCTGTATGTGTTCCGAGAATTTCTGTCAATTTCCTCCTTTGTCATCAATTAATTCGTTCGGATACACACTGTAACAGGGAGAAAACTGACGCTACAATTTCATCTGGCAATGAAGTGATATGTGTTTTAGTTTAAGAAGAAAACGTTTACCCCGATTTAGCTTGTAGTGCTTTTTATACTTCATGTTTTCTTTTGCTTGTCGCGACTCAATGACGTAATAGGATTATCTTTGTACTCTCCCAAAGAAATCTCTTTCCACCACTGTTCTAGATTAAACTTTTTTTGCACTAAAACATCCTATGATGTGTGCGATGCGAACGTGTTTCGGTTCCCGAATTTCACTCTGGCGGTAGAACTGCTACTACAGTAACCGAGTTTATCAACGTGGTTGTGTCAAAATTAATGTCTCCCAATTAGCTATTAAAGCATAATTCATTATGTCATTCTTTACAAAGTAAATTATTTTTTTCTCTTTCATTTTAAAATTTAATTCATTTCCGAGTTTAATTTTGCTGCTAACAAAACAGCATGTGTCAATTAGTTTGAGTCGCGACTTCTATTGTGTTCTTAGACGTTATTAATTTTATTTCATAAATCGTATAAACCTTCCTGTACACACATTTCTATAATTTATCTACAATATTGTATATCTGTACATTAAGTATTCGTTGCACGTTGTTAAGAGTTCTCTTGTGGCATCTGTATGGAACTGATGAGAGGCAATCGCGGAAATGATGGATCATGGCAGTGATCTCTCGAATTCTTCAGGCAGTGTTCGATTATGGTGATACTGCCGCAACGTGGATTCGAACCCGGCACTTCCCGACCAGCAACTCTTCAGCTGCGAACTCGCAACGCCGTATGCTGTTACAGACAGGAAGCAGTTTAATGTACGTGTTAACCATTCATTGTTCGTTACAAATTGATCAACCGCGTTAATTCACATTAAACATTCGCGGATTCCCGTGCTAGTCCTTAGTGCTGGTGTGGAAATTCAGTCACACAAGTGGCTCGCAGCAGGAAATTGCTATGCTGCTGAACAAAACCACACAAAATGGTTTTCCAAAGCACGCACGCTGCTCAAGAACTGTTTAGTCGGTGCACGCAATATGATAATAGGCAGAATAAAACAATCAAATATTAACATTTTCCAATCAAAATAGAAACTTTATCCTGGTTTTGATTGGTGCCTGCAGCAGCACAATATGATACTGGACAGAACCATACAAAATGATTTCCCGAAAAGCACGCACAAGGCTTAGAACAACCAATAAAATGCCCGCGTAGATATCTGCAATATATTAAATATTTTGACGGAAATATTCTTCAGTAATGGTGAAATGTATTGTAGTGTAATATTTATACAATACATTCAAAAAATATCAACAAAGCTGCAAGTCCACAACACGACGTGTGAAAAGGCAAATATTTATTCGGGGTGGGATCTACTACTTGTATTTGCTGTCGCATAACAGCTGCGTCGTGAGCACCGAGCACGCCTAGTGCAATCATGGGTGGAATAACACAATCAATTATTTCCATTTTTCATCTAAACTGTTTCCCGTGACCCCAGGAATCTAACAAACCCATCCACATCTCTCATTTTGCTATTGGGTGCTTAGTTTTCTCTCAGTACCTGTGCGCGTGTGAAATAACTAATATAGATTCCCTTAGGAATCCTCACGAACAGTGCGTTGGGTGAATCCACAGCTTTAAGACCCCTCTCGGTAACTCACTCTTCTGTTTTCACTTTGAGCCCCGCCCCCTAGAGATTCATTTCCACGACCTTCTGTATTTAAGTACCCACACCTCGTTACAACAAAGCCTCTACGTAGATTCTGTGGGGAGAGCCAGGGAATTAATATAGCGCGTACTGCTGGGATGGTGTGTTCGAAATCAAAGAGAATTTGTAGTTGTTTGTGGACCATTCAATGGGTTTTGCTGAAATACAGAACAATTGCGTCGCAGGAAAATGGTCGTCTTAGCAAATATGAAAAATTTCTGTTCAAAATAATATTTGAACCAGAAATATATGTATGTTTCTGCCATAAGTAATACTTAGAGTGGTGGAATGCTCCACTTTAAGTAGAAGTAAACAGTAGCCATTTTTATATTCTTTATTTAGTTTACAATAAATATATATGTTTTTGACACATTTGCAGAAATTGATATGTTTTCATTTGGCAGCGTAAGGGGGAGAGAACACATTTAGGGAACAGTGCAATATTTTTTTTTATTGAAAGAACCCATAGGATGAAATTCTTTTAAGATAAATGGCAGTAAACGACAGACGAAATTGTAAATGTTACAAGTTTGGTGATTTCGATCTGCCTAATTCATAATTACGACTTTCCGGTCAACTGTTTCCTAAGGTATTTTACACAGGCTGCGATAGTTCAGTGACTACATTGCCGTTGCCTCTTTAATGTTACTGACCGGATGGTCCTAGGGCTCAAATCCAGACGTATTTTCATATCTAGGACGAATTCAATCACTGTCTGGGGAAGAATTGTAGCGGCCGGCTCCTCCATTTCACGTGGTTTCTCCGATCGACACCAGGCGAATGCCAAAGCAGTAGAACAGGCGCAGGCGAGCTTTCCTTTGTCATCTCTGTTCTGTCCTCTCCCCTTAATGCTCTCGCACACACAAATAGAGACACACAAGCACGCAGGCAAAGACACACATGCACAGACGCACATAGACACGCAAACACAAACACTCAGACACACAGAGGCAGACACACTGACGCAGGAACAGACGCAGACTCAGATTCACAGACGCAGACTCACAGACGCAGACTCACCGACGCAGACTCACAGACGCAGACTCACAGACGCAGACTCACAGACGTAGACTCACAGACGCAGACTCACAGACGCAGACTCACAGACGCAGACTCACAGACGCAGACTCACAGACGCAGACTCACAGACGCAGACTCACAGACGCAGACTCACAGACGCAGACTCACAGACGCATACTCACAGACGCATACTCACAGACGCATACTCACAGACGCATACTCACAGACGCAGACTCACAGACGCAGACTCACAGACGCAGACTCACAGACGCAGACTCACAGACGCAGACTCACAGACGCAGACTCACTGACGCAGACTCACTGACGCAGACTCACTGACGCAGACTCACAGACGCAGACTCACAGACGCAGACTCACACACACGTCGAAAGCCTAGTCATTTACGTAGAAATTTTCTCGGCCTGGGCGGTGTCCAGCTGGAGGAGATACTTCAAGAAGGAAATATCTTCACCTGCGGGACCATATTAGTTCTTACGCCCGGTAGCACTAAATAATCCATCAATCTAAGCTGTTCAAGTAAGTTGAAGTTTTTACGCGGGGCCACGTAACCAACAGCGTGTTTTTCGCAGAGGTTCGCCTTATTCGTTTCCCGAAGCTCTGATTCGCCGAAAGTCTCTCACGGCCACGCCGTATCGTGTTCTTTGCCGCGGAACTGCCGAGTAGAAATGGAAGGAAAGCCTCTTTCGCGAACCAGTCGCGCACAAACCGCTTCTTTTTGCGAGCGGACGCAGCGCCTCTCTGCGGCGATTTACGGCGTCGTGTATTTCCTGAAATTGCCCCCAGAGGGCACTGGCGGAGGCTGGGAGGAAATGGGCCGAGACGAATCGAGGGGGAGTGTTCTCCCCCCTCCCCCCCTTCAGAAGCTCGTCCCTGTCACGTACAGTACGCTGGTTAAGGTTGAAATGAATGCGGGAGTCTTGATTGGACGAGGTAATGCGGTCGTGAAGAAAACGCAATTATTAGAAAAAAATTCGTGCGTGATATGAAAGGGCTCAAAAGGGTCTCGAAGAATATGCCCGGCTGAGGTGGCTCAGGGATTTCACGGCGGAGCCTCCGGTTCTAGGCTTCGAGTCAAGTGGGCGGCAGGATTTTCGTCACTTGCTAGATAGCTGGGTCGAATTCAGCCGCAGTCCGGAGGAGAATTGTAGCTGCTGGCTGCTCTGATCGGTAGTTTTTCCTTGGTTTCTCCGATCAACACCGGTCAAATGCCGGAGTAGTACCCTAACAAACGGGCCACGGACCACGCGCGATCTTTCCTTCCTCTACCTTGTCCTATCCTCTTCCCTTACACTAGCATGCACCACACTCCACACATGGCGGGAGACCGGCGGGGAGCTTAGAGCTCTTCCCGGCTGTGATGGTTAAGATCAACACCATGCGAATGCCGGAGCAGTACCGTAACAAACGGGCCACGGACCGCGCGCGATCTTTCCTTCCTCTACCTTGTCCTATCCTCTTCCCTTACACTAGCATGCACCACACTCCACACATGGCGGGAGACCGGTGGGGAGCTTAGAGCTCTTCCCGGCTGTGATGGTTAAGATCAACACCAGGCGAATGCCGGAGCAGTACCTTAACAAACGGGCCACGGACCACGCGCGATCTTTCCTACCTCCTCCTCGCTCTATCCTCTCCCCTTACACACACTTACACTGACATGCACTTCACTACCGCACATGCCGGGAGACCGGCCAGAAGCTTAGAGTCGGGGCGGTTCTCCGCTGGAGGGAGATACCTAGTTGTGCGAAACCCCGCTAACCGGCGGTAGGTCGGCGCCGAATCTCGCTACACAGCGACAGGAAGAACACCGCCACCTTCCGGTCTAAACATGCACCACACGTACGGGACTAATGCCCCTGGTAGTTTACGTGGATACGCCGGAAATCACTAAAGCAATCAAGCTATTTATTTCTTGCAGACACGTTAACGCATTCACGAGGCGAATAAATTACCTAACATGGAAAATCAATCGGAAGTTTTATTTCGTGCAAACTGAACAATTTCCACATTCTCTCCCCATTAATGCGTGCACTTGGGGAATTTTCAATTCTCATAGAATTTATTGTATACTCTTACGTCGTGTGAATCGAAAGCAGACTCTTGTACACATATTTTCGTATGTAAATGCTACGGATATTAACAAATACATACAATATAAATTTCGCTCTTTCCAATCCACTCCGCATCGAATATTTCATCGTTTAAAAAAAAATTCAAACTCATTTTTAAAAATATTTTTTTTATTTGTTTATTATTGCGCAGCGTGTACGTAAACACAAGGAAGCAATATCGGCGGCAAAATATGTAGCGGATTGGTTCACCGAAGGGTATAGCAGGGCAGCGTCACCGTAAAAAATTGACACGCGCCTGCCGCCACTGCCCCCATCCCCTGCAGTCACACCTCACGCCAGCCGTGTCGGAGGGGGCCCTGTCATTCGCAATGGCTCCCGCGAGATCAGGTCACTGCCAGGATTTGAAATTTGAAAAAACTTCGTGCGGTGGGCAGGAAAGGCTGAATTATTATCTGTGGGGCCAAAAAATAATATATGAATTGATACGCGTGATTTAGTTGATTTGAATGCGTTAAATAATTGCCTATGTTTATTTGTTATATATGGTTGAGTAAATTCTGCTAACAAAAATGTTGAATGTGTACCCACAAGTAAGATGAGTTTGGAGATGCTCGTCATATATTAGTATGTTTATATTATAGTTGAGTAAAGTCTGACGAAAAGGTTGAATGTATTGGCAAAAGTAAGATAAGTTTGAAGATGCTCATCTTATAGTATGTTTATTTTATATTTGAGTAAATTCTGCTTACAAAAAAGGTTTAATGGAAACGCAGAAGTAAGATGAGTTCTGAGAGAAAGGAACATTATTGATATACATGGACTGCATATACATTAACTTCGAGGTCATTAGCGACCACTATTGATTTAACGTTAGGTGTATCTGCATACTCAATGAAGTGATATTGTGATGATGTGGGGCGAATGGACGAACACAAATACAACCATGCCCGAGGCGGGACTCGAACCCGCGATCCTTCGTCTTCAGCTCGCCACGGCACTAGTGCCTAGCGAGCTCGGCCATCCAGATCCTCAAAGAAATCTTGTTCCGTCTTTCTACAAGATAAGTGCATTCCTGATTATGATATTGAGTTGTGATACACCCTGTATTATCTCAAATGTTCATAGTACATATCAAATTTCACAAAAATCAAGCCGTCGGGGTTAGTCATGAATTCGGACCAATAAAAGCCCTTAACTGTTCCTGTCGGGGGAAAATAAAAACTTGAACTGCATATACAGTAACGTTAAGCTTTTCATGCGGAAAAAACAGAGGGATCTTTTGAGCAAAAACGTGTAATCCTACATAAGCTAGACCCCCGTCGGAATAACTTTCATTATTTTTACGTCTGGCAATAAAAAGTACTCGAATATTAAAACACGGGAAATGTTTTATTGCTACAAACGTTTCTAGAGCATAGCGGAATTCATTACTTTTCAATTCTATTGCTGATACTGCTTCTCTTGACTCGAAAAATGTAGCAATAACGATAGCACCTGCTCTCATAATATATTGGCCAATCTGGAAGTCGAGCGGGCTGTGAGATCAGCTTCATTTCAAACGCTCCTGTTCGAATATTCTGCTGATATTTGTTTGTTTGTGAGCGTATTCTGTATTGCCAAAGTTTCGGCAGTGATGAGATTTTAAAAAAGAGAGCGTACATTTCCTTTGTGATATTAAATTTGTGAGAATGATGATGATAATAATAATAATAATAATAATAATCATAATAATAATAATACCTTTTTAATGAATTCGTTAAGATCGAAGAGGTTTTCTTTTATAACGGATGTATCACTTTCAATTTGCTTTAGAATATTCCCTCTTTCTCAGTTTTATAAGTAGCATGCTTATCTTGACAAATAAATCTTGTAAATTTGGAAACTAGAAATAAGTTTCTTTCTGCAAAATAAAACCATATTTATATTATTATTTGAATATTTGAACAATTGCGAAGCTATTGTCGATAACATATTAAACACGTTCAGAAATACTCTATTTCGAAATATACGATCATTGCATTTTCTGTTTCTATTAACGAGCAGTCTATTGTTGTTTTGTTGTCCGTTCGCCTGAATTGATAACTAGAAGACCCAAAATAGCCCTTCAGCGAAGCCGTTTCCTTAGTTATGTCGTCAAAAATTGGCCACTGTGGCCCTCCAAACTTGGACTTCTGTTTCTATAAAGCTTCAGTTGTAAATTCTCATTATTATTCACTAACATACTAGTAGTATGATATTCGCCCATAAAGGCAACTATCAAATTCAATGACAACATATAATGCAAGCTGAAAGTGAGTATATTTCAAGTCGTGAAAACTATATTTGTTATTATTATCCAGCAAGTCTATTTTTTGGTTTATACGTTTACCAGGACTTCAAAAATGTCCAGGTAATAAATAATAATAGTAAGTAATAAATCAATAAGTAAAATAAGTAAAATAAATAAGTAAAAAATATCCTAAAAACATTTTAATGCAATATTTTATTTTATGTTAATGTATAAGTTCAAAATGCATACCCAAATAACAAAGAATATCGGATTGGGACAGTCAATGAAAACTGGAGGGCTCTCAATTGCTATCCCCTAGCGCCGCATTGAGTATTAGTCCGCCACTGTGCGTACTACAAGTAGCCATGAGGACGCCATGCCGCATACCGCCCCCCGACCTGATGTGCTCTCAACTCAGCCGGAATATGAGCTCGAGCGCAAAGAGTGGGATGGGGTTGCAGCCGGGAGAAAAGTGACCCGAGGGAACGGGGGCGCTGACAAATGAAGGGCGGCAGCTGCCGAGTAGGGTACATTTGCCGGCGACATCAGATGAAGTGCTAGCCTCATGGAGGAAATAGATTTCGAGAACCGGGATTTATTCTCCTTGGCGGAATGTTGCGTTATGTGAAGCTTTATTTCTTTCTCTCTTTCTTTTAGTCAAACAATTTTTTTAGTCACTTGGATGACTGCATGTATCCTGGTCACTTGGATGACTGCATGGTCCTGGAGTAATGTATGAAAATGTTAATATATTATTACTTCATATAATCATTTCACTCATTAGTATATCAATGTAATGAAGTTATAAGGGTGTTACTATGTCATATGGAAATAATGTTCTATTATTTTTGATGTTGTGTCCGGATAATTATGTGCTTATTAAATACTTTAATGTTTGATGCCAAAGAGATTTGTTAACAGTGAAGAAAATCAATTGAACGGCAACGCGTTAAGGAAAAGTTACCTGTGTGTCAGAAAATTTGTTTGTGGAAATTGTGTTTCAATGAGTTCTACAACTCATGTTTTTGTTAATCTTCATAATAACTTGCTTGATAAATTGTTTATCCTTTGATATAAATTGTCAACGTTCATTCCAAATTGAAATATGTGTTTTCAGAATGCGACATAGAAAGTAAATTTGTTTCCATTTGTGTGTTCGGTTTGCGCTTTATGTTTGTGACAGCGATAAAATAAAGATAAACAGAACTGAAGCAGTAAAACAGTAGTTAATATGGATGATGCAGCAACTTCCTAAAAGTTAGAAACGAAATTATGTTCTATTTTTCATAATGCAACTTCCAAAAGGTTTAAATTCGCCATTATAGCAAAATAACGTTGTTTCCTCTTTAAAGCATGTGTATACCATACTCATTCATTTATTTAGCGTCAAAAAACATTAAAAATGTTTCGTACAATGGGGGTGGAATCTGTACTCATTTTCGTAAGTATCTGAAATCCCTACGCTAATTCGTTTACATTGTGTATTAAGCAGAATTATGATTCCAAGTAGCAAAGAGCATTTTTATCAAGAATGAATAAGAAAATATTGTTTCCCGTATAGTAAGAACTATTTGCAAAGGTAAATGAATCGGAGAAAGCAAAAACGTTCGATGACCAAGAGCATCAAATTTTGAAGAACAAGCAAAAAGTTTCTAAATTGCGGACACGAACATTTTTTCTTAACATTAACAGTTACTAACTGGACACTACAAAAGTTAAAGAAGTCACAGACTTCGAACGTTTATGCATGGAGAGTTGAATTTATATTTTAAGAACAGTTTCCCACTGTTGACTCAAAACCAGCAAAATGTGACATCGAACAATTTTATTTGCTGCGATTCAAATCAACTACAGATTAGAACTCGTATCCCTTATCGTTCCCTATGTGAAGGAATCGACCTGTTTCCGCGAGAACATGGATTATTTGAATAATTGCATTCCTCTCCGAGCTCAAGAAAATGTGCCCAAATAGTGAAGCTACATTTATTATGTTTAGGAGTGACGTTTCATTTTTTATTCAGCAACACGCGTGTATATAAGTCGATTTGCCGTGTTTGAATTCACTGATGACTGATTCTGCAATCGAACTATCTACGAAAGAATATTGAACGTAAAATGAAACATGACTTTTACGCTACGGAATTTTGAATATACTAATTTCAAAGTTATCCCAAGAGTGTCATCGGAACATAGTTATACAAAGTAAGTTAGGAATAAAAATCGGACTGCTTTTCTATACTTGATATTCAAAATATTTTCGCCAAATGAAAGTGAAGTACAAATAGAGTGCTCCACTAAATAACTGCAGGTTTTGTTTTCTTTAGCACAAAATATCAAATCTGCAACTCAAAGGGAAGTTCCTTTAACAGCTTCCAAGCTGTACACGCAGCTTGCTGGTGCACCACAGCGATGTCCCCAAAATTAATAACTGGGTGATATGAAACAAAATTGAATAAGTTTCTCTTCGTAAATTTGATTTTATTAAACTTTCAAATTCTGGCAGGAAGTCATTACCAAAAACAATCGGCGTTTGGCAAAGTAAGGCATTCCTTCAGGACGAGAGGAATTTTCAAATTAAAATTATAGAGGATAATCGAGCTATATGTACTTTGGAGTTAGAAGCGCGCCGATAGTTTTAAGTTTCCAAACATTCGTTTTCCTTGTGCGAAGCAAACCACTTTCAGCTGTGACTGATCATTACGTTGTTAATCTCGTAATTAAATCTTAAGGTGGCTCCACACATTCAGCGTTCGCCAAGTTGCGAGCTACTGCTCGCCCAACCCCCAACAGCTGATGTGCTGGGCTGGGAATGTTCGCTTCCTTTGACGTGGGCAAAAGACAGACACGCGGTGGTAGAGCGAGTACCGAATATCCGTCGCTCGACTAATGGCAAGCAATCTATCCACACTACTCGGGATCCGGCGAGTGGTCTCTCGCCACTCGCCGAATGAGAGGAGCCGCATTTAAGGCTAAATGCACCGAAAAATACTTGTAGGAAAATTCAATAGATCGCAGCACTATCACAGGGGAATTTACTTCACCGATAACGTCTGAACGAATGGTCCGATTTTCGATCTGTAAACGGCATTTGACGCCTTTTTAAAATAGAATTTACGCTACGAAGCCATTATTCCAAAAATCTAGCAAAAACTCGAATTTGAAATTAGTTCTTAAACTTCCGAGAAAAAAATTAAAAATGTGGGCTTACAGCGCGATGGCGACATGCTTCCTGAATCCAACGCCGTGACAATCATGCAAATCGGACGAATAGGAGCGTCGAAAAGTGAAATTTACGAAAACACCTCGCCCCCTTCCCCTTATGCGCCGTTGCGTCGCCCACCCGATTGTTGTGGGCCCTCTGTCGGCGCGGGGGCACGACCTGGCCAGGCGGCGTGCGGCCAGCCCCGGCGGAGCAGGCGGGACTTGCGGGATACGCGAGCCAGACAGTCGGTTTCGGCTTTCGTCTCTTTGCATCCCAGTCTATTTTTCCACAGATACCAAATTAGAGATGCTATACTACTATTACTGACTGAGGTAAACGGTCTGTAATAGTAGTACATAACTATCTTTTTCACATATTTCCGTCTTCCTTCGAATACGATCTTAAAATTGTTTGAGGCATCACTCAAAATATCGATTCCGATTTGGAACTGCTTTTTAAAAAAGGAACTACTTCTGTAAATATCACCATTATTCCATCTCCTCACATCTTATTTTAGATATATTTTACTTCTAAAGTTTTCTGTTATCATTCCTCCTTGCTCTAAGATCTTCCGGGTTCAAATACCGGAAAGAATGAGCGGAGTGTACGCACGAGCTCTTTTATCCTACAACTCGATTTATGTTCTTAAAACGACGTTTACCTGCTTTAAAGGGTTCATCTGGTGAATCTCTAAGTTATATACAATATAATAACAAATACATTTATTATTTACAAAAATATACCCCCACCTTCCGAAAAATAATCGGCTGGATCCGCTCCTGCTGTGACACCTCTCCTAAATCCGTAAGCGGAAGGCAATAACACAGACCCTCGTATGTCATCGGAAGCGACCGCAGATGCTGCACAGATCTGGCGTCTCCCACGGCAACGCTTCAGGGAGAGAGGCGAAACGATGTGAGGGGGACTTGAATTTTCATGACGCGAGCTACAAGTACTGGTAACATTGGGGAAAGTTTTATCTCGTAAACTGAAAAGTAAATTATAATTTTGATTTTTTGGTACCCTTCATGCATGTAGCCGCAGGTATATACAGTGTAATTATTATTATAATAATTATTATTATTTCTATTTACATTTATTCAAAAGTACCGAAATCAAGGGTAGACCTGTGAAATCGGAGTCGGTAGGACAGTCACGCAATACATTCACAATCTCTATTGCACTGCTGACTAACTGACTAACGAGCAGATAGAAGAGAGAGAACACAAAGCTTTTGTGACTGACCAACGAAATTCTAAAAGTTTGTACATCTTATGTTTGTAAAATGAAAAAAGTAAATTATGAAAAATGAGTGGTTGTCTCTGCGACTTATTGCACTGACGAGTTCTGCAGTTTTCGAATTATGTTTTTGATGGATCACTCACCGTCTCTTGTTTTCCATTTTCCAAGTCATGAGATTAGAAGGCAACAATCTCCTTTTCGTCTTTCGAGATGACGGCAGAGATTTTTTTGTTGGTGGTGTTGTAACCGATTCTGATGCAAAAGCAACGTTGGAATTCTGATTTTCGTAGTGATTATTGGAGGGTCTAAAATATTATTGAAAGAAATGTTTACAAACACTCAATTCATTGGCCAGTTTGTACTTGAATTATTGTGCAGTATACACCTCTGTAAATCGAAGTTATTAGTACCTGAGATAATACAATCTAAAAGCCACTTTCATACTTTGCGGTCTCAACAAATTACTTTTGACGTTGAAAACCTGAAAAGTGTTCCCACTAGTGTAACGATTTTTGACGCCTCATCTTTTGCAAGGCGGCAATTTGACAATAATCTCCCTTGAATAGTGAGTGAAATTCAATTACATTGCACAAATAAATATATTTCCAAAACTTTAATAAACCACATATTTAAATATTACTGTCATCTGTCGTACATACGAGGTTGAACTAAAGAATTCGCGAAGACCTACCTAAAGTATTCGGCATATTGACGTGTTTTGCAATTTGCCGCCTACGCCAGCAGTCGAGGAAATAGTATATCTGCTTTGACAACATTGTATGAGGTTCAATATCGCTTCATCTGATATAGAATGTTTCTTGTTCTGAGAAGACATGAACTCAATGAGTAACATGTTGTTTGCTTCTTGTTCGTAACACAAGTGTATAGCGTATTCATTTTAATTTGGTTTCCGACTTTTGGTGGGACGGTATAGCTTCTGTTCGTAGTGAAGGCCAAACAATACACAGTTAAGCTAGGGAAATTATACGTCTAGTTATTAAGAAATGTGACGAAGAAAATAATTCGGGCGTTCTTCATCACACGCTGCCCAACAGCAATTTTCGGGTAGTAAGCTATACTGAAGTATCTGTTCGAACTGTGATATCAATTAAAAAAGAAGGATTTGAAGCCGGCGGAGCAGCCTTGAGTACTCCAGTAAGAAAAGGCCATATTGTAAATGTAAAAAAATTCCACATTGATGGTATTCACTTATTTCTTATTTGTTTTCCTCATTTTCGTATGATGTTTTCATTTTTGTCAATGGATACTTTGCGTAATATATTTGGGACAGCTAGTAGTTGCAGATTAGGCGGGTGGGGCAGCTTCCAAGAACACCGAGCGCATTCCTCAGCCTCACAATCAAGTCAGCTCACAACTATAAGAATGAGGTGGCTCGTAAACGAACAGACGCAAAAGACACGTGGACGTGGAGCAGGAAGTGTAAAGAGGAGAAGGGCACCGAGTAAGCGAGCCGATCAGTGAACTTGGTGTGAGCATTCTCCACGTTGTCTATTTGCGAACCACTGTCCCAGTGCCATATCAGACTTGGAAATCCCGGGGCCATCCCCCACGGCCACTTTATTCGAGTCCAGGCTCGTTCTTGCCCTAGTCCCTGCCCTAGTCCTTCGCGGCTGGTGGCGATGAAAGAACGACCGCCCGATGCATTCGGAGCAACAACCTGCTTAATAGTTTTCACAATGGACAGACTGAATCAGACCCGCAAAGAAAATTCAAGATTTTCTCCGAGAAAAGATTCGATGGATTATATAATACGATATAAGCAATACTATAATATACATACTTTGGTTTTCACTTTAAACGCATGCCTATTATTATTATTATTATTATTATTATTATTATTATTATGTACAACGGAGTCCTTATATTTCTTTCTTTTCAAACATTATGTTTCTCTGAAAAGAAAGCAAATGACCAGACGAAAACCAGAAAAGTCTACAGGGTATTCCAGCCCAGACCAAGATAAGATAAAGAAAAATGTATTCAAGAAAAAAGCGAAGAAGTGGAAGAACATAACAACAAATGGAGATCTTAAGAAATTTTCCAGGTCATCCGAAATATGATCATGGAGTGTAAACCAACAATGGCGAATGTTAAGAACGTGAACGACAAAATAAATACAACAAAAGAAGAGATCACGAAAAGATGGGAAGAATACACGAAAAAGTTATATGAGAAGAACTTACAAATAGAGTAGTGGATAAATATAGATGATTACGAATAAGAACCAGAGATAGAAGAAACGCATTGGGCGACAAAACCACTGAATAATGGGAAGTCCCCGGCTGTAGATAATATTCAAATCGAACTATTCAAAGATACAGGAGAAGAAATCTTGGCGAAACCAACACAATTATGCAATGTGATCTGTAAAAGAAATAATGAACAACAGATTTGCAACGCACTATAATTATTCCATTACAAAAAAAGGAGACAGCCGAAATTGTGCAAATAACAACACAATTGCATGAATACCGTGTGATTCAGTCAATCGGCAAAAGTCATCCCCCGGAAAAAGAAGAAAAATAAGATTTTAAAAATGTTGTTGATGTAAGCATATACTTTCTTAAGATTTTCAAAAACAATTCACATTGAAAGAAACATCATTTTCTATCTCCTCTGGAAAGTTGTGTAGATTACATTACGTCGCGTAAGCGTTAGCGTAAAGCATATCCTAAGATCATACTCACAGAAAAAGATTTCCTTGGTTTTTAAACTCGTTTGAATGTTCCATATTATTTATATCTTTGTGGCCGATACGTCATGAAAGGGTCACGTGCAACTGGTTTTGCATACTGAAATTTCTACAGATACCTTTTTCTAGAAAATCCACTTTTTATAAAACAAAGAAAATGGAAGAGAAAACACGCTCCAAACGCAAGCAAACATCTAGAAGTTGTTCAATTGCATCATTACCCTTTACTCATTTACATAGTCTACGAAATGACGGACAAGAAATTATTTATTCCCTTCAAAATTATACATATATGACATATTTATTTTATATCAAAATAACTTACCAAGTAGGCTGGGATAAGTCATGATTCATAAAATCTTATTTCGATGCTTGTAACGGCGTTGGAGTCAAAATGCACCTCGCCAGCCCGCTATTTTACCACTTTTTTAAATTTCAAGTCGTAGTCTTCCGCGGCAAGAGTCATGTGCATGATCTTGGTTGTCCGGGTGACGCCGCGTCGAAGCTGTGTTGCCGACGTTTCGACCATCGTCGTGGCCTTCTTCAGGGCTGGTATGTCATGGGCATACCACCCGTACAGTCAAGATCATGTACTTTTTTAAATTTGTCCGAAAGTACGAAAACATTTTTGAAATTAGCTTCGGTCATTTTACTTGGGAAAAGAGATTCACCAGATGAACTCATTAAAGCAGATAAACATCGTTTTGAGATCAGAAACAGAGTTGTAGGATAAACGAGCTCGTGCGTACACTCCGCTCATTCTTTCCGGTATTTGAACCCGGAAGATCTTAGAGCAAGGAGGAATGATAACAGAAAACTTTAGAAGTAAAATATATCTAAAATAAGATGTGAGGAGATGGAATAATGGTGATATTTACAGAAGTAGTTCCTTTTTTAAAAAGCAGTTCCAAATCGGAATCGATATTTTGAGTGATGCCTCAAACAATTTTAAGATCGTATTCGAAGGAAGACGGAAATATGTGAAAAAGATAGTTATGTACTACTATTACAGACCGTTTACCTCAGTCAGTAATAGTAGTATAGCATCTCTAATTTGGTATCTGTGGAAAAATAGACTGGGATGCAAAGAGACGAAAGCCGAAACCGACTGTCTGGCTCGCGTATCCCGCAAGTCCCGCCTGCTCCGCCGGGGCTGGCCGCACGCCGCCTGGCCAGGTCGTGCCCCCGCGCCGACAGAGGGCCCACAACAATCGGGTGGGTGACGGAACGGCGCATAAGGGGAAGGGGGGCGAGGTGTTTTCGTAAATTTCACTTTACGACGCTCCTATTCGTCCGATTTGCATGATTGTCACGGCGTTGGATTCAGGAAGCATGTCGCCATCGCGCTATAAGCCCACATTTTTAATTTTTTTCTCGGAAGTTTAAGAACTAATTTCAAATTCGAGTTTTTGCTAGATTTTTGGAATAATGGCTTCGTAGCGTAAATTCTATTTTAAAAAGGCGTCAAATGCCGTTTACAGATCGAAAATCGGACCATTCGTTCAGACGTTATCGGTGAAGTAAATTTTACTTATTTTGGTGCTGCCACGTGGTGGCCACAAATTGTACTAGTATCGGGACATTTAGCCTTAAGAAGTCGCAAGTCATTCGTTCTAGCCCACTATATTTTCTTGAGTTGCCAAAAATTGATTGATGGGTGTTTCAGAGTGGGTCATAAGTCCCGTAAATGCAGTGGAAGTGTAGTGGTAGGTGGCGGTGATGATGGGATCGGGCGTAGACTTACAGGTCTGCATACGGACGTTTTCTCCAACCAGGCCTCTCCCATCAGCTGGGAACCGATCCAGCTCTTAGCTCCAGAAGCCCTTAGCTCCCGACATGTGTGGTAGTGTAGAGTGTGCACAAGCCCTTAGCTCCCGACATGTGTGGTAGCGTAGTGTGTGCACAAGCCCTTAGCTCCCGACATGTGTGGTAGCGTAGTGTGTGCACAAGCCCTTAGCTCCCGACATGTGTGGTAGTGTAGAGTGTGCACAAGCCCTTAGCTCCCGACATGTGTGGTAGTGTAGTATGTGCTCAAGCCCTTAGCTCCCGACATGTGTGGTAGCGTAGTGTGTGCACAAGCCCTTAGCTCCCGACATGTGTGGTAGTGTAGTATGTGCTCAAGCCCTTAGCTCCCGACATGTGTGGTAGCGTAGAGTGTGCACAAGCCCTTAGCTCCCGACATGTGTGGTAGCGTAGTGTGTGCACAAGCCCTTAGCTCCCGACATGTGTGGTAGTGTAGAGTGTGCACAAGCCCTTAGCTCCCGACATGTGTGGTAGCGTAGTGTGTGCACAAGCCCTTAGCTCCCGACATGTGTGGTAGTGTAGTATGTGCTCAAGCCCTTAGCTCCCGACATGTGTGGTAGCGTAGTGTGTGCACAAGCCCTTAGCTCCCGACATGTGTGGTAGTGTAGAGTGTGCACAAGCCCTTAGCTCCCGACATGTGTGGTAGTGTAGAGTGTGCACAAGCCCTTAGCTCCCGACATGTGTGGTAGTGTAGTATGTGCTCAAGCCCTTAGCTCCCGACATGTGTGGTAGTGTAGAGTGTGCACAAGCCCTTAGCTCCCGACATGTGTGGTAGTGTAGAGTGTGCACAAGCCCTTAGCTCCCGACATGTGTGGTAGTGTAGTATGTGCTCAAGCCCTTAGCTCCCGACATGTGTGGTAGCGTAGAGTGTGCACAAGCCCTTAGCTCCCGACATGTGTGGTAGCGTAGTATGTGCTCAAGCCCTTAGCTCCCGACATGTGTGGTAGCGTAGTGTGTGCACAAGCCCTTAGCTCCCGACATGTGTGGTAGTGTAGTATGTGCACAAGCCCTTAGCTCCCGACATGTGTGGTAGCGTAGTGTGTGCACAAGCCCTTAGCTCCCGACATGTGTGGTAGCGTAGAGTGTGCACAAGCCCTTAGCTCCCGACATGTGTGGTAGCGTAGTATGTGCTCAAGCCCTTAGCTCCCGACATGTGTGGTAGCGTAGTGTGTGCACAAGCCCTTAGCTCCCGACATGTGTGGTAGTGTAGTATGTGCACAAGCCCTTAGCTCCCGACATGTGTGGTAGCGTAGTGTGTGCACAAGCCCTTAGCTCCCGACATGTGTGGTAGTGTAGAGTGTGCACAAGCCCTTAGCTCCCGACATGTGTGGTAGTGTAGTATGTGCTCAAGCCCTTAGCTCCCGACATGTGTGGTAGTGTAGTATGTGCTCAAGCCCTTAGCTCCCGACATGTGTGGTAGTGTAGAGTGTGCACAAGCCCTTAGCTCCCGACATGTGTGGTAGTGTAGTATGTGCTCAAGCCCTTAGCTCCCGACATGTGTGGTAGTGTAGAGTGTGCACAAGCCCTTAGCTCCCGACATGTGTGGTAGCGTAGTGTGTGCACAAGTCCTTAGCTCCCGACATGTGTGGTAGTGTAGTATGTGCTCAAGCCCTTAGCTCCCGACATGTGTGGTAGCGTAGTGTGTGCACAAGCCCTTAGCTCCCGACATGTGTGGTAGTGTAGTATGTGCTCAAGCCCTTAGCTCCCGACATGTGTGGTAGCGTAGTGTGTGCACAAGCCCTTAGCTCCCGACATGTGTGGTAGTGTAGTATGTGCACAAGCCCTTAGCTCCCGACATGTGTGGTAGCGTAGTGTGTGCACAAGCCCTTAGCTCCCGACATGTGTGGTAGTGTAGAGTGTGCACAAGCCCTTAGCTCCCGACATGTGTGGTAGCGTAGTGTGTGCACAAGCCCTTAGCTCCCGACATGTGTGGTAGCGTAGTGTGTGCACAAGCCCTTAGCTCCCGACATGTGTGGTAGTGTAGTATGTGCTCAAGCCCTTAGCTCCCGACATGTGTGGTAGCGTAGTGTGTGCACAAGCCCTTAGCTCCCGACATGTGTGGTAGTGTAGTATGTGCACAAGCCCTTAGCTCCCGACATGTGTGGTAGTGTAGTATGTGCTCAAGCCCTTAGCTCCCGACATGTGTGGTAGCGTAGTGTGTGCACAAGCCCTTAGCTCCCGACATGTGTAGTAGTGTAGTATGTGCTCAAGCCCTTAGCTCCCGACATGTGTGGTAGCGTAGTGTGTGCACAAGCCCTTAGCTCCCGACATGTGTGGTAGTGTAGTATGTGCACAAGCCCTTAGCTCCCGACATGTGTGGTAGCGTAGTGTGTGCACAAGCCCTTAGCTCCCGACATGTGTGGTAGCGTAGTGTGTGCACAAGCCCTTAGCTCCCGACATGTGTGGTAGTGTAGTATGTGCACAAGCCCTTAGCTCCCGACATGTGTGGTAGCGTAGTGTGTGCACAAGCCCTTAGCTCCCGACATGTGTAGTAGTGTAGTATGTGCTCAAGCCCTTAGCTCCCGACATGTGTGGTAGCGTAGTGTGTGCACAAGCCCTTAGCTCCCGACATGTGTGGTAGTGTAGTATGTGCACAAGCCCTTAGCTCCCGACATGTGTGGTAGCGTAGTGTGTGCACAAGCCCTTAGCTCCCGACATGTGTGGTAGTGTAGTATGTGCTCAAGCCCTTAGCTCCCGACATGTGTGGTAGTGTAGTGTGTGCTCAAGCCCTTAGCTCCCGACATGTGTGGTAGTGTAGTGTGTGCACGTAAGGAGAGTGGAATGTACAAGGCAGAGGAAGGAAATATAGCGCGCGGTCCGTAGTCAGTTTATTCGGGTGCTGCTCCAGCATGCGCCTGGTGTCGATCGGAGAAACTATGGAAAACTACAGAGCAACCTTTTTCATACCGCGGCTGAATTCGGCCTACCTATCTAGCCAGTGTCGATATTCCAATTCTTAGATCTCCCGGACAGAGGTACTGCATTGACATCAATGTACGCCTTGATCCATCTAAGTGGGTGCAAAAAATTGAGGTACTTAAATTTACAAGTCTGTCACATAGAGTTAAGGAATCTTGAAATCACGTATTCTAAAGACATTTATGGAAAAACAAAGGATTTCTAGTAACAATATTTTGCAAACGTGTGATTATTCTATTCATATTGGAAATTGAAATTAAAGTAGTGCATATTTGAAGAAAAAACGTGATTTTGAATAAATGTTTCTTACAAATTAACTCATCCTAATGAATCCATTCCACTCACTGAAACAAGTAACTATCCTGATAATTGCAATCGGCGGCTTTGAAACTGGCTTTGTTCACAGACGAACGGTAAGTCGAAATCACTGAGTTACAGATAAAATATTTTCTGTATTTGGGACATCAAGTCACACATTTCCGACAAAATCGTTAAATTGGAATGTGTGTCATACTAAATGGTAAAATTGAAGTGTGTTTCCGGTTCTACATCGATCTGATGAAACACAAGCAGGAACAAAAGCTCATAGATGGTACTTAGAAACTCTTAAAATACCTCAGAAATCACTATTTGATTGAAAGAAACTGGATGGAAAGAAACTTGTTGGATGCAAGTTTTTGGAAAACGTCGATGTAGATTTTTCGCGGGATTAGAAACACTTGAAAATTGAAGAAGAAAAAAACGCATCGGTGTTCGCCATGCGATCTGTCGGAAGCCCAGTGAACTAATCGGCGAACAATCGACGCGCGCCGTGGAGAGACCGTGGATCTACAGGCATCCGCAGTTCGCATAGCTTCGCCTGTAATGACCACGCCCCCCCTCTTGGCTGCTACCCCCTCCCTTCCCACGGGGGTCGCATTGCAGGGGGTCGCGACCTCGAGCGACGGGGTGTGTTGACCTCGGCAGATTGCGATGAGAGACCCCTGGTGACCCTGCGTTGAAATTGGGGCGTTAGCGGCTGGTTTGAACGAAAAATGATCTCAGTTTTAAGTGACGGGTAATTGCTGCTGGTCCAAGTTCAGGAAAGTGAACAAAACATGAACATTTCTAGAAATTAAGAAATTAAAAGGTTTGATTCCTGATCGAAGTATGGAGATCTTAATGATCTTGCGTTAAATTAAGTGTTAAAGCTTAGTTTAAACAGAAAATTCTCTCTGTTTTAGTGGTGGGTAACTCTTACTGAATAGAATAAGTACAGAAAAGTTAATGAATCGCGGTGAAGTTAGGTAAATTGTTTGGTAACCTTGGTTCACGCCATTTTCTTCTACGACAGTATCATCACGATTTCACAAGAACAGAATATCTCACACGACTTGTCGTACCATAACGCAACTGACTTTCAGGTCCAAAGGAATATTGAGTCAGGCTGAATAAAATACTCCGGCAGTGCTGTGAATACATATACGAAAATACATTTTGGTTATTTAGTTTAACTTGATTTCGGCTATTGTGCAACCTCGTACCTCGTAGAGTTCGCACGTGGTATCTGCATTCAACGACTCAAAATTACGAAGATCCATCCTGTACATCACCGCTGCACGGGTCAATTAAACAGCTCTATCTGGAAAACTTACCTTGGTAGATACACGTTCATAAAAGTTATTTTGGGATCCTCGCGCTAGACATACAATAACATAAAAATTCGAGAGTCCCCATTTTGCCAACATTGACTTGAAATGTCCATTTTTATACCTCCAAAGCAACATTTTTACTTCACGTTTTCAAAATTGCACTTCAACTCAAAAACGATACGAGATATCAAAACGTATGACAGGAATTTTCTTAAATAACAAGATAGTATTTCACATTTAAAACACAAAGATTGGATCTGGGTTTATAGAGATATTGGTAAGCAAATTGTTATATTCCGCCAACTTTAATGGCGTCTCAAAATGAAGCCGACAATATTTGGTGGCACCCAACACTTTTACATAAACGAAAGTGTCATAATTAAGAATGAAAATAGGAACTGCGTTCGAAAGGTTTTGTGTACTTATGTACCACGGCGGCCCTATCTATCAACCAAATCCCTTTAGAGCTAAGGGATACTCGTTTTAAGTGATTTCGATCCTCTGTTGCCTCTTATTCCATAAAGAGGCGTTCCATACTCTTCTATTCTGCTGTAAACCCCGGACACCACGCGGGGATATGTGGTGGTTATAGATCCAAGAAAAAAGGTATTTCTGTGAGGTCCCGAGGAAAGAGGAAAGAAAAAGATGCTTCCGATCAGCCCTGGAATTGAAAGAGCATCAGATCGCTATCGAGTGATTTGATGTATTTTGTATCTCTCATGCGGGGTGTATGGATTGATCGAGCAGTTCGCAATCTGAAAATGGTCTCAAACCCCCCATCGCGTACATTTTTTATTTCACATTTTCTTTAAAGAAGAGATATCGTTGACGAGAACTGCTCTACGGTCAATTTGTGTCCCTCTAAGATAGAAGATTCTCTTGATGGACGAGTTGAAAATTATGTTGACAAGCCTTTTTTTTCTTTTTTTTCTTCTTCAGAAATTGAAGAATGAATTTTCTATTGCATTGTTTGATAACCTGCTACAAACAAATGGCATGAATGCTCATCTTCTCGAGTGAAGTGCAATTAAAAGTGAAAATGTGGAATCAGTGAAATGAAGCATGTGATTTAGCTAATAAATAGCAGTACATTTTTTAGGTACTGACATTTTAATGTTTCAGAATGTTTACATTTCCGATATTTTTCTGTACATGAATTATTTAGTTTCTATTTTGAATAGTATGTCCATTCTATAAACGATTTTTTAAAGATGCGTTTATTACGACAATTTTGGGGCACTAAATGAATGTAAAGTATTATTACAATTAGAAACGGTACATTTGCGCTGTTCAATAAGTTATCATTAATTCAAAGTGAAGGAAATCAATATTAGCCATTTGAGGAAGTTTTAAGAATTAAGCTACTCAATTATCGACTCTGCAGGGAGATTGTGTATAGTACGTAATAACGTGAAATCAATTTACAATTTCAGTTGATAAGGGTCGAAATCTGTTTGAGTTCCATCCCATTTCATATGGGCTAATTGACAAAGAGAAAATTATACTGTTAGCAGAGATTCAATACGGGGTTTAACGGACATGTGATACTGAGGTAATGATGCGAGCAAAATATGATATTCCATCGCACGGCAATTGTGAAACTGTAATGAAACACGCCCGATTTTGGATTCATGATCTCCAATAAAGATAAATGAAATTCCGCCGGAGAAAAGTAATGGAAAAAGAGCTGATGCCGATGAAACAAAATTGTGTGTCGTTTCTCTTGCTTGGGAATCCACGATAAAATTGCGAACTTCAAAAGACTCCCCTCAGTATGTGAAAGGTTCTTTAAAATCCCTGTAATCTTTGTAATCCCTTACTGTGTGTACTGATCCATAAAATACAAATTGAGTTTTGCAGGGAGTTGAATACAGTGAAAAGCAAATCCGTAACTACAGTTTCGTAGGCAATGACCAGTGGTTGCGAATTTTAGATAAGAATTACAGGGTGATTGATCGATGTGTAATTGATATTTTCGAACCAGATACCTGCTACGAAAATTAGTCACATTAGTGTTGTGAATGTTTTATCCCAGGAGGAGAGGTTCTCGTAACGATGGATGGATGGATCCGATGTGACCCACACGTTAGTTTGTTGGAATTTCCCGTTATAGGTATCTCCCGCAATGGGACATGCAAGATGTAGGCTGCCGACTGCTTTCTTAACATGCGTAGTAGTAATAGCAGTACTTGTGCGTGTAAGTGTAAATATGTGCGTGTGTGTAAGGGTTGGAGAAGTGACAAAGACGAGAAAGGCAAGATGGCACTCCGTGGCCCGTTGTTTTGGTACTTCCCCGGAATATGCCTGGTAATGATTAAAACTATCAGAGAAGCAAGTTGCAGATTACTCTTACAGTTAGCAGCTCATTTCGATCTAGCTTTATAGCTAGTGTCGAGACTTCACCACCAAAGATCTCAAAGCTCAAAAAACTCGAATAAATAACCAGAGATATTGTTCGCACTTACCTCATAGTTTCGGAAATTAAATGAAACTTTAAAATAAACTTCAATGCAGCATCCCCATGAGGTAATAGAAGCGTTAATCGACTACCAGTCAACTGTACATGTTGCGATTATTGTGGTGACATCCATTATGCCCTCGGGGGGTACTTCCCATTTTTGAATTGTGAAATATTTGTAATTGTATTTTTTGGGGTATATATTTCTAGAAGAAGCTTTTTAATCTATCGTGTAAATGGTTCAAAATAAAAAAAAAACTGTTGCGTATATTATTTGTTCAATTACAGTTATTTCTTTATCCTTACTTCATTTATTTGCTAATAAAATATGCAATTTGTGAACAGAGCAAAAAAGAGGAAGGGAAATGAGGGACCACACATTTTTGTTTGTTTGTGGTTGTTTTTTATTTTCTCACTTTTCAACTGCTCGGTCACACATTGACCACTGTAACTTTTAACTTTGCGGTAACGGTGTGGAGGAACACATACTAACAACATACGCAAATATCCATGCCCGGGACGGAATTGGAACCCACGACCCTTCTAGGCAAGTCAGCTACGGCCCTCAGCCTTAGCGACCTCGTCTATCCAGGCCGGCCACAACTATCATTTGCATCCTCCCCTTGTTTGAGGCAATGTGCGGTTTTAATTACTCCACGCGTACCGTAATTTGTTCAACTTATTTTGCTAAGAAGTAGAAACAGACACAGATACGTCACATCACCGACTAGCGGAGTCTCGTCTCGATGCGATTCCGTAAGGCGGTAGTGTAAAATTGAAATTAAAAACAAACGAATGGAAATACAATGTTTCGTTGGTCGCGCGATCACGAGTTGCGAGAACTGAGTGGGCGCAGTTCGTCAGGAAGTCGTGAGAGGAGCGGGGGGTGTAGGAGGAGTGCGTTAGACACCTGCCTGGGCTGCGAGCGCGCCATGCAAGCCACGTACAGCACCTAGCGAGCGCGCTGACGGGAAGGCAGCATCTGTCCGAGACGTCTCCTGGGCCGGCGCGTGCCCTCCGCGCGGGCACGTCTACGGAGCGCCTCCCGCCCCCGCCCCCGCGCTACCTCGGCTATCTCCGCCTCCGCCTCCTCCTGGGTCCTTGCCATCACCTCCGGCGCCACCTCTCGTCTGCGTCGCCGCCGCCGCTGTCTCGCAAACCGCCACCACCTCCGCCCCTACCGCCACCTCAGCTTTTATCGCCACCTCTACCCCCGCACTACCTCAGCCTCCTCTGCAGCCGTCCCTGCAGCTACTTCCACTTCCGGCACCGCCTCTCGCCTGTTTACGCTTGCATTGTGAATAGGCCTTTAGTACAGAGCCGATGCATTGCTGCTGGCTCTGCAGCGACTTTGACCGGGCGGCCCTAGTGTTCGAGTCCTGTCGGTGGCGGATTTTCGACACTTGCTAAGTTGCTCGGTCACATTCAGCCGCTGCGTGCAGGGGAATTCTAACGGCCGGCTGCTCTGATCAGTGGTTACTCCGATGAACACCAGCCGAATTCAGTTCTTTCTCTTCCTTTTTCTATCCTCACCCCTTACTTATACCTGCACTAATTTGCACTACATTACCATACATGACAGGTGTTTCGAGTTGACCCGGGTGGGGTGTTGCTCCGATTGTGGAAGATACCTTGATGGGACCCCCCCCCCCCTCCGCAAACTATCGGGTAGGTCGGCGACGAATCTCACCGTTAAGCGGGGGCAGATCACCGTTCCCTGCCGATAAAAGCGTGTACTACACTTATGGGATTAAACTTCCGCAATCAATCAATCAATCAATTTTCTCCTCCCGCTTTCCCGTTTCCCCCGCCGCCCACTCCATCACAGCGCGCGCCACCCACGCGCGACCCCGGCGCGTCACGTCACTCATCTGTTTCCCTTGCCCCCTCCCCCTGCTCCGCCCCCTCCGCCCGCCCTCGCGGGACCGCCGCGCGCACCGTCGCTCATTTGTCGCGTCGCGCCGCCGCCGCCGCCGCCGCCACCGACGTCGACATCTGGCGGCTAATTAGGGAAGCTGCGTTCGTGCGCGACCGCGGCGGAGCCGTGGGTGGTGGTTGCGGTGATAGCACTAGGAAATTTCTGTTCGCCGTTATTGCGAACCTGTACAGACGTACTGCTATAAAACTATGTTAATAAAGTTTGCGGTTTCCAATAAATATCTGTTTATTTATGAGTGTATTTTCTAACTTTATGTAATATGTAGTATGTTCTGAAAAAATAGTTTTATATGAATGCGGAATTGTTTTCAATAAAACAGTTAGATGGTGTGTTCAATCACGGCCTTGTCCACTAGCAGAGGAGGCCGTGGTTAAAGAAAGAGGTTGAGTAATGGGTATATTTCAGTTTTAAGTAATGCGAAGTTTTCGTAAATAAATTTGGAGGTGTTGAATTGTATCGTCGTCTGTAATACTGCATCTTACATTTACTCTGACTCTCTCAACACGAATTGGTGTAATATTGAAATAATTTTTCGAATAGTATACTTCGTTTTTATTTCGTTATTTGTTGTATGACATTAAGTAATTTATTATTGGATTGATTATTACTTGTTATTTTATTGTGATTGAAGATGAATTAACTCAATGTTAATATCACTCAATATCATTAACCGTCCGAACATTTTATACATATTTTTGTGTTGCATTCATATTGTCTCAGAATAAATCCCACTAACATCTTGAACTTATAGAGGGCACAAAGATCACATTTTGCTCGTGGACATATTTTGGAGAATTTCATACAACGAAATTACACTTTTCACGTTTCCTCTGATGATAAGGTATCGCCGCATTCAGCGCTGTCGGGCAGAAATCTCTCTGACCACGCCGAACTCTCGTCCTTGAGAAGTTGCATCCCAATTAGGGGCAAATGTTACGTTTGTAACTTCGTTCCACGCCACTTTTCACTGCATGTTCATTAGCAAAAAGTTATTATATAAAAGTTATTACTCTTCTACACGCTATAGAAGTTTGTTACATTAATTTTGATACATTTATACACAATGTCACTAAATGGTACAAACGTCTAGTGCATGTAGAGGGATAGAAAGTATCCCCTCCCAGAATGAACATTCATTCTGCCAATTTTTCTTCGCTAACTGCGTAAATCAGCTCTTTCAGTGTCAACCAATCTAAAGGTAGAACGCCTAAATAGTGAGGTCACTGCAGTGACGTGTAAGGTCCCGATTAGTTAGCACCGTAACAGCTGCTGAACTACCAGAGGCAGCTTTGAATAAATAGCAGCATAGGGAGAAATTTCTTATAACTGTGTTACACATGTGGTATTTGTTTCTGAGGATTAGGCTACCTTTTACGCACTGATGTTCGACAGGTAAATGCGATCTTCTTGACTTTACCATAACGTGACCCGCAAAACGCATGTACGTAAGAGGTTCCCTAATCTCCAGGAATAAATATAACATGTGTAATTCCGTTGCGTGAAATTTCTCACTACATGTTCATTAAATAAAATAAATATTTTCTTTCCCTCTGTATGCTTTAGAAGTTTGTAACGTTCATTCTGAGGTACATTTGTGTGAGTATAATGTGTGCGTAGCTATTGCTAGGCATGAGCACTCACCCCTCCGGGTGCCCGGTAGCTTTCCATGCCGCGACTCCAGGATCGATTCTCAGATGGGATGAAAATTAAACTAACTTTTCACTGTCCTAGCCCAGTTCACATATGGTGATAATCCCTCTCACAGCTAGAAAATTCCAAGTAAATGACGTAAGGGATTGCAACCTCCTTATTACTCCCGAGACCATGGCATGGACGTAGTCTGACAAGGCTGTAGTGCAACATATACAGAGTGAACGGGGAGGAAACGTCGATACTTCTCAAATAAGCTCTTAAGACAATTTTAATCATATTTTGTCTAATAAACTATGTGGATATTCCGAATGGTTTAGCCGCAATAAACACTCAAAAGTTGGTTTGAAAAAATACTTTTTAGGCAAAAGTCTGTAGTGCAAAAGTCTAGAAACACTCCAGAAGCATGTAAATTGTTTATTATTTACAAAGGAAATTAATATATTTGTTCAGAAAGGTACATTAACACAGAAATAAAATAACACCCAATTTACACAATTCGACTGCTTTTTTATTTGTGTGTTAACTTTTGTTTCTGAACAAATGCATTCATTCTCTTGTAAATAATAAACAATTTCCATGCTTCTGCAGTGTTTCTGGGCTACTGCAATGCAAATTATAACCTAGAAATAATTTTTCCACATTAACTTTTGAATACTTGTAGCAGCTTAGTCATTCCGAATGTCCACGTAGTTTTTTAGACAAAATATTCTTAAATTTGTCTTAAAAGTTTATTTTGGAAGTTTCGACGTTTCCTCCCTGGACACACACAGACAGACGCGCGCGCACTCACTCTCTCTCACACACACACACACACACATATATATATATATATATATATATATATATATATATATATATATATATATATATATATATATATATATATATATATACATTGACACACACATATTGCATGCGAAATTCCAGCTAGTGTATCTGACAAGCCGAAATGAACCCCAACTGCGTTCCATTATCTCCGCGTAAGAGGCAGCAACGATTTGCATGCGTGAGTCGTACGGTTTGTGTGTCGTCTAAAGCGAGGAGGCGGTGGCAGCGGAAGGAGGAGATGAAGCGAGCAGGCGATGGTAGACGTCGCGCTGCCGGGTGCATGCTCCGCTGTGTGGCAGATGCGTCTCTCCCATGCGCCCTTTGGCTTACCAAGCAGTCCGCCAGATGGATTTCGCGTTCGCTCCCTCGTTCGCATGGCGGTGAGAGGGAGCGGATGGAAAACAAGAGATTTTGCATCGGGGATGTCGACCGTCAGGGCGATGCCGCGTCGGAGACGGGGGTTGAAAGGTTGTTTTTTTTCTGTTTCATTTCTATTCGTCATCGGGATCCTTTCTGTATTATTACATTTTTTACCGTAATAAAACATACTCGGTGTACACGTAAGCTTCCGCGCATCGAGTTCATGACTTCTTGGCTGTGCGAGTGACGCCGCGGAGTTCGCTGAGAGGCCAACTCCTCCAAAGGCTTCCTCAATGCAGTGACATAATCCGTTTTCGGGTTCGGGTTTTCCCCCTCCAGGTGCCCTGGAGGGGCGGGAGTTTATTTTCGTATATGGGGTACATATATAAGTTGCAGTCGTTTAGGCTTTTGCAGCTGCAAGTAGGGCGTATCTTAAATATACTAACTTACAATCTAACTTATTAACTAATACCTCTGCTGCTTTGGGCCTATTCTAGTTATCACACAGTAGTTATAATGTTTTGGAAGTTGTTAAAATTGTTCTTCTTCTTGCGACATAGTGATGCGCAACCGGTGTTTAGTTCTGACGGGTCTGGGCGCTCGGGTGGGCCGTGATTGGCGGAAGGTTACCTCTGATTGGCTGGCGGTCTGGGCCAACTCGGGCCTCGCGCCAGCAGTCTTCGTAGTCGGACGGCGTTGAACAGCGCACGGACAGTCACGGATGGGTGGTATTGAATTGAATTGAATTAATGCCTTATTTTATGTGGCGAGACTCAGGCCATTAGGCCTGCTCTTCCGTCTGACCACGCAAATTTCGCTACGCTCCTTTCACCAACTAGCAGAGAAAGGAGGTATTTCTTGGGCGAGAAACAGGCGATTTGAATTTGGCTCAGAGGCGTCATTTAGGCTTGAGGACATGCAAGTAAATCTACTAACATGGGACAGCCGGCGTTACTTCCCCTCCGAAGGAAGGCGTACAAAGGATTTTCTCGCCCTTAAAAAATCCACGGCTTCGATCGGGTTTGAACCCGCCAACTTGGGTACAACAGTCCGAAACGCTAACCGTTACACCATCGACGCGCACATGGTATTATGTGTTTCCAGGCCTGGGTGAGGGTGAGGCCTGAGTCCGCGTTGATGTTGTGCGTCCGTCTATTGATTTCCAGTGCCTTTTTTATGCGTCTAGGCCAGAACAGGTTTTCACTGTGCATAAACCGGGTCTTGTCAAATTTGATGGCATACCCAGTTTCCTCGAAGTGGTGTGCTATAGCCGAGCAGAGGCGCAGCATCGCTGTCACTGGCCTAAGGAAGCATGCGACATGATAGGCGAAACGGCGGCTTCTCAGCCAACGACGCGGCTTCATCGAAGCAGCCAAGAAGTCTCAAAACAGACTCAGTACACTCAACACACTCATACACATACTTTAACAATGTATTTCTTTTTTGATGTTTCGACCCTATTTCGGGTCTTTTTCAAAAAATCTGTTGTCCTGGTTTGTTGAAATCATATCATAAACAAGCGGTTAGCGTTTTGATAAAAAAAGTTATGGGTATAAAGAATCTGGTCAAGTCTCATACAACAATTCAGATTTTTTGTCAAAATGTTAACTGTTTGTTTATTATGTGCTTTCAACAAACCTATGGAGTATGTGTTTCAAGAAGACATCAAATAGGGTCAAAACGTCAAAAATAATAAATTGTTAAAGACTACTACTGAGTCGGTTTTATGAAAGTCAAAAAACATTTTTTCGTATATTCGTCTTTTGTATGTTCGAAGCCGAATACGAACCAGCGAACGTTTGAGCAGAGACCGTTGTGACACTATCACCCTAACAATAGAGGCTTTTCGGATTGGCGTGTTACTTATGTTCTAAGGTAGCATAGTGATAAAGTCTTTGGTCATCGTTCGTTCCCATTCTAATCAAATATTACTTCTTCGCCGTCTTCTTCTAAGGGTTAGTGATAGTGGTGCTCTCGCACCACATGTGTAACTCTGTTATGTGAAATTTTTCGTAATATGCTCGCTGGCAAAATGTAATCATTTTCGATCCTTCTACGTGCTCTAGAAGTTTGTAACATTCATTATGAAACATCTAAGAGATCTGAGACACCTAAACGCTTAGAACAGTTATTCTGAGACACCTAAACGCTTGTAATAGTTATTCTGAGACACCTAAACATTTGTACGAGTAACTGTTATTCATAGACAGCTAAAGAAGGAGATAATTTGCGTGTAGAATGTGTACTGGGCGCCCGTGTGATCAAATTAAAGCGTTGCATTGAAATTTACGATCTTGAAACGCTTGAGTAAATAGTGCTTCTCTTCTCTTTGCCGGATGTCCCATTTCTGTCCGCTCCTCGCCTACTCCGATTTTCCTCTATCGGACTCGGCCCAGCGGGGCCTCACCCAACCCCGGGCCCGCCGCGCGACCGAGAGCGACGGTGGCGCCGCGCGGCGGCGGCGGCCGCACGCGATATTAGTCGCCGCGGGGCGTCGCTCTCCAGCACATGCCCGCGTGTTCCCCCTGTTCCCCCTCCCCCCACCCTCCGCTTTCCCCCGCCCGGCGAATGGCCCGCGAGGGACCTCGTTCAGCGTCGCGATTCACTCGGACGGCCCCGTCCCGTCCAGCGCTTGCGGTGCGGGTGGGAGGGTGTAAGGATGGAAAGGAACGATTGATTCATTAGGATTTCTGGGTGCTTTCTGAACTGATATAAGATCATTAGTCCCGTAAGTGCACTGCATAGTTTCCCCAGGAGGTGGCGGGGATCTTCACACACACACACACACACACACACACAGAGGTGAGATTCTGCGCCGACCTACACGTGCGCTTACGGGGTGGTTCCCCAACCAGGTATCTCCACTGGCGGCGCACCGGGCGCCGGATGAAGCTCTAAGCTCCCGACCGGTCGCCCGGCGTCTGAGGTAGAGTAATGCAAGTAAGTGTGTCTAAGTGGGAGGTGATGATATTGAATTGAATTGATGCCTTATTTTACGTGGCGAGACTCGGGCCATCAGGCCCGCTCTTCCGTCTGACCTCCCAAATTTCGCTACGCTCCTTTCACCAACCAGAGGAGAAAGGAGGTATTTCTCGGGTGACGAAACAAGCGATTTGAATTTAGCTCGGAGGCGTTGCTTAGGCTTGAGGTTCTTTTACATGCAAGTAAATCTACTAACATGGGCCAGCCGGCTTTACTTCCCTTCCGAAGGAAGGCGTACGAAGGATTTTTTCGCCCTTAAAATTTTTGACGGCTTCGAACGGCGGGACAGGACAAGGATGTGGTAGGAAAGATCTCGGGCGGTCCGTGGCCCGTTCGTTAGGGTAATGCTCCGGCATTCGCCTATTGTTGATCGGAGAAACCACGGAAAACTACCGATCAGAGCAACCGGTCGGTAAAATTCGTCTCCAGACAGCAGCTAAATTCGTCCTAGCTGTATAGCTAGTGTCGAAAATCCTGCCACCGTCGGGACTGAAAGCCTAGGACCTCCCGGTCAGAGGGACTGCGGTGACGTCAATTGATGCCCTGAGCCACCCAAGCCCGTTTGTTACGGCACAGCAGTTCGTACATTACGGCTATTATAAGGAGGATATTCAACTGTGGATGTGTATACTTACTGAATGTATTTCAGTTAGACTTTTCGAGTAATGAAGATGAGTGTTTGATGTGAAGTAAATTTAAAAAGTAATACTCCCCAATGAAACCCCCAAAATCCCATTGATCAATAAAAATGTTTATCTTTTACAGATACGTTTTTTTCTTCTTATTGCCTTCGATATGGATATCGATATACGCTGCATTACTTTCCTGAATCCAGAGGTTAGCGATTGCGAGGGAAATATGAAAACAGTTGAATGGTGTTACATGCTCTCTTATGGAGGCAAATATGAAAGAGAATTGGGGAGGGAAATATGAAAATATTCACTAGATGTTAACTTGGTTTAGTTTGTAAGTCAATATGAATCAATAAAATTAGATAAAAAATGGAGTTGCGACAAAAAACCCTCGGGCAAGAGGCCCTGTGATATTTTGTCGCCGCTCGATTATTAGAACATTTACAACTCCCTTGGTGCACAAGGAATTCTTTTTACCCTGATTTAAAGGCAATTCTTGTCGTGGCTACCGTTAGTCGATTTACCGCCTCAACCAACTATTTTTATCCCGATTTCAAGGCAATTCCTGACGTGGCTGCCGTAAGTCGATTTGCCGCAGTGGGTTCGCTTGCTGCCGTGGGCAATTGGTGGCACGGCACGTGTTTTAGCACGCCCCCCCCCGCCCCGCCTGTTCGCGTCACGCCGCGGCCAGGGTGTTCGCCTGCGGCGCCGAGGCCAGCCGGTCCCGTAACTTCGTCAGTGCCTCCCAGCTGCAAACTCGATTGCAGCCCGCCTGCCGATCGCACCGCGACGCGCGCGTGACACGTGGCCACTTCGGAAGCTACGGGGATTCCCCCGCGCAGCACGCTGAAACGATAGGAGCCGAGTGCGAGTTGGCAGTTTTCTCCAGTGGGGGAGGTGGGACAGCTGAGTGTTGGGGAGGGCGGGGGAATCGAAGAATTGAGAAGTGACATGACCAAATTGACCGGGAGAGATGGCTCAGAGCAACAACGGATGTCAGTGCAGCCCCTTTGGTTCCGACGGTGACAGGAGTTGCGACATTAGCTAGATAGATAGGTCGCATTTAGTCGCTGTCGGGAGGAGAATTCTAGCGACCGGTTGCTCCGACCAGTAGTTTTCCGTGGTTTCTCCGATCAACACCAGGCGAATGCCAGAGCAGTACCCTACCAAACGGGTCACGGACCGCGCGCGATCTCACCTTCCTTTTCCTTATCCTGTCCTCATCTCTTACACACACTCTCTCTCTCTCACACACACACACACACACACACACACACACACGTACTAGACTACCACACATGCCGGGAGACCCGTCAGGAGCTATGAACGTGTCCCGGCGTGCGAGTTGCCCCGCTGGTGAGAGATACCTGGTTGGGGAAAACCCCGCTAGTCGGCCGTAGATTGGTGCCGGATCTCGGCCTACAGTGGGCGAAAGATAACTGCCATCTCCCGAGTAAAAACGTGCATTACACTTACGGGACTAATGATCCTAATTGGGGACGTGCCCCGGAATTACTAAACAATCAACTAATCAAACGACCATATTTTTTATCTTTCACTCGATGGTTTTTTAATAAATTGCCTGTTATCTGATATTTAATTAATTTTAAAATAAAAATAAACGCCATATAATGAATTTTCTCTTTTATTGACATAAATTTCGAAGTTTCAGACAAGTCTAGCTCTATAGGTATCTATTGCATCGAATTATTACCCTCGTGGCTCTATTTTCCATTGTGTTTGTCGAGTACACAAACCGGCAACACCGCAGGTACAAAACCTCGTCCAGGGGCTTTTCTCACAGCAACACTCCCGCGAGATAATCGACCGTCTAACGATGACGGGGTGGCGCCAGTCTTTTGTCAGCTGTGGCGCGCGCCATCTGTCAACGTCGCCGAAGAAGCGATCAGCCCGGGGCAAGGCATCGAGGAAGAAGCCGGGGCGAGGAGAGCACCGATACGCGCTTATGGAAGGAGAGACGACAACAAGAGCAATGGAATGTAAACGCGACAGCTGGTATATTGAAAAGTGATGCAAATATCGCAGAACTACCAAAATGAGCAGTTTCTAAGGCGATTTATAAAACAATTGTAGAAATAATTAGTTTATATTTTAATGTTCATAACTTCACACTCTAATTTTATGTTACTAGTGCCCTGTGGCAGCAAATGTGCTGATGAATAAAATCACACAAAATGATTTTCTAAAAAGTAGCATGCACTCTCCTCTACTACAACAAATAAAGTACTCTCGTACAACACTATAATACAATAAATATTTTATGAAAGACAATCCCTACGAGCAGTGAAGTAACTTACTGTAATGTCTTGTGGCCCAACTTACAATGAGATCCTGTTTTGAAGGAACGTGAAAAATTATATAGGTTGCAAACATATGCAAATTTCTCTGATGACATATAAAAGAGGGGACAAGATGAAACACCTCCAGCGTGCTATCAACTTGCCATTAGATTATCGCACCAATAACTCATGTTGACTCTCATACTCGTAATTTCTGTGATATTCTCTATTCTATGTTCCTTTTTCATGATCATGGTCTATTTTAGGATTATTTGTAATTGACTACACGTGTGGATTTCCTTATTAATGAAACCCTCTCTTATTCAAGCCGAAGACAAATAACCTAATACAATATACATACAACAACTAATACAATATTGTGATGCTAATGAAGACGTAACTCGATAATAGCAAATATTGAATGAGAGTGGCCCTTTTCTTGGAGCCTTGTTGTCGCCTGTCAGCTGTGTTGTAAGCAGTGACGCACCGACTATGAGTAATCAGTCGATACGCGCAGCATGTGAGTAAGCGGAATAACAGACAATAACCCTCTTCATTCACAGCGAGTTCCATAAGGACTGACCAGATGGTGATGGGGCAATGGTGGGGTGAGAGGCCGAGGAAACGGGAGAACCCAGAGAAAACCTGCTGCGAACCCTCTTCATTCGCAGCAAATTCCACAAAGACCGACCGGATGGAGATAGGGCAACGGTGGAGTGAGAGGCCGGGAATACAAGAGAACCCAGAGAAAAACTCCCGCGAACCCTCTTCATTCGCAGCAAATTCCACAAGGACTGGCTAGATGATGAGGCAAAGGTGGAATGAGAGGCCGTGGAAACGGGAGAACCCAGAGAAAACCATCCGCGAACCCACATTGTCCACCACAATTCCAAACGTTCTGGTCGGGGATCGAAGTTGGACCATCGCAGTGGAAAACAAATGCACTAACCATGACACTACACACACACCCATTCCTTAAATATTTCCAGTGTACTCTTTCTGATCGCTTAAAGGCTTTCTTGACCCTGTCCTTATGGAACCGTGTAACGCGCCAGCGCGAAGGAAGGGCTGTTGAAATTTGTTTAGCGGGAACGGGTGGGCTGGGCTGGGCTGAGCTGGGCTGGCTCGCGGACCGCGCGAGACCCTTTTAAGACCCGTCGCCCTCCCTCAGCGGGTGGCAGCTAATCGATAGGTCGCTATACCGCGGTCCCGTCCCGCCGCGCGCTCGCCCGCTCGCCCGCTGAATTTGCGCGGAGGAGCAGAATGAGAAGGACGAGGGCAGATGAGGTCGTCCATTGTGAGGCGATGCGGCGATGACTTCGTACTTTGACGCACTGACTATGAGTAATCCGTCGATACGCGCAGTATGTGAGTATTACACTACCCTCTTACATTCACAGCGAATTCCACAAAGACTGGCCGGATGGTGACGGGGCAATGGTGGGGTGAGAGGCTAGGGCATATGGAGAACCCAGTGAAAACCTGACCACCAAACCAAAAGTGTTGTCTTTTGTCTTGATTCCACTGCCTCCGCCTGTTTTGTGAGGAATTGTAGTCCGTTTGGTCTTCGGAGTATCGGTGACGTAGTCTTTGCTTTTTGTTGGCTGGCTGCTGGCGTAGTCGCTAACTTACTAATGCTCTTGTGAGCTTCTGGTTTCATTAGAAGGCAAACCCTTGTGGGATTCGTGGTTAACAAAGTCCATGAGTCAGTCATCAAAGACAGTAATTTCCAATGGGTGCAATATTATATGTTCGGAATGTAACGTGATACGTGGTACATAAAACTAAATTTGGGCAGATGAGGTCGTCCATTGTGTGAAGATGCGGTGATGACTTCGTACATTGTCCAGGTTGGCCACTTTCTGGAAAGCACGTAAAATCGGGAAGTGTAAGGAAATGTCATTGCTTTGGAAAAGTCCAGAAAAAATCAGAGAGTTTCTGGACCAACCTTCGGAAAAGATGGGAAAGTTCGAGATGGTTATAAAACTAGATGCTATTCTTAAAAAAAACATAGTACTGCGTTATTTTTTCCTCAACTTCTTATTGTTGAAGTATTTAGATAGAACGAACCGAAAGATGGAGGTGGTTTTAGAGAAAAAAAAACAGATTGGAGGTCACTGGACTAAAAGAACAGAGCGGGGAAGATCTGTAGAAACATAGTAGAAATTGAGATAGATATCGTTAGAGAGAAAAAAACGATAGTGTTCACTTGGAAAATTAGAAGATCGCAGAGGTGAAGACCGATAGAGAAAAAAAAGAAAGAAAGAAAGAAAGAATGGCGTGGTAGAGGTCCTCTGAGAGAGAAAAAAACACACTCAGGAGGAAGTCGCTAGATAAAATACAGAAAGCGGAAGCGTTTGTTATATTTAATTAGTATTAGTAATATAATTTCATTTATAATGACGCATTTCAACATTCCAGTGGACATATTTCTTTGTAAAACATTGACTTTTTTAGCAGCAAACTGGTTATCGACAATATTTTCGGGAGAAAAAAAGACAACTGCACATTCTAAATAAAGGTTTTAAAACGAAAAGAGAATATAAGTCGGCATGAGGAGGAGCAATTGAGTAATTAGTGAACGTCATCTGCTAAAGTCACCCGTCCCGAAAGTGTAGTGCATCGTTTATCGCGGGAGGTGGCGGTGATCTTGCCCCACTGACAACATCCAATGCCGACCTACACGTCTCCTAGCGGAGTTTTACGCAACCAGGTATCTCCTTCCTGCGAATCACTTCCGCGACAAGCTCTAAGCTCTCAACCAGTCTCCCAGAATGTGTGTTAGGGTAGTGCATATTATTATAAATAAGGGGTAAGTATAGGAAGAGGAAGGAAAGATCGCGTGCGGTGCGTGGCCCGTTTGTTAGAGTACTCCTCCTGCAGTCGCCTAGGATTGATCGGAGAAAACCACGGAAAATTACCAATCAGAGCAGCCGGTCGACAGAATTCTCCTCCAGACCGCGACATATCGTGACCTAGTTTTCTGGCTAGTGTCGAAAATTCTGCCACCGTCGGTAGTCGAACCTAGGACCGGCCGGTGAGAGGCAGTGTAGTAACACCAGTTGATGACGTAAGCCACGTTAGCCGAGCTGGCTAGAAAGAAATGAGAATAGGAGCGTGCGTGTGGTGGTGGGAGCAGGAGTGGATAGTGGAGGAGGTCGCTCGAAAGAAGAGAGAACCTCTGAGAGGTGGAAGCAGCTAGGAATTAAGGACAAGGGCGATGTAGGTGACTAGAAAGAAAAGAGAATAGGAGCGTGCGTGTACCGGAGTGAGCAGGAGCGGCTAGTGGAGGGGGTGGCGTCCGGCGCATGCTAAAGGGGCGTGGCCTCGCAGCACTGCCTAAGCGCCTTTCGCCGGCGGAAGGGAGCGTCACGTAGCCCCCACCCCCCACCCCCGTGGCTGCTTCCGGCGCTGCCACTTGCCCCGCCCCCCCTCCGCAATACACGCCCTCGGCACTCGCCCTCCTCCGGACCTCGCCTCCCTTTCACCAACACCACTTGCTCACGTCTCCGTCGTCCCCTCGTGCTCTCATTTCCTCCCGCTCCCTCCACGCTCCTTCCCTTTGCCACCTAGTCCTCTTCTCTCTGTCCTCTTCTCTCTCTCGCTCTAATCCCGCTCTCTCTCTCCTTTTTTCTCTATCTCTCGTCTCGCTGTCCCTATAATCTTCAAGCTCCTCGCTCACTTTTTCACCTTCTTCTTCTTGCTCCGATTTCCTCTCCTTGATCAAATCCTTCGCTTCATCTCTCTATCACCTCTCTCTCTCTCTCTCTCTCTCTCTCTCTCTCTCTCTCTCCGTCTCTCTCTCTCTCCTGTCACTCTTCATCTCCTCTACTCTTTCCCTCGTCTCCTCTGCTCCCCGTCTCTTCAACTCCCCGCTCTCTTCTCCGGTCCCATCTTCGCTTATTACCTTTACTTCTCCCTCCTTTCGTCTTCCTCTCATTTCGTCTTTCCCCTCTTTTCCGTTAACGTACATCTCTTTCTCGCCTGCTTCTGGTTAGTCCCGCCCCTCTTCTCGCCTGCTCCTCTCTAACTCCCCGTAACATATCAGACATCGTATGAACTCCTATCTGGGAAAATAAGTAGTGGAAAAGACTTTGAGTCACCTACACGACTACGGTTTTTAAGGTTCGACTGAAAGAAAATCAGAAATTGGCGTGAAGAAAAAAAGTTCATTTTCAACTGGTAGAAACACTTTCTAAAAAGGGATCGAATAGGAAATGGCAAAACGATGTTAAACATGAATAAGAAGTGAAAGTTGGCGTAACCATGATGCATTAAAATTGTTTAAAACAAGACCTGTGTTTAAGCTTTTTGAAACGCTTTGGGAATTTCACTAAAGGGATTAACGAAAAACTGGATGAAAATGAATGAAAATTGCAGACAGAAGAATCACATTAAATGTGGAATCGTGTGAAACGCTGCATCACCGCTTTCTGATATCCTTTAATATTATATACTCGTAAATTATCTCGTCTCCCAACCCCCCACCCCCACCCCCCTCGCCGAATCTCCTACTCGCCCGAATCTCCTACTCGCTCAATCTTCTACTTCTCCTGTCTGCTACTCTCCCAATCCTCTGCTCACTGAATTTCCAACACATCTGCTTCATCTCCCGCATGTGCAATATTTTAATCCGCGATCTACCATCGCTCTTCTACTCAAATCCCCTTGCCTTGCTCTTCACCATGTCTTCACCACTTTATCTCCTCTTCTCGTACTTGCACTACTCTCTTCTACCTCACCTCTAGCGTACCGCCTCCTTCGTCTTCCACTTGTCTACTCACCGACCTCTTCAGCTGCTCTCCTTTTTCCCCTCTCCACTTCTCCTGCTTTCGCTCCCCAACCTGCGGTTCGCAATCTCTGCGCGCAACCGTTCCGCGCAGCCGCTAAGCCGGGCACGCCTTTATTAAAAAGGAGCAGCAAATATTCAATTTTATCGAAAACCAATGTTGCCACGATGCGCTACTGCTCGGCTGCGCAAAGCGAGTAGCGGCGGAGGAAGAGGAGGGGAGGGGGGTTGGCGGAAACGAAACGAAAACAGGAAGGCAAAGGAGAGGAAGTGTAAAGGCAAGAGAGATTCGGGAATACGGGTAGTTCTGAATCGTGTAGTGCAGCGGTGTCGGTTGCTTAGCACGCACGTGCTGTCGGGCTCGCGTCCGCCGTGCAGTGCCCGTCCGCGCGTTCTACGAGGACGCCTAATTTATGTCATGTTGTGCGGCCAATAGTTTCTTCTTTGACAAACGGGCCATTTCCGGACCGCGCGCAATATTTCCTTCCCATTTCTTGTCCTATCCTCACCAATTACATACACACACATCCACTAGTCTATTGCACGTGCCGGGAGACCGGTCCGGAGCTTAGTGCGTGTTCCGGCTGGGGCGGTGCCTCGATGGTGGGAGATACCTGGTTGAGGGAAACACAGCTAACCGACGGTAGGTCGGCGCCGGATCTCGCTGTATTCTGTGGGAAGACCACCGCCACCGGCTGAGCAAAAAACATGCACTACACTTACGGGAATATTGCTCTTCTTCTTATTATTATTATTTGACTTCCCTGTAATCACTATTAAACAATCCAGTAATTAGGTAGAAAGAGGTCGGTGTCGTGAACAGAATTTACCAGCGCGTCCGCTTTAGAGTTAATAAGTAATAATATAAAATACGAGAACGAGAAATACGAAACAACACAGAATAAGAAGCGGCACACAACACTCATCCCAAACATGACTCACAACGTATGCTCATGTTACTTGCTTACTCGCAAATTTCTTGGTTACTTGTTTGCATAATACTTGCAACATTGAGTACTCGAAACACGACTTGGCTCTCAATACACGCTGCACAGCACACGTCGCACATGACACAACACACACGTCACAGCACACTGTACTTGGCATTCTCGCCCAGAAATCCCGAGTCTTATTCGCTGAATTCCTTCTGAGGTATAATCGTAGCGTTGTTGAAAATATGTAAAATTATATTAAAATATCAGCATAAGCTTAGAGGAAGGTCGGAATTAAATTCATATGGGTATTCGTGCTCGGAATTTTAACTAGATTTTCTACGTGAAGTGAACTCGGTCGAAAACCTTCTCTAGTGTTTTTATGCATGAGTACCTCATTCTCTCTGCACTCCTTTGTGATGCGTATGCATGAAAAATATGCGTTCGCGTGTTGAGACTGTCTGGTTGTATAAAATAAACGCTTCGACCTGTATAAATGTGAGGTATATAATTTGGAGCAAAATTAAAATACGAAAACATTGTAAAAACAACCGTGCGGTGTGATAATCTAAGATAATATATTTCAATCCATATCTATTGCTTTATTTTGTGGTTTTTTAAGAAGTGCCTTCTGTTGAATTCAGCGAGATAAAAGGTGTGCGAAGGGAAGGAAGATTAAAAAATAGAATGAAAAGGAAATGTCAAGATGAGCGAGACTAGTCTTGCTATATTCTGTGGTGTTGTCAGTTGTTCACATGTGAAAAGACAAAGTAATGAACGAACGAAAATATAGCATTACACAAGCTTTTCTAGAATCATATTGTGGGAGTGTGATTATTAAGACTAGGATTCTCATTACCTAAAAATTATTTGATAATTGCCTATAAAAAAAAACTTAAAATGTGAGGAAAATGACGTCATTTAAAAAAACTCAACAATTTGTATGAAAAGATTTTCTTATTCGATGAATTTTATAATTTTAAATAAAATGTATTTATATAAATTTATGTTTAATACAAAGTCTTCCTTTTTGAAGGAAATGAAATCCTTAGCTTCGATATTTCAACAGTTGGTTTTAAAAGGTTGATGAAGATATCAAAGATTTCTGTAATTTTGAGAGTAAGAAAAACAGAGTCCACTGTAGCAGTGAATTTCGTCATGAACTGATGATACAATAAAAAAAACTTTGTTTTAGCAAGTCAGGCAAAAGAAAACCAAATTAATTTTTGTCCCGACCGGGAATCGAACTCGGAGTTGCGACGTGGAAAGTTAGACTGCTAACCAACGACGTACCGAGGGCACTGTTCAAACTCATATATTTAATGAAAAACCGATTTGTCAGTAAGTACGATTTTAAATAATGCTGCATTTATAATTACAAAAAACGCGATTACTGTTTATCTGTAAAAAAATTCGACATGCGGTTTAATTTATATTTGGTCGACGTTCTTGAATTCAATATTTTTCTGCTGAAATAATACACGGCTACATGATCTGTAGTATATGTAGTTTCGTGCACTGTACGGCGGATAAGTGTTCATTTTATTCATTTAATCTATTATTATTGTAATTCGGCGTTTAACCTAAACAACAGGTAAATAAGAAGCGATAATATCTAGGGCTCACAACTTTTCATTTGATACAGTAATCAAGAAATTTGGATACTAGAAAGCGATTGTTACATCATTATCCGTTATCTCCGTGTCAGAGTTACGCAGATTTTGCATGTTAACATTCCATGTACGGACAACAACATTAAATTTCTTTCTTTGGTAAAACGGCATCTTTAGATACTCGTATTCAACCACTGTATTGGAATTGTAATAGGTATACGACTAGAGAAATATATTGTCTTTAACATGTATATTACTGAAATTATTTGCATAATGCAGTAACGTAGATTTAATCAAATAATAATAATAATAATAATAATAATAATAATAATAATAATAATAATGATAATAATAATAATGATAATAATGATAATAATAATATTAATAATAATAATAATAATAATAATAATAATAATAATAATAATAATAATAATAATAATAATAATAATAATAATAATAATAATAATAATAATAATAATAATAATAATAATAATAATAATAATAATAATAATAATAATAATAATGCTTATTTGCCTACAATTGGCTGATTTACAAAACTGTTTATAATACAATAAAAGAAGTAGAACTTGTATTTCCACCACCGGTACTACAACAAAACAATAATAGCGAATTTCGTAGACCCATAGAAACCGAACCGTTGACAATCATTTTTAAAATTCTCCGGTCTGTGCCACTTTCATTACCATTCGATCCAAGCTTGGATGTAACGCCTGTACATTTTAGTGTAGGCTACCCGCAAAGCCTGGAAGTACTAAGTCAAAAACGTTGCCTATATTGCCTTTTTCGTGTACAGCTTCTCTTTTTTCTTTATTTTAAAATTGTCTGCTTTAATTTCTATGTTCTTTTACTTCTTTCATTTTATTTTCACATATCTTTTCACTCTTCAAAACAATACACGGACTTATCCTAATTCCTCTCTTCGGCTTTTTCCCATTCTACATTGCACTCCCACATTCACTTTAATTTTCTCTATTCTTTAATCTATCTTTTCCGCTTTGAAGGACTTTCTACTCGTTTTGATGTCGTTTCCAATTTACTTTATTCGACTCAACTTTTCTCCCTTAACCTCTTTTTCTCTATTACTCCGTATTTTTCATCACCTCACTCATTCGTTTCAGCTTCCCGTTACACGTTTTTTCCTTCATTTTTTTTAAATTTAACATAACATAGTTACTTGTTCATCGTCGAATGTGAGGTCCTAGGGGAATGTGGGGTTCGAGTCTCGACTGTGGTAGATTTTTGACAATAACCAGGTCGAATTCAATCGACGGAGAAATTTAGTGGTCGGTTGCTTTGATCGGTTGTTTCCGTGATTTCTACGATCACCACCAGGCGAATGCTGGAGCGGTACCCTAACAAATAGACCATGAACATCCCGCGATCTTCACTTTATTTTTGTCTCCACCTCTTCCCTTACATAAATATTCAGTTACATGCACGGCACTAACACTAACTTCGGGAAACCGGTCAAAAACGTAGAGTATGTCTCACGAGGAAGATTTCATAGAGGGGAAAAACAGTCTGTAAGCAAACAAGCAAGCAAGCAACCAACCAACCAACCAAATGACCGACCGACCGTCCCACCGGCCCACCGGCCCAGCGACCGACCAACCAAACAGACAAGCAATCAAGCAAACAGACATGCAGGCAAGGAGACATGTAAGTCGGCGCTGGATCTCGCGAAAGAGCAACCCTGCCACCTCCTGGTTGTAACACGCATTACACTACCACTCGGGCTTAGAGCTTGCCATGCGCTTAGAAATTCCGCGAAGAGGTGGTTTGGCGGCGTGACTTCGACAACGGGCGCGGTTGCCCTCGGGAAGCGAAGCGATGCGGACAAACGACGATCGATGCGCGCGCGCACCAAGCGGCGCGTAATCCCGGAGCAAACACGCTCCCACCGCTACGCTCACGCTCCGCCTCACGCACGCTCTCGCCACCTTCCGCCAACAAAATTGTTCTTTGCGAGAGCAGCTTTCGATGTCTTAGCCACCATCATCACCGGTTTCCTAGTACAAGCAATATAAAAAAGTGTATTAAAACATGAGTCAAAAAACAAAACTAGGATAAATAGAGTACTAATAATTTAAAAATTAAAAAACGTATTAACATTTTAAGAACTGAAAGAAAGAAAGAAAGAGGATGTTAAATCATTTAATATTACAAGAAAGTGAATGAAATTGGATTGAATATGTGAAATTTTTGTAATAGAAAACATGAAATTCAGAAGTTTCTTACCTGCTGTATGGAAGCCACAAAACGACTACACGGATTTGGGCGACCCAAGGGGTTTAAGTACCCGGCTATGGCGTGGAGGAGGGTAATGGCCTGGGTGCGGTGCGCTGTCTATTGTGTCGCTCCGGAAGAGTTCTGTGGGGCGGTGGGGTCTAATAATAATTGTAGTGCGGTGTGGGAATGGTGTCTGATAATAATTTTAGTAGAGGGAATGCTTTATGTTTTCTTTCAGTAAGTTATCATTTAAATGAATATGGAAGTTTTCGAAAGTTAATCTGGTGCGATATTGATTTTCTATTTCCAGTATCAGTGTGTGGATTGAATGTATCGTGTATGTATTGAATGATCGTGTGTCAAACTTCTAATCCGCGGAGCTACCCCATGCTCCACCCGTGCCTTAAAATACTTTCCGCCTCACGCTCTTATTGAACGCCCGGGTGAGTTTTACTCAATACCAGCAATGCCATTGTCTCTGCAGCGACCCTTACCCGTAAGTCCTAAGTTCGAGTCCCGAGGGCGGCTGTAGCCATACAGCTGGGTGGAAATCAGCCGCGAAATGGAGTTCTCGGCAGGCTACTCCGTTCGATAGTTTTACGAGGTTTCTCCGAACAATGCCAGGCGAATGCCGGAACAGTTCCCTAACAATTGGGTAACGGGTCGTACGCGATCTCTCCTTCCTCGTCGTGGTCCGATCCTCACCCTTTACTTACAGTTACACGCACTACACTACCACACATGCGGGGCTCATCGAAAATGCTTCTTGCATTTTTTATATAGTGCACTTCACTGATGCGTTTTGCGTATACCGAGAAGTGAGATTCCAAACGGGTTTTTAACGTACAATATTCCAAAATGAGCTAGACAAAAAACAATTCAAAAAAATAATAATTTGCTCCTTCTTGTTCTAATTTCTAATTTGCTAACTTAAAAAGGTGGGTAAAAGCTACTTTGAAAATAAAAAAAATAATGTTTTGTGTGCTATTTAAAAATGTGATCTTTTATTAGTTTTTCAGATTTCAAATAAAATACGTAAGAGAAAACGACATGATAAACAAAATAAATTCTATAAATTATGAATCATTTTCTGATTTTTTATATTTTGTTTTGTAGTACTTTCTTTGATATGTTGTACTCTGATATCTGTTTTATAGAAAGGAAATACAGTTTTGAAGTTTGGATGGATTTGAATGTTTTCAGGTGTCAGTTATACATTATAAAATAAGGGTTGAGGAAAGGACATTAGAAATATCTAACAGTTGGTCAGACTGCATAAAAAGATGTGTTGAAGACGTACGAAGATTAAAACACGTTTTGAAACATCGACAGAGTGATCGATAGTCACAGTTTGTGAACGTTTTATTTCTCCAACTGCAACACCTGGTGTGCATACGTCATATCTTCGACCGCAAATTCTGACATATTCGTTATATCCTCTTAGCAGGAGTTTCTTTACAAAGCGCCTAGCGTTTCACAGTACAAACAAGGACGCAATCCAGTTCGCTGGGGCTTTCACACATTGGCGTCCCATTGGCTGCTGCCTGATCCCTATCGATTCTAATTCGCTGTGGTTTTGTCGAATCACGGCGGCCCGATCCTACGTCAAGCGTTGAATCGCCCTTTGTGCTGCACCCGAATGAATCCACTGTGCCTAACGCCTGATTCGCCGAGGTCACATAAATTACGTGCCTAATCTATGATTCGCTACCTAATTGATAGATTTGCATAATGCATGAGGTAAAATTATCTAAAACTCAAAGAAGGGATAACAGAGAGACCTTTCTTAATGAGGCGTTAGGGTGTATATATTTGTAAGTGATGTTATGGATGAAATTGCTGTTATTGCCTTTATGAAAAGGATGACAGCTCTGTCTTCATTGCATGTATTTTAAGAACGGACAGAACTCGCAGTGACAATTAACATTGTGATGTTATAAATTGTGCTAGTCGTTTTGTGTAAAATCATAATATATTTCATTTCGCTCTGAAACGCTAAACATTACAACGCCCTTACGCCTTGAATGCAGTTTTTTCGTAATGTCTGCTACGAAACGGACTGTTGCGCTATGCAAAGCGGTGTAATGTTCATTTACAATTAAACGGAAACAAAAAGCCTCTCTTAAAAGGCGCCATCGGTTAATGAGCCATCATCATAAGGTTCTATATCTATTATCAGGTTTGAGGTCGGTGTGTCTCCATTGCGTCGTGTCTTTGCCTTGTTTTTCATTTATTTTTCTTTCACTTGTTTTGCACGGTCCAGCATCAAGTATCTTAGATAATGTCATAGATGTTCTATGAACTTCCATATTTATTTTTTCTTACGAAACTGCAGACTTTATTGACATAATGTTCAACTATGAAACAGACTATTATGTTATAGTCTTCTTATTGCCATTGTAATATCAAAATTAATTTAGCACGTATTGGGTTTATCTATTGAAAGAGAGCATGATACCTATAAACTTTTTAATTTTTTAGAACCGCAATTACGAAAATTATCAGAGGATTGCAGTTTCCTGAATTGTTATAAAAGTTTTGACGTACCTTTTCTTTTGTATTCTGGTACGGTGTTAAAGTTTGATGTAGAAATCAAATTAACACAAGTTTCACAAGCGTTCCGTAGAATTTTCATTGAAACCTTCACACAATGCAATGACCTTTCGGTGAACTCTGCTGCCCTCTGCCCCCAACAGATGGCATTGTTTTTGCCACCGACGTGCTCCCAGAGTTTATCCGAGCTCCCATTCAAACTTGAGAACGAAAACCTCAGCCTGGCGTTCCGTCCTTTTAACTACCTCGGGCAACGAAAGTTCGATTACGGCTCATCGCTTTATCTCCGGTTATCTACTACATCGCCATCCCTTGGCATTATTTTATTTATTGATTTCGGGCGCGTCAACTGATAAGGACATTTGTCCCGTAAGTGTAGAGCATGCTTTTCTTCTCGGGAGGTGGCGATGATCTTCCCCTGGTAGATGCTGAGATTCGGCTGCCACCTACACGTCTGGAGGTGTTTCCCCAACTAGGTATCTCCCTCCATCGGGGTCTTGCCGGGACAAGCTCTGAGCCCCTGAGGGCACTGTGATAGTGTAGTGCACAGGAGTCGGGGGGGGGGGGGGCAAGGAAGAAGAAGAAAAAAAATACGCGCGGTCCCTGGCCCGTTTGTTTGGGTACTGCACCAGAAATCGTCTGGTGCTTAACGGAGAAATCAGAAAAAAAAACTACTGATGAGAGGAACCTGTCTCTAGAATTCTCCTCCAGGCACTACCTAGCTATTCCACTTGGTGTTGAAAATTCTACCACGCTCGGGACTCGAACCCTAGGACCTTCACGTCGCAGTGACATGCGTTGCCCTGAGCCACCCAAACCGCTGCTTCTCTCGGTGAAGGGATTTGCAGCAGAGTGAAGAGATGCGAAATTAAATAGTCCAGGTTCGAATCCCACTTAAAACGCAATTTACGTCGCGGCAGTCACGTGGCCGACTGTCCGCCATTCAGCGACCGCTAGTCAGCAACACGTTTTACGCAGTCAGAGTTCGTGTACCTACCAAACAACAGTGCAAGATGAGTTGTGTACCAATTAGGGGCATGTGTGTCATGTGTAACTAAGTCAGGGGTGTCCAACTTGCAAGGCATCAAGGGCCACAACTACACCCTTTAACATGGCAGCGGGCGCTATTTACAGTACTGGGGCGATCCACACCTGAGTTGCCTGTATTGTTGATCTCAGCAGTTGGCGCGACTGCTCTCAAATGGGACGGTGTGTGTGTGTGTGTGTGTGTGTGTGGAGAATTGGCTCCACGCGTGATAACAGTACCATGCATATAACACATTGAAATGATTTTGAATTGCTGAAATTTAAACAAGACATTTTTACATAAAAGGGACAGGGACCGTGCGTTAGGCGCGCAGTGTTCTCACAATGATAGGCTATCGCTGCGTGACAATTATATTCAACAACTGTTAACTTTTTGTTTGTTATTTTTAAGGTCGCATCAACTACTAGGTCATTAGCGACCACTATTGCGTGTAACGGTATGGTAACTGTGAGGATAACACGATATGATGATAGGGGGTGAAAGGAAGAACACAATACAACCATGCCCGAGGCGGGACTCAAACCCGCGACCCTTCGGTCCGAGATCGCTACGGCCCTACTGCCTTAGCGATCTCGGTCATCCGGACCGGCTAATTGTTAACTTTAATATCTCTTTAGAATGGAACTGTACATGGGGATGGGAATTGAAAATAAATTACTTTCCGAGGTGGCCTGATAGATGCTGTGTATGTTGTATATTCGTAACTTGGAACTGTCTGCAAACGACGTGTCAATCTCTGTGACTTTTTATTGCTTTCTGGACGCTCGAAATTTTCCAGACTTGTTTTCTTTTTAGAAATGGCTTTGTTTAGTCATTCTAGTGCGGGGAAATCGCAATCATAATACAGCTCTGCGATAGCTAGAATTAAAGGAGAAACTAATAGAGCCGAAATTAAGCAGAGCCTTTACTGAAAACGGGGCCTTGGAATTTATGAGCTTTTATTAGTCGGGGTAGGAAGTAACTATCGCGAACAGCCATTCATCGCTGTGCTCACAATGGAATCCACACATACTTATTCACTTACACACACTCGTTCAGACGTAATTTTCCAAAATCACAAAGATGCGAACATGCTCCATTCACGCAGATCGGCTTTGCAAGTACTTACACGCCCACAAAACAGCATGGATCCGTATATTACAGTCAATGACTCGTTCATTTGAGCTGCATTTTTTCGTCGTTTCCATTGCTTACGACACAAAAGATTAACAATGATCGGTTAGTTTATCTGGCACGCGCTGTGACTGGTGGAAGACGGAGAGAATTTGAAATGAAATATGAAAAATCGGAAAAGATGGGAAAAAATGTGCTGAAGGACGAAATGATAATATGAATGAGTCTGTTTGGTAATAGGAATGGTAATAAATGGTAATAGGAAAGCCTGTTTGAGGTAAGGATGCTTAGGTAGTATTCAATATAGAAGGATGTAGATGTGGAATACGAATGCTGAATGCGTAGTTTATGGAGGAGATAAAATCGATCTAAATTAATGAGTACCACGTAATGGGAACCAAGTGTGAAGTGGAGACTTACTGTTACTCATTTTCAAATTCATTTCTGTGTGGAATATTACTACAAGCGCAGTCTTTATTCACTTTCATCAATTGAAATCACAGGCTCTGCGGACTTTTGTCCGTTATAGGATAGGTACATTATTGGGCAGATTACTCATCGCTTTTTTATTACATACTGTACATTATGATATATTATAGTATTATTTTTCGTATTAAATTCATGTTTTATGTTACTATTAACTATTAACTATTACATTACGCCTTTTTGAAAGCTCTTTCCGTCATTCATACGTCATTCAGTTTATCTCTCTCGCGCGTCCCTTTCATTTATGTCGCTATTCACTTTCATAAATGGAATACATTTTTCGTAGAAATATACAGCTATTTCTTTATTTCTTCTTCAACATTTTTCTGATCATTTTGTTTCTTTGTGTCTTACTTTCTTTTTTCTCTCTATTTACCACATATCCCTATTAGTTTCTCAACTCTCTATATAGTTTCATTGTTTCTCCTGCTTTCATTTTCCCGTTCTCTGATGCTGAACCTCTCCGTATGTCTATCGTATCTCTTTCATGCCCTTATTCACACGCAATCTCCCTACACGTTTTCGTTTTTTCTCCTTCCCGCTTTTTTCTGTTTTGCTCTCACATTCTCTCACTCATAAAAAAAGATCCCTTGCTCGTCCCCCCCCTCTCTCTCTCTCTCTCTCTCTCTCTCTCTCTCTCTCTCTCTCTCTCCTGTTTTCTTGCGCGACGTGTTTATGCTCGAACTTATCCGTTCTTTCTCATACATTTTCCATCGTGGCCTATTTCTATTCCTCGTTTTTTGATCGTCGCTCTTTCTTTCCAGCTCTCCCCCCTTTCTGACCCTCTCTCTTTTCCCGCTCACTTTACTTTTGCACTTTATAGTCCGTTCCCTTTTATACTACCTTCCGTTATCTCCCTTTCCCTCGTAAACACCCAGTGTGATGTGTAATGAGGCGGGTGCCTGCCGCTTGACTCTCGTCTGCGCCCTCATTAAAAGAACATTTTGCTCCGGAAGCGGAAGCCCGCCTGCGATGTCCACTGCTCGAATCATTTGTGTGTGTGTGTGTGTGTATGTGTGTGTGTGTGTCTGTGCTTCGCTCCCCTTCACACGCGCCGCACGCACGTGCGCTAGCCCGTGAAGCAGCACGTGAGCACGGCACGCATACTCACCTGTTCACCAGCGCATGACACGCGCCTTTCATTTGCGCATGACGGACGAATACTCGCCTCGTCCCTTAAGTGTGCACGCCACGAGCGTTGTCGCCTTTCATGAGCGTACGACACTCCCCTACTTTGCCTCTCATGTTCACACAGCACAGAATAAAATTGCCTACGCATGCCACGTGCTCGATCGACTCTTTATGCGCGCATGACACCCGTCTGTCTACTCGCGTGTTCGCACCCGACTACTCGCGTGTTGCCACCCGACTACTCGCGTATACCTCACACGTGCGCATCATATGTGTCTACTTGCCTCTTATGTGCGCACGACACCCGTCTGTCTACTCGCGTGTTCGCACCCGACTACTCGCGTACACCTCACATGTGCGCATGACACGCGCCTATTCGCCTCTTATGTGCGCACTACGCGAGTGTAGCCTGACGTCACGTGCATCTTACACACGAGTTTTGATTCTCACGTGCACGCGACAGGCGCATACGCTCGGCTCTTAGCAGTGCGGCGCTTGTATATAACTATGCCCCAGACCCTAAGGAAGTAACTCCAAATTCTAAGTTATAAGATACTTTGAACTTTAAATTTGTAATATCTCAAAACTTGGGGTTTTAAGAAGTTGGATTTCGTAACGGGATGTCGATGTTATCAGGAAGTGAAAAAGATCTTGTGAGCATTACTTTTGCAAGGCTTAGGTAAGAGGAACGTACCAACTCCCTTTTCTCTCTGCCCGTGAGCGTGTTGGCGACACTGTGCGGCTTCGACAGCACTTTTGGCTATGCATCCAAAGAATAAACTATTCAAACTAGCACATTTTTAAATACAAAATCATTACTAAAAGTTCTAGAATTGTCTTAAAAAACTGCAGAGTATAGTGCACATTAGTGTTTTTTGTCACTTCTCTTATGTATAATCGTCCTGTTTCAATATTCCAGACTCCTTCAACACGTATATTATGGCTAGCACTATATAGGGCTTAGTTTTCAACAATCTGGTGTTTTGGAATTCCTGATGCTTCCATATTTTGATTTATTTTGTTTGTTTGTGTTAGAACATGTGAGGGGGATGCCGATAAATGATACTTTCTTAATGAAACTCATTAATATAGCCGTCTGTGAAGATTTTGACGATCTTCATTTGACACAGCGCTAGGATTAATATTTTACCTTACTTCAATCGTGCTGTCCTCTTACAGCAAGTCGACAAATCATACTATTAATGAACTGTGAAATTCAGATTTTTTGAGTCAATACAGCTGATTCTGTGGAATTCGAAGATTTGCGACCTTTGACACTTATTATTTCCCTTTGCCGCTCTTTCAAGCTCTCAGTCTGTCTTCTCTCTTTGTCAGGCTCTCTTACTCTCTCTCCCTCTCTTTCTCTCTCTCTCTCACTCTCTCGCTATTTTTTCACAGTTGCTTCATCTGCACTTTCTCTCCCAATCCCCATTATCCTGCCTGGCTTTTATTTTTATTTCTCACTCTCTCTTTTCCTTCCACCTTTTGCCTCTTCACCTTTTTCTACCCTACTCTCTGCAATTTGTTTTCATTTCCTTCTCCATTTTCTTTTCTGAGCGGTCTTTACCAATCTTACTACTTCCTGCCTCTCTGTTAATTATTCTCGTTACATTCTTCTTTCTCACTGTTTTTATGTTTCCCTCAGTCTCCCTAAATTCTACTTCTCTTTCACAAATCTCTGATCGTCACCAGCCTTTTCATTCATTTTCCCTTATCTCGCTAATCGTACACGTTCCTACTTTAAGTCTCTCTTCATCTATTCTCTGCCTCTCCCTCCTATTTGTTTCTGTCCCTTTCCAGACTCCCTCCGTACTTCTCCTCTGACATACCCTCCCATTCCCCACTTTATCCTCTCTTCTCTTTTTCCTCAACCCGTCGCATCCATCCAGCCCCGTCTACACCATTCCCTCCTCTTTGCTCAGCTCGCCGGGCGTCAGCGGATGAGAAACCGTGTGTTTGCTCGTCGCGTGACAATCAGCAGTCGCTGAAGGGCCTGGGGGGGAGGGGGCAGTCGAAGGGATTGTGAGTGGAGGGAGGCAGATGAAGGGGAAGGGATGAAACGTTCGCGATCAAACACTCGCCCAATCAGTGACTCCTTCGCGCGCACACGCGCGCGCGCACACACACACACTCACACACACCACACACACACCACACACACTCACACACACACTCACATACATTCACACTCACACACACACTCACATACATTCACACTCACACACACTCACTCACACACTCACACACACACACTCACACACACACTCACTCACACACACTCACTCACACACTCACACACACTCACACACACACTCACACACACTCACACACACTCACACACACACTCACACACACACACTCACACACACTCAGACACTCACACACACTTACACACACACTCACACACACTCACACAAACACACACACACACACAAACACACACACACACACGGCAAAAAATTATTCGGACTACTCTTTCGGGCTGCGGGTATAGTAAAGTCACTCTTAACTCGTCAGTGTAAAAAGACAGACGTCAGGACTATTAAAATCAATTTTTTTTAAATAACAAATTTTATTTTTGGAAAATTTAAATCACATTTTTTAAAATTTAAATTCGATCTAAATTGAAATATTCAGGTAAAAGATTTAGATTGAAAACAAGACCAAAATATTCCCTTGAATACACGTATTCCTTAAAAAAAACAAAAAAAATAACAAGTATTTCAATATTTAAAATCTAATTACGATGATGTTGGTGTAGAACTCTTAACTAAAATTTTGATATTTGAATTGCTAACAGCTCCTTTTACTGCAACACTGTTAGATCCAATAGTCGTAAAAGAATTCGCATTCATAGACTGATGCCATGAACAATTCATGAATAGTATGCAAGCCATGACAAAACAATTGCAGGAAAATAAATGAACATTGTAAAACAAAATTAATTAGCATCAGCATGTTTAGCTAGTTCAAGACTTCTATTTTCTACATTTGGAGTTGTCCAATCAAAAATTAAAAGTCGTCTTGGAACCGAAAAAGCAGCAAAATTATTGAACCTGCATTTGTGTTGCGAGTAGTAGCCAAGCGTTGTCGGCTGTCAGAGCAGTCCCTTCTTGAAGCAATCTTAGAGTAATACAGGGCGGTGATCGTTATTCATTTTTGGTAATAGGGAGTTTTAGCGCCACGCGTAATGTAGCGGCGTTATGCACTAACAGTCACGTGACAGACCTTGAAGTCATAACGTCTTACCTTAGGCCTAAGGTACTACCTTATACCTTCATAAATAGTGCACGCCTCTGGGAGTCTCTACGGGCACCTTACAAGCGGCAAAATGGCCGCCTAAAAACAGGAAAAGTTGTTTTTTCCAACTCTAATAAACCAATTCTCGTATGTGAGGCAGTTACAATTATTCCTTACGAACTCCACAACGCTGGCAAAAATTAACGGGATATGTTGGAGAGGTGACAGGAAAGAAATTCGCGACAAACAAGTTCAAATCATATCTTCAGGATAGGTTATGTCTTATGCTCATAACGAACTCTGTTTTAAGGTACTTCCTCTATTTTCAAGAAAAGCAGATTCAAAATCTAAAACTCCATGCACAATGTGTATTTGCTGGTCTGTTGACTCGTAACGTGTTTTAAATGTCTCACCACAAGCCTACACTCTTTGATATATTATGCAATTTCTCTGTTCAACGCTTGAAATGCTTCCTTTGTTATAATGCATAACGCAATGCCGCAATTGCTAAAACTCTTATGAACGTTGTTCATTACGACCTTATGAAGGCGTTAGTCACGTGATCAATAGAGTTTAAGGATATCTCCTTACGCATGGCGCTAAAACTCCCTAATACTGCCCTGTTAATGTATCGTCTTAACGTAACCAACCAGAGAAACGACACCTGTAGGTATAAACGTGGTAGGAGAAAAATGATTTAAAAAAGTGACCCAGTGATTTTTTCAAGAATTTGTTTCTTTGTTCGTTTTTAGAAAATTATTGCCGAATATTATTTTTTAATTTAGTTCATATGAAATATTTATTTTCATCGTTCAAACACTGTGATAGAAATGCATTCAGTACTACCAATTATGATGCATCCAAAAATTACTTTTCCCCCTCCCCATTTTAAGGTTTCAAACTCGAATTGATCTTTACCAGAACCTACATTTTCTTTAATATAATGTTTAGGTTATATAGTTATATAGAAACAAATTCTTGGGATGTATGAAAGTTGCAAAATAAGTGTGGATTTTACTGTAAGTTTATTTTGTACGTATGTTGTCTTTGTATGTACGTGTTGTGATGAAATATGAGTTGTCAATACTAACAAATGAACTTCTCTTTATACTGTCAGTTTATTGTATTTTGTACTTGTGTTGTTTTTGTAATGCTTTGTACGCATTTGTTGTGAATAATTTTAGTTTTCATTCAATAGTTCAATGCATAAAAATTATGTGTTATTTTATTTGATATAGTTTTTAAAAAATCGTTAAAACATATCTTTGTCAACGCTGGATATTTTTGAGAAAATAGATTGAGAGTGCGAGAGGCAAAGAGTGTGAGGGGAAAAGAGCGAGAGTTAGTGAGAGGGAGAGAGAGAGAGAGAGAGAGAGAGAGAGAGAGAGAGAGAGAGAGATAACGAATTGAGAACGAAAATGTTTGATATAACATGTTGTGGCAGGAGACGTTTGTCGAAATACACGTAGGCCGGTAAAATCTCCTTTTTCGCCACCCGAAATGAACTCGTTGAAAGGAATGAGGCTGGCCTGAAATGATGGCAATTTGCGGCAACGGAGTTGTTCAAAAGCGGTGAAGTTGTTATATAGCGATGTACTTCTAAAAAAAACTCGTTATTGGTTTTCCATTCTTGATTTCTTTCAGACCTTTTAATTGTTGAGGGATATTCGCAGTTCACTTTTCTTAGTCGTTGACATTTGAATATCGACTTGTGATTTTAATCAGCGCGAAGATGTAAGCGATGTCGGAATGAAAAGCAAAGAATTTCGCTTGCGATACTATTTTCAATATCTGTAAAATACTGGCAAGTTTGGCAGTTTTCTCCAAGGGCTGATGTTCAAATCTGGGAGATGGGTCTTATCATTGCATTGGCGAGTGAAACACAGGCCATCTTCTACGCAGGGCAGACTAGGTAAATCGCAATGCCAAGGGCAGTAACAGGATAAGCCTCAAAAAGCCTTTCTCGATTGGTACGTTAATATCTCGACTTTGGTGAAAGTGTGGCTTATCTTGTCAGGGTTTGTCTTGCTGATATGAATGAAGGCCTTCTGGCAGTAACATGTTGAGACAAACTTCGACGAAAATTGAGATATGAACATTTACGAAGACCAGGAGGTTTTCTGTGACATATATTGACACTACTCTAAGCCCTTTAAATCTTAGATGCTCTTGAGGAAAGCTTATTTTTTTTTAACTTTCCCTGTCTCCAACATTTCAATGTACGGTTGTCTTGAATGAGGCACTTAATTATTGATTAATTGTGATCCTGTCGGAGGCGAATTTTTACGAGTACTTTTCCAAAAGAGAAGTTCTTTAATTTATCTCTTTTACAAAGCCAATTTTGTCCTGTTATTAATTTAAAAAGTTAGATTAATCTGAACAAAAAATAAACGATAATAAAAGCATGTGAACTCAAACAAAACAATTATTATTGTATACTAAGTAAGTAGTATGCGAGACAGTAAAATATTTTGTCGGCTATTGCCGATAGGTTATTCACGTGCCTAATCGTGAGCTTTGCCTGAAGTTGAGGAGATATCCAACGAAAACAGTGTCATTTCGCTGGGCGCTGCAACAGCGGCGCGAATCGTCCGCGGAGAGATATCGTTGAGGATCGATCTCCGACCCTTATCGACCGGCGAAACAAAGAAACGACGCTGTTATTAATTCGACTGTCATTTATCCCAGCAGATTCCGCAATGGCGTCGACGCTTCTCGTCTATCCGCTGTCCCCGCCGCTCCCGCCACCAAAGTTGTGACTACAGCCCCCCACCCCCACCCACCGAACGCGAACTCGCCCATCTCTGCTTTCGTGACGCCATCGCTGTAGTTTCCCCGACACAGACAAAGCTACACAGTGATGGCGAGACAGACAGTGTCACAAACGGAATGCGACAGACAGTTACGCAGACAACCAGCGAGACTGTCACGTAGAGAAGTGCTACAGACAGGCACACCCACAGTCGCAGAGGCACAGCGTCGACGTCAGCATAGACACTGCGAATCAGATACGGCGATTCAAGCTCGGTGACTCACGCAGAGCGATTGAGACACGGAGTTACAGACGTAGCGATTCAGACATTGCGATTCAAACACAGCGATTCAGGTATGTGATTCAGGCAGAGGTGTTTTTTTCACGGCGATTGAGACGCGGTGTTACAGACGTAACGATTGAGCCACTGCGATTCAGACACGGCGATTCAGATATGCGTTTTAGACAGCGCGGAACAGAAATGGTGATTCAAAACGGTAATTCAGGCACGCCCCGATTCAGACGAGTCAAATCATTCGCGGTGATTCACTCACAGTGAGATAGACTCTGATTCAAACTCACCAATTCAGACACTGATTTAGATGAACTGTTTCAGTGATTGTGATTCAGTGATTTAGGCACAACTATTCAGATAAAAATTCCGACCCGGAGATTCATACACGGTCATTCAGTCTCGGCGATTCATTTATAGTGTCTCAATCAGAGGGATTTATTCACGACGATTCAGGGACTGCGAAACAGATGTGTCACCTCCAAGAGCACGGTCCGCATGGTGCGATTTAGGGAAAGCGTTTCTTCTTGCGTTATCTGATGTTATTTACGTTTTGTGTACGCTCAGCGCGAGTTGGTGTAACTTCGCCCCCACTGTGCACCCCCCCATCTACTCCCACCCTCCACGCCCGGCGCCCGTCAACTGTTTCTGCACGCGATTGCTGGGCCACGATTCGCCGAGGATAATACCCTTCGGGAGAACAAAGACCGCGAGGAATCTCTGTAACAACACGAGGACACCATTTCAACGCTATGGTCGTTTGTTTCAGAAAAGTGAAAGCTATTCTCGTTGTTGAAATGAGCTGAAGAAGGTAGCTGAGCGATTGGTGTTTTGAATTCACCCCGGATGTCACATTTCGATAAATTAAAAATGTATTTCTATTGAAATATTTAGTTATTCTATTTCTACATTTAAATATTCAATTTCTTCATCGTCTATCTATTCATGTCAATTCTGTGTTGATCTGAGTAGGGAATATTCTCGTACATTTATATGTAAAATGTCAAAACACTCGAAAGACAGAAGTGCCTAAAAAGTAATGTACTATGTAAAAGAAATGCCGAAAAAGTAATGTTTAAAAGGTCACTATTCGGAGTGGCACTGACAGGCATGTGACCTACCAGTACCAATGGGAGGGTCTTATTTGGTTTCTATTTTTTCTAATGTAGTTAGGGGTTGTCATCAGTTTTAAAGAGCATAGAAATCATCACTTCTGATGAATTGTCGTTATGCAACTTATTAACCAAGTTCATCTATGTATTCGAAAAATACAGTTATTATTACATTTAATTGACATCGTTTACAGAAGCAATCGTGTTTTAAAGACGCCTACAAAATGACATGTAATGTGTGCGATAGATGCGTATCTACACATATTTGGGAATACATAATGTATCTCTAATGAGTTGGGTGTACAAACACGAATTATTTGCTTTTCAGTGAAGGCTAAACAAATAAAAAATACCATGATGAAGTGTGTTTAAAAGTATGTTTTTATCAATTTGTATTCGAAATTGGTGACACGTCATACAATGTCAGTCCGCTACAATACACGGAAGGAAACCAACACCTAAAAAAATGTTTTGGTACTCTTCGGTACCTAATGAATGAAATATGAAGCAATGGATTACTATTTTTATGAAACTTTAAATTTTCTTCTGTGACTATGGTACGTGAAAAAGGGTTTACTAAAGTCTCAACAGGAAATTACAGCCTCATACAAATATTGCATGGGAAGAAATATAATTTTAGAAATTTTATGTCATACGCTCATGAGAAAGGGTATTTGATAAATGTGTGCCCCTCTGCTACCTTCCTTAGTGCATTTGGTTTATTTACAATTTTTAGAATGATTTGAAAACAGTTGTTGAAATTACTTACAAACTGTTATTTTAATTATTTCAATGTTGTCGCATATAATCGTCCTCGTAATGAAGTTTTTATTCATTACTAACATAGTCTTCTAAAGACTATGATGAATTAAATTAGAAATTTTAAAAATATTAGTATTTTCAAATTTTCTTAGTTCCAGATATTCGATTGTTCCGAAATTTTTGTTCTTTCTTAGAAATAAATAAGCAGTCTTGGATTCCCTTAGAACTCAAATTTAATATTTCTTGAATTCTTGTTTACCATTCTCTAACATGTAAAATGATATGGTTTACGATGATTTGGAAGAGTCCTACTCAATCTGCTTTCGTCTTTTGTTGAAGTTGGAGCTTGGGCAACAGTTAGTTCGGTGTATTGAACAAACGCTTGAAAGGTTATTGAATAAAGCTATTTAAAAAAGGTGTGATGTGCTTTAATGTGAATATTTGACAATATGCGGCAACATCACAATTTCGTTTAAACCTGATATTCCCGATAGGTCAACATTTTTACGTGCATCTCATTTTTTTATTATAATTCTTAATTTCACCCCCCCCCCCAGTCCATTCAGATTGATTCTTCATTTTTTTCGCCTCTCCCCTTTTCACTTCGTTTTTCGGAGGGGGGACACCACCCTCTCATCATCCCACCCCCCGAAACGTTAATTTCCTCCCGACACGCAGCTCCAATCAGTTGACGCGTTTCAGGCGCTGGTGCTGCGCTCTGACGGCGGCGGGGCGAGACTGGCCCCCGCCCGGGGGCTGACAAGTGACGCGCGACGCGCGCGGAAATTGGGCGTGAAGATCTGTCGACTTCCTGCAGATGCCTCTCTTTGGGAACTTCGCGCGATGGCCGGCATCGCACACGATCGAAGGAAGAGTCTAGGAAGCGGGGATTGGCGGGAAATGAAGTGCCGCCATTGCATTGGGATTCCAACGGGTTATTACCTCATTGCCGACCGTGGTTGTTTTGAACGGACTAGAGTACCCGTACGTTCTCAGTAACGGCGTGAAGAGATTTCGTCACCTTTCAATTGCTAAAGCCTATCTGACCACGACTTTAACATGTTAAAAAATGAACCGTTTGAATTTCCTTGCTTTACAAACTTCAGAGGGAATGTTATTTGTGCTTTAAGCTGACGAAGAAAAATTGCTTTCAAGTTACTTGTCTGTATCGCTGCTGTGTTACTTCTGCTCTTCTCCGTAATGGCTTCAACACTCACTCTACAAAGACCTATCAGACTGTAACGTTTCCTTCTCTTTCTTGGGGTACAAATTCAATGAAGCGTCCGCCAAGATTTAAATCAAACTTAAACGACTGAGTGGAATGTTGACTTACGAAAGACTGGAAAAATTTGGCAGAAGTTTCCAAACTTGAGTGATACTCGGGGATTCGAACGTCAGTATATTAGAAGGAAGCTCGTTAAAGGAAGTTTGTGAATGCTTCCTTACGATAAGAATCTGAAGTGCAACTGCTGAAGGAACCATTCGATCCCAGATCTCGACCTCTGAAGCGGCACGTCGCCACAACGATGGCCTTCCTGCGTCCACGGGCGTCCGCGGTAGGGCGGTGACACTACCGTGCTCAGACAGCGGCGGGCGAACCACCTCTCGCCATGTTGGCGTGTGTGTGTTCGCCCGGCGAGGCGGCGCGCCCGTTCGCCCCCGGCCCCGCCCCCGCCCCCAGCCCCGGCCCGACCGCCTCCAAGCGGCCCAGCACGCCCCCGGGCCGCCCCCGCGACCGCCGGCGCCGCCGCCAGCGGGTTTTCCCGGCCGACGCACGCCCGCCGCCTCCGCGGCCCGGACGAGTCACGCTTATCGCCGACCACGTCTCCAAAAGCCCGCCTTCAAAAGAACGAATCACCGGCGAACGAGCGGTCGAAGAACGAGTCTGTGAACGAATCGTTGGAGAGCGGGTCACTGAACGAATCACCGGCGAACGACTCGTCGACAAATGGGACAGTGAACGGATTATCGATGAGCGGGTTGGTGAACGGATTTGCAGCGAACGGATCGGCGAACGAATAATCGATGAGCGGGTCGGTAAACGAATCTCTAATCAGGTCAGTGATCGAAACAGCTCTCCCCGAGAGAACCTACGCATGGCAGAGGAACCTGTTAACGAAAGAGTAACTGACGAAAGGGTCGATGATCGCTTCGCGAATCAACGGGTTAGTGAAAGGACAAGTCGCGAATTGGTGGGTGAACGAATCAGCAACTATCATATCAACAAACGTATCTATTTTGAAGCGAACGATCGTGTTAGTGATGTACGACTTGATGAAAATGGGGTTAATCGTATGAATGAAAATCTGGGGACTGAAGACTCAACTGAGCAAAAGAGGGAGGTTAGTTGTCGTAATCAATTAGTGGCTGATCAGAAACAATGTAACATAACTGTAGATTATAAATCTCTTTCGACTGAAAAGGATTCAAAGGACCAGATTCTTACAGACAGTGATACAGTCTGCACAAATGGGCATATTGTGAGTAACAGAACTGACAGAATATTCAAAGATCCACAGCTTGGTGAAGGGGCACTTGGAACGATTCAATTTGAAGAAACGAAAGTAGAACTATTTCCTTCGCTTAAAATGTATAGACCAGTACGTTTTCAGGGAGGTAAATCAACTACAATTGGCGAAGGTGGTAAAACAGATACCATGTTCAATTGGACTGAAAATGAGCAGTTGCCCACTGGAGATGTTGAGCAAAAAATGGAAAATAAAGAAAGTTGGATGGGGACGAAGTCAGAAATGCACATTTTGCAGAAGGGGGCATCTTTAGAGACTGAAGCAACGCAGGAACACAATGAGACTGAAAACAAAATGACTGATACAATACCAACAAAAGGGGACCAAAGAGGCCTGGGGACTGAGAAAAAAGGAGGTATGAAGGAGAAAACGCAAAGTAAGGTAGGAAATGGGTTTTACGGTCCATTGAGTTCACACGGGACGCAATGCACGGTTACAAATGTGAAGCAACGAGAGATGATTTTTACATCCAAGTATAACGAATTCCGAATTTCCTCCAAAAAACGAAAAGGAAGGACGAAAAGAACTTCTTCGGTTGAGGTGACTCAATCTGACCTCAGCGAACCCACCGCTGCCCCAGATAACGTAATTGAGTCTGCAGCGAAAGTTATATCTCAGGACGATATAACCAATTCCAGAACGAATGTTCAAGAAATGATCAATAATTTATTAAACGAAATGAAATGTGAAGTGGGAAACGCGTCTGTGAGAACGAACGTTCATAAACCGGCCACTCTTGCATTGAACGAGGCGAAAAGCGAAGCATCCGCGAGAACGATCGTTCAGGAATCGTCCGCTCGTTCATCGAACCTGACCGATAGCGAAATCAACTCGAGAACGATTGTCCGTCAACTGACTACTGGTTTACGGGACAAGACGAAAGCGGACACGCACGGCAGACCGAACGAACCGAGCACTTGGTCCACCGCGACGGGAACCGGTGGCGTCTGGGGAACGGATCTGCCGCCTAGAACGTATCACGTGGTGCCTTGCGGGGACCCGGCGCCCGTCCATCGTCCGCGGAGGGGCGCCTCCCTGCCCGTCGCAGTCGGCGCAGCGCCCGCGGCGCGCAGAGCGTGGGAGGCCGGCCCGAGCGGAACGGGTCACGGCGACTCGGAAGGCAAAGCAAGAAACTTGACGAGTCCTGAAGCTAGTCGGCTCAGTACAAATAATTCTGTGACTGGCCTCAAGAAATCGGTGCAGTCGGTCACTAATGAATGTATTTCCGAAGAATGCGTAATGGACGGAACCAGAGTGAACGAATCAACTCAGAACCGAGTATCCCAGATTGAATCTTGTGCGAGTCAGACAGTCGAAACTCAGCGGAACGTTTCAAATATGAATGGCAGTCTGTTAGAACATGGCAATGTAATACCATCGAATGAATCAACCACCAGTGAATCACCTGCTAATATATCACCTGTTGAGAACTCTCCGTTGAACGGGCCGTCCCTTAATTATACACATTCGAACTGCCTTGATGTTCACGTAGTTTCTACTCCTGAATCGACTGGTAATGTATTAAAAATGAACGAAAGCACGTTTCTCTCTCCGGCTGTAATGCAGTCTTTGAAGCTGTCAGCAACAGTTAACGAATCTTCGGGATTGGGCTCATCGATGAACAACTCGCCACGAGAGAGACCTGACCCGGACTTCGTGGTTCCGGCTTTAGAAAACGAGTCCACCGGCTTTGGGTCGGTTTGCGAGGCGAGGACCGTCCCTGAGTCGGTCTCCTGCGAGACCCGTTCCGTAGAAGAGCAGCGAGGGAGTCCCGAAAGCCTTGTACCCGAAACCCGGCTGGCGCCCGCGATCGAAAGACAAGGCGACGAAGAAGATCGCGCCGTGCCGGAGGTGAACGGGTCCAGAGGCGGCTGGCGAGGCCGGCGTCTGACGGGCGCGGACGCCCAACAGCTGCTGCAGCTGCTCCAGGCTCTGGACGCGCGACGAGCGGGCGTGGCACGGGTTCGACACGCGCTCGCCAACGCAGGTGTCCCGACTCCGCCGTCGCCCCAGCGTCTTGCCGTACGTGACCGACCGACATCTCGGCGAAGAACGAATCACCCCTTCGGACCCGTTCGCATAGGAACGAATCACCTGGGACCCGTTCATCCGGGAACGAATGGACTCGGCGGACTCGTTCTTTTCGGAACGAATCAGCGCGGGCCCGTTCGGAGAAGGGCGACCCGTACCGGACCCGTTCGGGAGTGGAGCAGCAGCAGCAGTAGCTCTGATACGGGCGTGTCCAGCGACGGCGGGGAGGAGGAAGAGGAGGAGGTGGCTGGATGTGGAGGGGAGTCGGGTTCCCCGCCGCTGCGGGCGCTGCCATGGCGGGGCGTGCGGGGCGGCACCTGGCCCGCCAGGTGGCAGCGACCGGCCCGGCGCTCGCAGACGGCGGAGCGAACCGACTACGGGGATGTGGAACGAATCGCCAACTGGAGATGGGAACCCGTTCGCGACGCTAAGTCTGACGCGTCGATTGGCGACAGGCTGAGCGATACGTCGACGTTTAGTGAACGCAGTTCTAGATGTCGACGGATGAGTGTTGATGAAGGCGATCGCATCCTTAATGCTAGAGAGAGTCATGTAAGAGCAGGGATTTATCTTCCGTGGGTTTTCGAAGAGAATCTTCCTACTCCGTTATCGGAGAGAGCCAACAATAATGAGAAGACTTTTAAAGATGGTAATAGACGGAAAATTGATTCCGAAAAATCATATGTCGAGAGCAAAGGGGAGGAAGGAAAGTCTAAGGGGATGGGCTGTTACGGAAGCGACCCTCAGATGACCGCGTATTTCATGATAAATGATACGTACAGCCGGAAAAGCGAATTAACACGAGGTCAGAGCTATGGTGCGCGAATAAAAAGTGTGAGTGATTCAAGTATTTGCCTTGATAGATCAGGTGGTGATGGCGTGGAGTTTGATACAAATGACGCCTCTAGGATGAGTCTAATTAGAAAGCGAAACCTCAAATCATCTTCTAACAAAATAAGTGTCCTTGGGACTAAAAGTAGGTCTCTCAGAAAGCAAATTGGGAATACCAATGTTAGCAAAACTGATAGTAATATATGTGACCCTGGAGAAGAGTTGATTGATTTACCACAGGAAAGAGAGCTTAATGTGACGGAGGCTTGTGAAACGAGTCTTCGAAGTACCGATCAGGAGAATGTAGCTGGCAATGAAATTGAATCTAGTATCAGTAATGAAAGAAGGATTTTTAAAAAGAGTAAATTTCTTAATCAGAAAGTTATGCACGAACCTGACAGGCACGAAACAAATGGAAAAGTGTGCCGAAAAGAAATAAATGACCATCTTTCGAACATCTTTGAAAGGAAAATTTTCCGAAAAGACAACGGAGCAGCAAGAGATGGCATCGGATGCCTTGATAAAACTAATGACGGCGATAGAATTCTTGTTCGAAGGAACCTTTTGAGAAGAAATCTCGAAGGTACAAATTATCGACGGCTCTGTCCCGAAGGCACGAATGATCTTTCATCCGTTATTGAAGAGTCAGAAAGAATGAGTCTACAAGAAACAAATCTTTGCGAGAAAGGTGTACCTGAAACAAATCTTGGAGACAAATGTGGAAAAGGAACGGATCTTCGTGAAATGAGACCAACAGGAAAGAATCTTCTCGAAAGTAGTGGGGAAGAAACGAATGTTGACGGAACAGTTGTCGAGGGACCGAACGAACGGAAAATTGGTCTTGATAACACAAATGTTCGACACGCGGGAGTGACGTCAAATCAGTTTGAAAAGCACCTGGAAACGGATGATGAAACAACGAATCTTCCTGGCAGTTCGGATGAAACAGTCTTTCTTGGAATGAGTCTCGAAGAAACAAATCTTTACGAAACGGATGTGATGGCAACGAATATTCGAGAATCGAATGTGGCAGGAAGAAACCATTGCGCGACAAGTCCGGATGGAACAAAACGTGACACGGGCCTGGATGCATCGAATCTTCGTGCAACCGGTCTAGAGGGAATAAATCGGTACGGAATAGGTCTACAAGGAGCGGATCTAGGAAGAACGAATAACCACGGAACGGTTCTGGAAAGAACGAATCGCTATGGAACGGGTTCGGGAGGAACGAATCACCATGGAACGGGTCCGGAAGGAACGAATCACGGTGGAACGGGTCCGGAAGGAACGAATCACGGTGAAACGGGTCACGAAGGCACGAATCACGGTGGAACGGGTCAAGAATGGACGAATCACGGTGGAACGGGTCACGAAGGAACGAATCATGGAACGGGTCCAGAGGCCGCCGCGTGGAGCGGTCGCGTACCGGTGGCGGCGGCGGCGCCCCCGTGCGGCGGGTGGGTGGCGCGGCGCGAGGCGTCGACGCCGTCGCCCGTGTGGTGCGGGCTGGCGACGCGCGGCGAGGGCGGCGGCGGCCCGGGCGGCGGCGGGGCGGGCGGCGGGGCCGAGGGCGAGGCGAGCGGCACGGCGTCGCCGTCGCCGACGCCGACGTCGTCATCGCCCGTGTCGTCGGTGTCGTCGTCGAGCGAGTGCTCGTGCGGGGAGGAACCGCCGCCGCCGCCCACGCCCCCCGCGCCGCTGGACGCCGAGGCGCCGGCCGCCGCGCCCGACGGCACCGTCACCCGACAGCCCACCGCCCCGCCGCGCGCCCAGCGCCGCCGCGCCGCCGCGGCAGCTGCAGCCGCTGCCGCCCTTGCGGCGCTCGCCGAGGTAACCCCCCACCCCCACCCCAGACATTAAACATAAGAACTCATCATGTGCTTGTTGAGGCATTCTGCAAGTTGCGCGATTATGTTATACTAGGATTTATTTTACCGTGCACTTGACGTAAATCAGCTGTTCACGGTTCGGGAGCTTGAACGTCCCCATGGTGACGTCACTGTAGCGACATATAAGCTCCCGGTTGGATGAAACCGCAACTGCTGATTTACGTCAAGTGCACGACTAAATGACACGATGAGTCGCGTAACTTTAGCACCTCTGTAACGTTTGAACCGTTGAAGGTATTGCAATGCAGTTTTCAGGGAAATGCTTGAGGGAATGGGGCTAATTGATGTATATGTTCATGTCTATTTTATCACATGGATTTTACGAGATATTGTGGTAATTTTTTTTTAAATACAACTATACTTATTACTAGTCTATCATAACGAGCGTAAAAACACGAATCCATTGATACATGTTTTGTCATATGTTAGATAAACTTTTTTGAGTAATTTTGATTTTTTTGCGACGCATATTTAATGGATATTTTGAATGTAACACGGCACCAGCTAGGGTCACGCAGCGCCATTCCTGCTGACACGCGTTCGGGGCGTTAAAATGTTCTTTAAACACGAGTCGCAAAAAATAAAAATTATTCAAAAAGTAATTAACTTATGACAATATGTTTGTCAGTGGATTCGTATTTTTACGCTCTTCGTGATAGACTAAAAAATATGTGTAGTTCCATTGAAAACATAAAGTTACATGAATATCGCGTAAAATACAAGCAATAAAGTGGAAATGAATATATGTATAAACCAGCCTCATTCCCTCATGCAATTCTGTGAAACCTACATTACAATACCTTCAACTGTTCAAAAATTGCAGAAGGTGCTAAAGTCACATGACTCACCTATTTATACAATACGAGTAGATAGATGCGGGTGGCACGATCTACCCGTTGTGACATTGTCGCTGACGTAATGACCCTTTGCACGCACGCCTGTAGACATTAAGCATAAGAAGAACAAGTGCTTGTTGAGGCATTCTCCGGGTTGAGTGATGGCCAATGCTGCGAACTAGCTCTTGTGCATTAGCATATGAATGCATGATCTACCCGTCGTGGCATTCTTGCCGACGTAATCACTCTCTCCTCACATCTGACATATATACTTACAAGTTTATCAAAATACATGTTTAGAAACAAACAAAACAGGTGTTCAGGTACAGTGTGTCTCGGAATATGTGTTAGAAATTTCTAGTTTAAGTAGAGGGAGTCGATATTACTTTGCTAATGAACATTTGAGAAATCTCATGTAACGAAGTTACTGGTGTGACACTTCCTATAGATTGTTAGGTTTCTAGCCATGTACTAATGTTCGGCAGGTCTCGATCTGACACTGTCAATGAGATTTCGTGTTCCTGCCAAAAACCGGTGCGGAAGGAGTTGGCTAACATGTTGCATCATCACATCCGTTACTTGGCTCTATGAATTGTCCCACTTCATGATTATTGACAAAAGGTCGTCATCACCTCTCTACAAGACTTTCACGTTTATAACATTGTTTCTGAGACTCCTGTGCAAACGTGAAAAATAGTATTGCATGAGTTCTACGTGGCGACTTTACACTCTTAACCATTAGGTAGATGTGATCTACTTGTATTCTTCGACGTAAACCAGCCAGCATGTGTTGTGCGTTAGTGTGCTCGTTCAGGCATTGTCTTCCTCGAAATATCGGGCTACGACTTATACACTTGTGCATTAATAAGGGAATGCATGACCTATCATTGTGGCAATGTTTCTGAGGTATTGTCTCCTGTCAACATTATGAAAGTGTAGTGTGGCGATTATATGCTGTAAACTATAAGAATGTGAGAATAAATAATGTTCTCTGCGATGCTCGTGGTGTATTACGACGGCTGTGTGCTGTAACTTATGAAAACAGGAATGCATGATTACTCGTGGCTGGCTTGCCGATATAGTAACCTCACTTCTGCCCATATCCAGCACGTGTAATGCAATGAATGTACTTTTACTCTTCAAAAAAAATTGGAATGCATTATGTGTGGCATGATTTCCATTGCTTGATATGTACTGCGTTAACTGTGTACGTTTGTCCATTACAATAGTCATGATGTACTCGCCTTGGTATTCTCGCATAGATACCGTCCCCTTTCTGTTCACACCTGGAAAGATAATTGTGATGATTATACATTGTAAACTTGAAGAGAGTGTATACTTGCATTGAATTATCTCAGGGCATTTCACCTTGAGGAAGGTCGTATCATTACATCGGAAATGTTGCCGCCTCTGCTATGTAGGACGCGGCATCTCCCTGGACAACCACGTAGATGGTGACTCCTGCAGCGGAAGCCAACGCTTTAATTATGAGTTATCTCTATAACACGAACTTTGCGAGTAAAGAGTTCTATTGTTATGAAAATTTCTCCCATCTGTTCTTTTGTTTTCTAACTAAATTTTGTGATTAGTGAAAAAAAAAACTTCGTTTTTTCTCCTCGGGTGACATCTTCAAACTGTACCCATCACCTCGCCTGGAATTATGTCTATAATCTCTATCTACGTATCTAGGATTTTGGGAGAAGGCTACTCTCCCATCATTTCCCCTCACTCCAGTTCACCCGACCGGGACCCTACCTATCAATAAGCCGCTGAGGTAGCCGTGGTATTTCTCACCTAGTTCCTCGGTTATCGTCACTGTCATCCGTAGATCATTAGTTGTTAATGTTAGGATAGGGTAGGACGTTATTGATGGAGCGATCCGGTGCATCGCATATTGGTAAGGGAATCGGGAGGCCAACCTCCAGATAACTTGCCGCACGCTTGCTTAGTCCACTTCGAACCGCTTAATATCGAACCCGGGTACCAGCAGTGGAAGGCGTGTTGTCGTAGGCCACGCCCGCCCAATGTTATAATATTTTTTAACCCTTTGAATACTGAGATATTTTGCACACGTCAAATACCAAGGGGGGGCGAAGTCACCCCAATGAAAATTTAAAATAGTTTTAATATTTTTGACGTATATATCGTAATATTGTTTTGATTATGCTGATTCAACAGTATTTTTATATATTAATAAACTATTTAGCGATTTTAACAATCTGTTTTACATGCAAATCCTCGTCCAGGACGAAGAGGTCTCGAGTGCCAAATCATGCCACTTTGAGAACACATTGTATTATTCGTATTGAATCTTTCACATCATACCCTTTAACAGTTTCTGAACTGATGTATGCGTCATCAATCACATTTTCCTCTTCTTAAGCACAAATCGTAACGTCAACTATAAAGTTGACCTCAACATTTCCTATATAACCTCTACATTTTCTTCATAAATCTCGTAAAACAATCTGTACACTTCACTATCTTCTTCACAAATCGTCTGGATTGTGAATACTTACTAAGTTTTCAAATTCTTCAAGACTAACCCTTCGACATGTTCACATACTAACGTACAAGTAATGTAATAACACTTCGCAGACGTGTCTACAACACCACCTCCCGTCTCCCGCTGAGAACATAACCTCAAACCACGTTATTGAATCCCGAACGACCAATATCAACGGGGATAAGGTAGTAACTCCAGATATAAACTCAAGCCTTGAAACGACTACAGACTAAAAAAAACAAGTTTCTCCTACACGATATTTTGGGTAGGTAAGTAAAAAACTACATAAGATTTCAGAATTGTAAAAAAAAATAACGATATTATAAAAAATTAAAAATATATTTGTTGGGGTTTCGGTTAAAGAAGTGTTAATATATATATTTATTTTTATGAATGAGGGGATGTTTCTTTATGTTGTGAAAATGATTGTGAAAGAGAGATTGCAGCGACTACACCTCTCAGATTCGCCCCGCCTTCACAACAAGTCGTTGGGCTCCGTGGGGTGGGGGTGGGGGCTGTTTGCCGGCTGCGGACGCGCGGCTTCCCGGAGCGGCCACCGCCCGCGGGGCGCGCCACCGTCGGGGATCTGCGCCGTGATTGAAATTTGAATTGCACTCCGCCTCTGCGGCGGCGAGAGCTCGCAGAGGAGAGAGGAGGGGGAGAGATGGTTGAGACATCGCGGGCAGCATGACGATGCCCAGGCCTGCCAACTTGACGTGACGTTGGAAAGGAGGAAATTGAAAGTGGGAGGAAAACTGTAGGGTGGTTATGGTGGCCAGTTATTCGGGAAAACATAAAATGTTCGGGAGAGTCAGGGGATTTTATTGCTCTGGAAAATTCAATGACGGAATTTTTTGAATCACTGTTATAAGTCAGGAAACATTTTGAGATGGTTATAAAACTAGATAATATTCTTTAACTATTTTTTGCGGGACTATTTTCTTATTTGGTTTTTATTTGTATTTTTTTTAATTTGTACTTTGTCAAGGCGAAATAAGAGAGATGATAAATTGGTTTCGAGTTTGCTTTAATATTTGTTTTAAATAGCATGAAATACTCTATAAATCTTATAGGTGAACATTATGTTAATGCTCTGGAAACCGGGGACTGTCAGGGGAATTTATTTCAGAAAATGAGTTGCTACCCTGTTGGTAGGCCAGATATATTGTTGTGCTCTTTATCAAGGGTGGCTCCCATCTCTTTATATTGTCAAATGTAACGGTCGAGTTAGGTGGAAATCATCTCTCCGGAATTCATAATATACGAGTAAATGCCTGAATCTGTCCTCTCACATACGCTCAAAATTTTTCTCGCCCTCATCACGATCAGCGTCATGTATCAATAGATCCAGAAATTCGGAAAAATACCACTTTCCAGGAAACTCATGTATAGATCCTGAAACTGTTTTATTATATTAATGAGAAAGATAAATAGATAATTTTGAATGAAGAATAATGATATAAAAATGACCCATAGTTTGTGAAAAGTTGAAGGAACTTTGTATTTGGTCCTTTACCGAGACAGTACATCGTGTTCGTTGTGGAAATCAAAATTTTAACAGTTCAATATCTATTTGATTCGCGAGAAAGTAACAATGTAAATTGATGGTTTCATGTTGAGTGATCGTTTTTAAATACATAAAAATCGAATAAATATCGTGTTACGTCACATCGCTTACCTAGATACGAATACTGCGAAAAAAAAGTCGAGAAAACAGCATGTTAGTTGCAGAAATCGAATTGTTGTCGCATTACAACACTTTCTCGATATTATTTCTCAGAGAGTAAAACTATAAATCGAGTTTGCAGTTAAGTGTCCTTAAAGAACTAGTTTTATGAAATTCTGAAGCAACTTTGCCTTGAATGACGTCGTCTGTCTTGGCCCTATCAGCGGCCACGTGCAGTTGAGAGCACACGGGGAAGTAGGGGGCGAGCTCCAAACTTGGAACCTTAATCCATCGCCCAGGGCGACGAGAGCGGGGCTGGGAGCGGGGAAGGGGGTAAGTGGAGGCTATTAGTGTAATCGCCTCACCGCCTCGGGCCAGCGGCTTCTTCCCCCCTCTCACCCCCCAAACCTCACCTCCCCCGCCCCTTTTCTCCGCCGCAGCTGTCGCCCGTGATGGCTGAGGCCGCCCTGGGCCAGTCGCCGCCGGTCGAATTCTCGTCAAATTTCCGCCAACAGATCGGCGGCGAACGAATCGCTGGGAACGAGTGGTCGTTGGGGTAATAAATTATCGTCGTCTGGTTTACGTAGGTTATTGTTATGGGAACGAGTGGTCGTTTGAATTGTTATGGAAATGAGTGGTTGCTTGAATCGCTGGAAACGAGTGGTCGTTGGTGTAACAAATGAGGTTTTTATTTGATTAAGGTAGATTGTTATGGGAACGAGTGAAAGAATGGTCTCAAACGCTTGAATCTCTGGGAACGTGTCGTCGTTGGTGTAACAAATGAACGATGTTTATTTAAGGTAGATTGTTATGGAAACGAGTAGTCGCTTGAATTGGTATGGGAACGAGTGAATGAATGGCTCCAAACGCTTGAATCTCTGGGAAAGAGTCGTCGTTGGTGTATCAAATTAACGTTGTTTGGTTTACATAGATTTTTATGTGAATGAGTAGTTGCTTGAAGTATTATGAGAACGAGTGCAAACATTTGAATCGTCGCAAACATTTGAATCGCTGGAAAAGAATGGTTGTACCCTTTTCCGCGTATTAGAGGGCTGGTTGGGTGCAACAGTTTTGGAAGCAATATGCTAAGCGCTTTTCCTTGTATCGTGTGGAGGGTTCTCGAGAGCATTCCGCAGGGGAACTAACACTGTCTCCTCGTATCGTGCTTGAATTCTCTTTAAGTTTCTTTTGTTTGGGGAATGCACGACGTTAAATAATTAGGAGCCTTGCGCTCATTTGCTCTGTACTGCCAGAAGATACGCAATGTCACTCCCATCTTCTATCATGAACCATGGAGTTTCTAGGGTGAATTCATGGAACATGCATCTTGTAACACCTTTAGCCTTGATACCATAGCTTTGAGTGCTTAGATGACATGTTAGAAAATGTATAATGTTACATTCTTCTCCCTTCAACAAGAGAGCGTTTTACGCAGTTTGACTGTTTTGTCGGTTGAATCATTTTTTGACACTAATTGATGTCAAACCAAATTGACGACGTGGTCGTTGGTGTAACAAATGAGGTTTTTATTTGATTAAGGTAGATTGTTATGGGAACGAGTGAAAGAATGGTCTCAAAGCGACGTGGTCATTGGCTGCCATGTGAGATGATATGGTCTCGTAAGGAGATTTAGTTATTTATTTTTGGCACTAGACCATATGGTCTCATGCGTAAGCTTGCCTCTTTTGTGATAATACTCGCCACTGGTCTCATTATAGTGTTTACAGTTGCAAAACATTCCTGTGAGCCCATGGGGACATTTTTGTAAATTAATGTAATGCTACTTATTATTAAATAAATATTGGTACAAGTTTCAATGTACTAGCATGTGCGTCAATTGCTGTTGGCATGGCGACGTAATTCGCAATAAACCTGTACGGTACCGAGGTGTAGTATAGCGAGAATGCGCTTGGCATGTGAACGTGTTAATATGTAGAAATAATTCACAAGATTTTCCCAAACGTTGGCTAACTCAGGATGCAATAGATTTACTCTCTCTTATTATTGTCATTCCTCCAAATGTTGAATGTTGGCATGATATCAGTGCATTTGCGAAATTAGAATGCAAGTAAAGTACAGATTGAATCACTGTTTAAAAAAATATTTTACATGCATAATATTGCGTTAAAAATTTAGACTGCTGCTTTAATTAAAAGCATGATGAAAGTAACGTGGGCTGTTTGAATTTCTGTATTTATGACTTTTGTGTGATAATTAACGCACACGCTTAGATATTCTTCAAACTGAATAACACAAAAGTAATAGACTATTGACAGAAAGTATCTTTGATCTTAAAAAATATTGAATTTATTGACATGTTAAAATTATAATGCTTGTCCTTTTAATGATACTTTTTCATTCAAAAATCAAATATCGACTACGAGGAAGTCTTCAACGACACAACATTGATTTTTAATATAGACATCAATAAATAGATGTGAGAAACAGCGATGTCGCATCCCATTCAAAAACAAAATATCGTCTTCGTTAAAGCATCGAGCACAGAACATCGCTGTTAAAAAATGTAGAAACACTGATGTTTTGAAAACGACTTGATGTTGAATCGCATTTCAAAAAAATAGAATAACATCTTCCTAAAAGAACCGAGTACAAAATACGGATGTTAAAAAGTATCGACTTCAAAAATTCAATCTTAAAAATATCGATACGTTTTCAAAACATCGACGTGGTGGTCGCCTCCCTAGATCGCGGCCCACTCCACTCTCCAGCAGCAGGGGCCGGCTTCTTGGCCAAGGCCGTCTGTTATCTGGGCCGGCAGCCGCCGCGAGCTGGCCCGCGGGTAGAGGAGGCCCTGGCCGACAGACGTCGCCCCCTCCCCCCACCTCACCCCGGCGCCGCAAACCGACCTGGCTTTGTGCGCGGGCAAGGGCGCGTAGTTGGCGACACTGTCTCCGCCGTTGCCCGTGGCCTCCCGCACACTCCCGACTCACAGTCGGTCGCGACGGAGTCGGATAGAACCGTGATGAAAAGACATGGGTGAGCGTATCGTGCCTACCTTCAGCCAATGAGCTTCATGCGCCAGTTATTGCATGCGTGGCAATATTAGCGGGAACTTTTAATGCTAGCAGATACCAAAATTATCACCTTGTTATAAGACATTGAAACTGATATATGATGCATTTTAGGGGAAAAAAATATTGCTTTTATTTCCTCTCACCTTCCACCTCTCATCTCCAAGGATATGTGTCCTGGTGTAGCCAAGGCGGAATTTATGAACGAAGTGGGGTTACCGTGGCTTTTTTCTGGGTTCTCCTGTTTCCCTTGCTTCTCGTTCCACCATCGTCATCAGTTCGATCCATGTAGAATTTGCAGTTGCCAAGGAGGGTTCGCTGCGCGTTTTCTCTGGGTTCTCCCGGTTCCCCTGTCTCGTTCGACTATTGTTTTTTCAACATCCGGTTCATCTCTTAGGAATTTGCTGTCGGCAAAGTGGGTTAGCTGCGATTTTTTTTTTTTCGTTTGCCATATCTTTCATTCCACCTTTACTCAATCCGGTCCGGTTCCACATCATCCGGTTCGTCCCTGTGGATTTTGTTGTGACAAAGTGTTCGGGGCAGTTTTTTCGAGGTTCTCCTGTTTCTCTAAACTCATTCTACCATTGCTTGATCTCCATAGGGTCGATCTCTAGGAATTGATTGAACCATTGATTAAATGCATTGAACCATTGACAGGGTTGCCAGATGGCTTGATCAGCATCATTTCCAAATTTCAATTTCCCAAAAGCTCCTGTTAAACAGGAAGAAATCAAGTATTTAACTTATTTACAAAAATAAAGATTTTGGTAACGTAATTTTGAAAGGGATACCTTTCAAAAATTTTATGGACGCCCCCCCTCCCCCTCCCCCCCGCTGTGCGCACGCCATACGTCTACGTGACTAGGCGAATCTAATCCTGTGCAAACCAGATCCTCGCTTGTTTGTCCTTTGAATGACCGTGCCCACTGCGACCCTTTGGCCCCGCCCGTGCCTCCCCGAGGGCCCGCTGGGTCTGGCGTCGTAATTACATCGTCTTGCGAGAGTTTGGGCGCGCGCGCGGCGTGGCTGCGAAACGCGCCCGTCTCCGCACCCTCTGGTCCTGCCAACAGGTCGCGCCACCGCCGACACGCCGTTGGCGCCCCTGGTGGGACCTGGGAGAGGTAGAGGTCGGAGGTCGCCTTGGCGACATGTCACCCGCGTGCTATTGGGCTGGTTTTGTTGTAGAGGCGGTGTTTCGAGGCCTCGGGTTGTCAAGGTTCCTTTCTCGTATTTTTGGCGAAAATAATATTTTGACTTGCTCGAACTCTCCATTGTCAGGTCTATAACACTAATCAATGAATGTTTTATGAATAAGATGACAGCATTTTGCGTGTCATTTAGCCAAGCTCAAACATTGAAAATGCGTGGCTGGGTGGAAAACGGTTTTCTTCTCGGTGGAAAACCTTCTTCGGTTTTCATGACCCTACCTACAGGTCGCACCACCAACGTTAGCGCTCCTGGTGTGACCTCGAAGAGGTAGAGGGAAAAGGTCGCCTTAGCTGACATGTCACCCCCGTGCAGTAGTGCCGGTTCAGCTGTAGACACAGTGTTTTCGAGGCCTTGGAATGTCATAATTTCTGTCTCGCATTTTTGGTTAAAAATTATATTTTGACTGCTCCAACTCTGTTGTCATATTTAAATTTTAAATCAGACCTGTCGCAAAAAACAGACTTTATGAATAAAATGGCATAGCATTTTGTGTATTATTCTTAGCCGTCTGCAAACTTTTAAACTGCTCTCCTATAAAGTTTGTGGAAGGTTAGATAGATCCTTGTCATTCTCAAAAAGGTTTGTGGTAATTATGGTCATCGTGGTGTTTGTGATAGCTTTTGCAATCTTATTCTTCGTTGACATTTTGCTAGCAACGTTAGTTTCGGATTTGACATCCTTATACTTGTCGTTGTTTGTCAGTCCTGATGTTGTGATCGCTCATGTTGGCCTCAGGTAATTTTACCATCCTGATGTTTGTGCCATATTGGTTAAATTTAGTTAGTGTGGTATTGATGCTCCTGTATTTGATTCGATACCGATGTTGTATCAGTTGGTTCAGATTCATGGTTTAAAGTGCAGAAAATGTCCTGCATGTATAAAATATTTTATGTAAGAATTGAAATTTATTTGTATTAAAATTATAAAAAAATATAGTATGGTTTTGAATACTATTATTGTACCGGGCGTTTATATTCTTGAAAAACATCGCATTTTTTTCTTCCATAACACTTGCTGAGTCCAAAGAGGAAAACAGAACGCATTTGAAATAATTACATGATTGCGATAATCCTTTTGTTGTTAGTAATGTCCACAGAGTATCTACCTGGACAAAGCTTTAGGCTTTGTATATGGATACAGGAATCGTCGACAAAATTTCTGTATTACAAAACGGTATATTCAGTAATTTTCCAGTATAGCATTTGGTATTCGACTTCTATATATTGTATTGCATTTTTGATTCGCATGTGATGTGTGTGTATGTGTGAGGTGCTTTTTTACCACATTCCACATCTTTATCCCGTACATTAAGCGTTGCGTGCATCTGCTCTCTTTTATCAATTTTGTATGTTCCGCTGGTGGAGTGCACATTCATCTCTGTTCCCGTCTCCTCTACCCTCAAACTGCACTCATGGCAATCATCTGCTCTCTAACGTATCTGACCTCGCGCGCTCTTACGTGTCTGAAGCCGCGCATTCATCTGCTCTCTTTTCTGTCTGCTCCCGCATGCATCGGCTCTTTCGTCACAACCACGGAAATGTCATCATACAACGTTCCTCTGATCTGCCTCCCCTACTTATGCTCTATGAATGTTTTTTCAAAGCATGCGTAGCTGCTCTTAATTGACCTTGTGTGATTTTGTTGTCTTCCTGCACTGTTGTCAGAGGAGTCCTGTACCACATTCTCGCTTCCTTTCTAACCCTCTTCTCTTTTACTATTTCTGAGCGCTCATCTGTTTTTACAACCCACCGTGCATCTGCGCTTTTTCTATGCAATTGGAGGAGTGCAGCCAACCCATATTCCTCTGCTCTTCCTCCCTCACCCTCTGTTTTCAACTGCTCTTATAACTGACGAGTCACTGTCCTTTCGTTTCGCTAAGCGCTGCTATCCCACATTACACTTCCTCACTTCGCTTGCTTATCTTCTTCCAAATTGCTTTCACCCATGTGCTCTCTTTCATCTGCAGCTGCCGGGATGCGGCTATTTCATATTCATCTCATCTTCCTCCGTGAACTCTTACAGTTGCCTTTCTTTCTTGCTCTCGTAACTGGCCGATGCCATCTGCTCTCTTTCCTGAGACTCTCTTACTGAGTGCAGCCACAGAGAATTTCTCAACTCTTACTCCCATGCCTATCGCTCTGCCTCCGCTCTCTGACTTCATCTGCTCTCGTTACCTACCTGACACTGGACTGTCTTTTCTCCGGAGCTGAGTGCAGCCCCACCACATTCCTACGCCCTCATTCCCACTCGCCCTCTGCGCTGCATCTGCTCTCTGAATTCATCAGCTCTCGTTACTTACCGAACACGTGTTCTCTATTTCCTGCTCAACTTACTAAGTGCCGCCAGACCGTGTTTCCTTCCTCGACATTGCCACTCTACACTGCTCTCTCTCCTATATATATATATATATATATATATATATATATATACATAGCCACGCTCTTAGCGCTAGAGTAGATTTCCAGCAGATGTCTCTGAATTCTTTATATTAACTGATATGCAGCAGCGAATAAAGAAGTTATAAGCCCATGTTCTTCTTTGCGTCATTGTGAAGGTTAGAAATATGTTCGCTACACAGTTTCAAAATGCTCTCCTATAAAGACGTTTTGTGGCTTACGACTCTCTCGGACGCAACTTCTTTATATATATATATATATATATATATATATATATATATATATATAAATATAACTTCTTTATATATATATATATATATATATATATATATATATATATATATATATATATATATATATATAAAGAAGTTGCGTCCGAGAGAGTCGTAAGCCACAAAACGTCTTATATATATATATATATATATATATATATAATGATTTACCTGGTCTCGAATCAAACTAACCGGCGTGTTCGTCTGCTGCGCAGCTGCCGGAGTGCGGGGTGCGGCTGACGCTGGCGGAGCTGCGCGCCATGGCCGCGCGCCAGCAGCGCCAGATCGAGGGCCAGGCGCAGCTGCTGGCGGCCAAGGAGCAGCGCCTGCGCTTCCTGCAGCACCAGCACCACCACGCGCCGCCGCCCGCGCCCGCCGCAGCCGCCGCCGCCGCGGCGGGCGCCGGCCAGGCCCCGCCGGGCCACCAGCCGCAGACGCAGCAGCAGCAGCACGGGAGGGGCGCGGCGCGCGCCGCCGCGGCGGGAGGCTCCTCCGCCGCCGCCCCCGCAGGTGAGCACGCGCGTTCTGTTAATATTTTCCCTTTAGACGGAACGGGGTCGTTATTGACCCTCGCTGGTACCGAATCTCTCGCAGATAAACGTGTCCACTTCCGGAACAGAGGCATACATTTTTTTTCGGTTAAACAAGCTGTCGGACTCGATGACTTGAAACATGTTTTTCGACTTGTTGAATCCGAATCTGATGCTAGAATTGCGCCATCACCCTATATTTTTTAGGTGAGCACGCGCGTTTTATGAATATTTTCCCTTTAAACGGAACGGGGTCGTTTTTGACCCTGACTGGTACCGAATCTCGCGGAGACAAACGTGTCCTCTTCCGGAACAGAGGCACACATTTTTTTTAAAAAAGCTGTCGGACCCGAAGACTTGAAACATGTTTCTCTGTTTTTTGACGCGCTGAATCCCAATTCTTTAAACTAGAATTGCGCCATCACCCTATATTTTTTAGGTGAGCACGCGCGTTTTATGAATATTTTCCCTTTAAACGGAACGGGGTCGTTTTTGACCCTGACTGGTACCGAATCTCGCGGAGACAAACGTGTCCTCTTCCGGAACAGAGGCACACATTTTTTTTAAAAAAGCTGTCGGACCCGAAGATTTGAAACATGTTTCTCTGTTTTTTGACGCGCTGAATCCCAATTCTTTAAACTAGAATTGCGCCATCACCCTATATTTTTTAGGTGAGCACGCGCGTTTTATGAATATTTTCCCTTTAAACGGAACGGGGTCGTTTTTGACCCTGACTGGTACCGAATCTCGCGGAGACAAACGTGTCCTCTTCCGGAACAGAGGCACACTTTTTTTTAAAAAAAGCTGTCGGACCCGAAGACTTGAAACATGTTTCTCTGTTTTTTGACGCGCTGAACCCCAATTCTTTAAACTAGAATTGCGCCATCACCCTATATTTTTTAGGTGAGCACGCGCGTTTTATGAATATTTTCCCTTTAAACGGAACGGGGTCGTTTTTGACCCTGACTGGTACCGAATCTCGCGGAGACAAACGTGTCCTCTTCCGGAACAGAGGCACACTTTTTTTTAAAAAAAGCTGTCGGACCCGAAGACTTGAAACATGTTTCTCTGTTTTTTGACGCGCTGAATCCCAATTCTTTAAACTAGAATTGCGCCATCACCCTATATTTTTTAGGTGAGCACGCGCGTTTTATGAATATTTTCCCTTTAAACGGAACGGGGTCGTTTTTGACCCTGACTGGTACCGAATCTCGCGGAGACAAACGTGTCCTCTTCCGGAACAGAGGCACACTTTTTTTTTAAAAAAGCTGTCGGACCCGAAGACTTGAAACATGTTTCTCTGTTTTTTGACGCGCTGAATCCCAATTCTTTAAACTAGAATTGCGCCATCACCCTATATTTTTTAGGTGAGCACGCGCGTTTTATGAATATTTTCCCTTTAAACGGAACGGGGTCGTTTTTGACCCTGACTGGTACCGAATCTCGCGGAGACAAACGTGTCCTCTTCCGGAACAGAGGCACACTTTTTTTTAAAAAAAGCTGTCGGACCCGAAGACTTGAAACATGTTTCTCTTTTTTTTGACGCGCTGAATCCCAATTCTTTAAACTAGAATTGTGCCATCACCCTCTATTTTTTTAGGTGAGCACGCGCGTTTTATTAATATTTTCCCTTGAACCGTAACTGGGTCGTTTTTTACCCTGGTTGGCCGTTGGGAACGAATCTCCCTCAGATAAACGTGTATGTATTTCGACGCGCTGAATTTGAATCTGAAGTCAGAATTGCGCCACCATCTTCCAGTTTTTGTACAGCAGAAACATCCTCAAATTTACAATCTACATTTTTACGGTGATTTCTCGCGATTTAAAAAGAAATGGTAGGTGGTGGCGCAATTCTGGCTTGAGATTCAAATTCAGCGCGTCGAAATACATAGAGAGACATTTGCCATGTCTTTGGATTTGTGGACAACCCTCGAAAACCAAAATACAATGCCACGATGGTTTCTTAAGTATTAAGTCTGGAATCGCTCCCAGACCGGTATTAAGTCCGGGAGCGCTAGTGGGTTTGACCATGCTTGTCTATTACAAAACATTAATCTTGGTGTCAACGGTGTGCCATTTTGATCATATTTGTAACGGAAATTTCAAGTCTCGCACTGAGCGCGTGCCCAGGTCCGTACTATTAATCCTAGAAGCGTTACTGGGTCATTTTTACCTTGTTTGCCCGTTACGAACTGTTTCCAGTTTCCCATATGTGCACCCGCATGCGTCTAGATCCACAATTAGCCCAGTCATTACTTTTTCTAATTGCTGCCTGTCTCGGTTTATCAGGATTCGGATAATCCCAAGCCTTGTGTATTATTCAGTCCTATCTGATTATCAAGTGAACATATGGAGAAGCCGTGTCTTAGACTTGGATGACAACGTTTCGGTCGTGATACTGCTACCTTCCTCAGGCGAAATACATTTTGTCGGCCGGATTGTCGGCAAAATGTATTGCAAATGTATGCAAAATGCAATTGCAAATGTATGCAAAATGTAAATGTCGGCAAAACCTTTAATTTCATTTTCCGCTTTTATTTCACAAACTTCTACGATGAGGAAATATTTAAGTCGTTTTGCCCTGACGAAGGACACCGTATGACGGCCAGAACTTTGGCATGTGGGCCTAGGACGCGGCATCTCGTTGATAATGAAGTACTAGATACTTCGTCTGGCCGCGGAGGCCTACGCTTTCATTTCACTAACCTCTACGGGGAGGACATATTTTAAAACGCCATTTTGCCCTGAGGAAGGACACCCTACGACAGTCGAATCGTTAGCGCCAGTATCTAGGACGCGGCGTCCCCCTCGTAGGCAAGTGTACTTCCTTCGGCTGCGGAGGCCCACGCTTTGTTCGAGACCCTATTGCTCGAGGTTCGGTGGAGTGACATGTGTGTATGTGCGTGTGTGTGTGGCAGGGGCGGCGGCGGCGGCGGAGGCCGAGCGTCTGCGGCGGCTGCGCGAGCGCGTGGAGGCGCAGGAGCAGAAGCTGCGCCGGCTGCGCGCGCTGCGCGGCCAAGTGGACCAGGGCAAGCTCAGCAACGCCTCGCTCAGTGAGTACCGCACCGCAGCGCAGCATAACACAGCACGGCGACTGCTTCACTTGGGACTGTGGAGCGTCCTGTCGCTCTGTGTTAAGGAGGAGATGGGATCGAGATGGCCAGCTTCGAGCAATATCCTTCCTCGAAACACCCGCTCCGGGTTAGGTGGCTCACAGCAGCGACTAGCTCTGACCGGCAGCTCCTCCTCCGACGTTAGCTCTGACCGGCAGCTCCTCCTCCGACGTAGGCTCGACGTTAGCTAGATAGCTAGACCGAGTTCAACCACTGTCTAGAGGAGAATTCTAGCGACCGGCTGCTCTGATCGGTAGATTTCCGAGGTTTCTCTGATCAACGCAAGGCGAATGATGGAGCAGTACCCTAACAAATGGGTCACGGTCCGCGCCAGATATTTCCTTCCCATTCCTTACTTACGGACACTTCATACACTACACTAATGTCGGGAGGCCAGTTTGAAGCTATTGCGTGCCTCGGCTGGGCGGTGTCTCCCTGGGGGCAAATTTGGAGAATGAAATCCTCAAAATATCCTACGTCGTAAAATTCAACTTTGAAAAATTCTTCCTCTATAAAACGTATTTGAAAAATCTTGCCTCATAAAATTCAACCTCAAAGGTTCCAATTTCGTAAAACCTTACTTTGTAAAATTGATTCTTGCAATTCCGAAATCGAAGAATCCTACTTCGAAAACTACTGCGTATCATTTGGAAGATAAGTCTGTATACGTGCTGTAATCGATGCTAAAGTTACGTAAGCTTGAAATTTTTCGTCAGGTCTTTTCAAAATTCGTGCACTTCTAGAACCTTCGTTAGAATAAGACAACATGTATTACTGCTCCAATACTCTCGAATTCCATGTTTGGTGTTAAGGAACTTCCGCCCAGAGCAATAGAAACGTGATCTCTCACTTAAAGACAATTGGTTCACGTTCTCAGTAATGCTAGTCCTTCATCGTCTCTCTCTCTTTCTCTCTCTCTCTCTCTCTCTCCTCTCTCTTTTTCTCTCTATTTTCCTCTTTTCTCTCTTTTTCTCTCTATTTCCCTCTTTTCCTCACTTTCTCTCTGTCTGTCTGCCTCTCTCTCTGTCCTCATCTCCTTTCTATTCAAATTTTTAAAGCACTGCACTTTCAGGACCATTGTTGGATTTAGGCAGCATGCATTTCTATCGCAATGTCGGGACTTCTAATTTGTGTTTGTTGTATAGAATTCTCCGTCCCGAGCAACACAAATGTGACCCCTCCCCTCAAAGCAAATGCCTCATTTTCTCAGGAATGCTAGTCTTCCACCGTTTCTCTCCATATCTCCTATCTCTCCTGTCTCTCTCCCTCTCTCTCTCATCTCTCTATCTCTCTCATCTCTCTCGTCTCTCTCTCGTCTCTCATCTCATCTCTCTCATCTCTCTCTCATCTCTCTCTCGTCGCACACTCCCCTTTCTCTCAATCCCTTCCTTTCTCTCTCTGTCGCTCAGTCACTCTGGGTCGGATTCTTTTTCCCTCGCTCTCTCACACCTCCTATCTCTCTCTCTTTCTCGATGGTCTTCCATCGTTTCCTTCTCCCCTTCCTCTCTCCATCTCCCTCTCTCTGCACTTCCTCTTTTCTTTCTTCCCCTCTCTTTCTCAATCCCTTTCTAACTGTCGTTGTCTTTTTCGCTCGCTCTCGCTCCCGGCCCTTTGCCCTTTTCACCTGCCGGCTGCTGCTCGTCGAATCCGAGTGGTGCTCGCGCAATTGTGCTCTCTTCTCAAGTAGAGAGCAGAGCGGGGGGCGGGGGGGGGTGGCGACGGAAGCCACGTGCGAGCGGGCTCCTTAAGACTCATCTGCATGAGAGAGCTCCATTAAACGCGGAGGTGAATTCGCTTTGCCCGCGAGTTCTTAGACGGCGATTGCCTAACCTTTTAATCAGATCCTGCGGAAGCTGTACTTTCGCCTTGAACTCGAGTTAATTCGCCCTGCGGCGCCTTGAGGACGTTTTTCCGAGGTTTCGTTTTGTGTTCGTTTGCGTATTGGGGGCGAGGTGTGACTGAGACGTTTGGAGGCTGTTGTGATGTGCGAGGAATGAACTACATTGGCCTCTCGGCAGTTGTGTGCTGTTTCGTGATCTTTCGGATAGTCTGTGGCGTCCATTGTGAATCCTATCGAAATTACTGATAACAAACTAAGTATGGAACCTATTGGTGCTATGCAATATTAATAAATTCATACATTTGCACCTCTGAAGAAGTCTTGAAACTTTGAAATGTCGTTTTAAGTTTGATTTTTAAGAAATTTATTAGTATATTGTGGAAAGAAATGATTTAACCTCAACCGAAGTGTTTTTAGATACCGGTTAAAATCTCCTTTGTTGCAGATTTTAAATCATTATCCTTCGTCACTGTTGTGTATTTTCGCTTTCTCGCTTCGCTCATTTATAAACTCCCCCGCTTCTTATTATTTCTATTGGCCATCCTCCTCAAATTTTCATTATCTTCAGGAAGGGTTAGTTTTTTAAGGCTGTTAGGCTTCACATTTAAAAAAATTGATTCCTCCATCTCCTCTGTGGTTACTAGTTTGTTTTCCTAATTTCTGTTTTTTTTAATTGGAATTTCACGTAATCCAACGTAAAACTAAATGTTTTTGCGAAAAATTGTATATTGTAATAATTTTCATCAACCTTACTGAATGGTGCTAAACCCCGCTTTAGCTTTAAAAATAAATCGTTAGTCAACTTTTTATCTCTACCAAAGTTGCAAATAAGCTCCTAAATATCTCATTTTATAAAAGTGTGGAATACCTTCAGAAGAAGAGATCTTTCTCGAGAGAAAAACAGCGTTTTGTTTGAGTTCTCAAGTAGAAAACGAGAACTTGTGCACTCCAGCACTTTCCATCTCATTTTTGTTTTATTCGCCTTGGAGGCAGATTTGTAAGTTCAGCAGATTCATAAGTTAAAAGGCGTTTATCTTTCTTTTCGAACGCCCGTACTTTTCGTCCACTACTCAAGCATTTTCGGAGAGTTGGCAAATAAGACTTGAGAAACAACGCACGAAAGAAATGAGTCAATTAAACTTTGTTCAGCATAGCTGCAACATGATAGCGGATTAATAATATCTAGTATGCTGATGTTCGTAGTTGTAAGTCTGCAAGTGAATCATTATAGACATGAGATGCATAAGCATTGAAGAAAAGACTAACAAATTACTCGAATATTGACTAACAAATAATAGGAATATCGTCTCTTTTATTCTTATTATTTTGAAATATAGAAATATAACACAGTTATTTAGGTAAACGAATTGGCCAAACATACAAGTTATAAAGGCATATTAGAAAAAAATTTCATTACTGTTTGGAATTGTTAAAAACGAACACCTGAATACTGGGTGCGGCTATATTGACTCTGGGAAATAACGGTAACCACTGTAGTGCCTGTGACGCGGAGGTCCAAGGGTTCGAGTGCCAACAATGGATGATTTTTTGACACTAGCTAAACAGTTTTATCGAGTTGTTGAGACCTCTATTGAGTGGAGAAGAATTGTAACAGCCGGCTGTTCTGGTCGGTAGTTTTCCGCTGTTTCTCCGATCAACACCAGGTGCAACGCCGGAGCAGTACCCTAACGAACTGACCGCTCGCGATCTTTCCTTTCTATTCCTTCTTCTATCCTGGCCCCTGACTTACGCACACTTACACTAACACGCACTACACTACCACTCATGTCGGAGCTTAGAGCTTGTTCCAGCTGGGGCGGTGCCCTTCTGGAGGAGACATCTGAAGAGGGAAAATCCTTGCACGGTGTAGGTCAGCGACGGATCTCACGCTCTAGAAACACCGCTACCTCTCTCGATTTAACATGCACTTCACGTACGGAGAAAATGACCATAGCAATTGACGCACTCGGAAACAAAGTAATGAATCAAGGCGCAAGGGAATCGTTTATTTTCTCGAAGTTTCTGAATACGGAAAGCTCTTCTTGAAACTGTGCAACAATCTACTAACGTCATGCGAAAAACCGTCCTATGCACGTGACCCAAACGTATTCGATTAGCATAAATGACCTCCGATACTGAACATTGAGGGACATAACGTTGAAAGACGGAAAACATGTTGCTCGCTGCCGGCCGATTGTAATGGAGGGAGACATAACTGCCTATCAAAATTTTACTGCATGTGCCGTGAAGATTTGCTATTCTTTTTACGCCGTTCTCTTATACTTATAAACATCTTTCAACGCCTTAGTTTACCATAACAGCAGTTTGTAAAAAAACACAGCAAAAACATGTAATTATACAACACAAGAATGTGGAAAACTTTGAAATCTTACCCTAACTTTTTTGTAAATAGAAAAAAATGTTTGTATCTAGATGCCTGCAAGAGACAAAAACTTTCGACATGAAATCGCATGTCAAGTTACTCTCCAGAATAAGCATACGTCTAGTTACAAATTTTATTCATGGGTCTTGAACCATCACTTCCAGCCCTCTTTGCGATTGGCTCCGGATGAGAGAATGAGTTTCCTCGAGAAACGACGCCAAGGGAGAAGAACGCCGTTCAGATTTACGCTGACGTAAGCGCTCCTCGGGCAGAGGACGTCGCGAATGTTGGAAGTGCGTGGCGCGATGGAAGTTTGCGAAGTGCGGTAATCCTCGTGCGCTTTTGTTCGACGTCGCCCGCAGATTCACGCTCTTCTTCGGTGCCCAACTTCGCAGCCACCGCGTTCTGCAGGAATGCGCAGTTGGGCGCGTGCTTACATTCGGAGGCCAAACACGTAATCCAACTTCGTTGGATTTCGATCTATTTGTGTTAGATCTCGATATGTGCGAACTCGTCGAGTTCGACCTCATTCATATGTACCTGGTTGAGTTCGACCTGGTTCAGATGTACCTGGTTGAGTTCGACCTCGTTCCGATGCACCTGGTTGAGTTCGACCTCGTTCAGATGTACCTGGTTGAGTTCGACCTCGTTCCGATGCACCTGGTTGAGTTCGACCTCATTCATATGCACCTGGTTGAGTTCGACTTCATTCAGATGCACCTGGTTGAGTTCGACCTTGTTCAGATGCACCTGGTTGAGTTCGACCTCGTTCAGATGCACCTGGTTGAGTTCGTCCTCATTCAGATGCACCTGGTTGGGTTTGACCTCGTTCAGATGCACCTGGTTGAGTTCGACCTCATTCATATGCACCTGGTTGAGTTCGACCTCGTACAGATGCACGTGGTTGAGCTCGAACTCGTTCGAATGGACCTGGTTGAGGTGGACCTCATTCAGATGCACCTGGTTGAGTTCGACCTCATTCATATGCACCTGGTTGAGTTCGACCTCGTTCAGATGCACCTGGTTGAGTTCGACCTCGTTCAGATGCACCTGGTTGAGTTCGTCCTCATTCAGATGCACCTGGTTGGGTTTGACCTCGTTCAGATGCACCTGGTTGAGTTCGACCTCATTCATATGCACCTGGTTGAGTTCGACCTCGTACAGATGCACGTGGTTGAGCTCGAACTCGTTCGAATGGACCTGGTTGAGGTGGACCTCATTCAGATGCACCTGGTTGAGTCCGACCTCATTCATATGCACCTGGTTGAGTTCGACCTCGTTTCAGATGCACCTGGTAATGTTCGATATCGTACAGATGTACCTGGTTGAATTAGACTTTGTTCAGATATATCTGGTTGAGTTCGACTTCATTCAGATGCACCTGGTCGAGTTCGACCTCATTCATATGCACCCTGGTCGAGTTCGACCTTATTCATATGCACCTGGTCGAGTTCGACCTCATTCATATGCACCTGGTTGAATTCGACTTCATTCAGATACACCTGGTTGAGTTCGATCTCGTTCAGATGCACCTGGTTGAGTTCGATCTCGTTCAGATGTGCCTCGCTGTGTTGGACCTCGATCAGGTGTGTCTCATGGCGTTGGACCTCGTTGAGGTATACCTTGTTAAGTGTTAGGAAGGCACGCAAATATCGCGTGTGGTCCATACGTGACCCCCTGTTCTATTTCGGCATTTGCATGGTTTTTATAGGAGAAAACACCGTAAACTGCCGACCAGGGCTAGAATCCTCGTTCAAATTGTGGTGGAATTCAGCTACTGTCGAAAATCCCACGTCGTCGATAAATCGAAGACCTTCGGCTCAGCGATACCACAAGTGCTCGTGCCACCGCAAACCACAGTCAACTGCCCTAACCGTGCCCTCCCATCGCTGTTCACCCAACCAAACTTAAATTTGGGTACAGCACAATATCACATATAGTATGTCGGAAGACCAGTCTACTGTCCCGTCTGGGGCGGTGCTCCGCTTGGGGGTGATACCTGGATGAAGGCAAAATACTGCAAGCTAACTTGAAGGTCGGCGCCGAATCCGAGAGTCCATCGGGGTGGAACACCACCACCTCCCAGGCTATAGTAGTGTTACACACCGTGATTGTATCACGGGACTAACGACGTGGGTAGTTCATGGACCGGGAAACACGAAATAATAATTATTTGTTAATGCCAGGTTTCGCGTGTTTCGCCTTAATTTGGGATCTGACCCACTGTGTATCGAAACTCTACATTTGTTTTACTACCAGCTGAGCGTGGGGGGGGGGGGGGTCTGAAGGGGGCTGTGGAAAAGAAGACGATCGCGAGAAGGGCTTCGACGGGCCTTCTTTGGAAGAGTAGTTGACCGAGTAAGCTCTTTTCTCTCTCAGCATCGAGAGGGGGGGGGGTACGGACAAGTTGCATCTTACCTCCTCTTTCCGCGTATTTCCACACATCTCTAGAAGATGGCCCCACCCGTGAGAAAAGCTCGAAATGATTTCTTCAGAAAACCCGCCTCACGGTAAACAATGTAGAGGTTTGGAAAAATGAAGTAGAACAAAAAATGGACAAACCTATTTTTTACTTGAATGATTTTTTTGTTGTTTTCGTTGGCGACAACGTAGGTCATTCGTGCGTGTTTTCCTGCATCTACAATTTTCATCCAGACAGCGACTGAATTCGACCTGACTATGAAGCTAGTGTCGAAAATCCTGCCACCATGAATTGAATTGAATATGCCTTATTTTACGTGGCGAGACTCGGGCCATCAGGCCCGCTCTTCCGTCCGACCACGCAAATTTCGCTACGCTCCTTTCATCAACTAGCAGAGAAAGGAGGTATTTCTTGGCGAGACAGGCGATTTGAATTTAGCTCAGAGGCGTCATTTAGGCTTGAGGATCTTTTACATGCAAGCAAATCTACGAACATGGGGCAGCCGGCTTTACTTCCCCCCCGAAGGAAGGCGTACGAAGGATTTTTTCGCCAGAGGCGTCATTTAGGCTTGAGGATCTTTTACATGCAAGCAAATCTACGAACATGGGGCAGCCGGCTTTACTTCCCCTCCGAAGGAAGATCCGATTTTTTCGCCCTTAAAAATCCACGGCTTCGATCGGATTTGAACCCGCCAACTTGGGTACAACAGTCCAGTACGCTAACCGTTACACCATCGCCGCCGCAAATCCATCCCATCATCAAATCCATCCGCACCATCAGGGTTCAATCCGTAGAACTTCCGGTTAGAGGCGCTGCATTGTCAACAGTCAATCATTCCCTGAGCCACCTAAGCCGGTTTATTTTTTAATATGTCACGTGGCGACATCAGAGTTGCCATTAGTTTGGCATGTTGCCTTCTGAGTTTTTTAATCTCTTCTCTCAACTAAAATTTAAAACAAAATGAGAGATAGTGCTCACTTTCAGAGCTTTGAAACTGTTTTAACCCGTTCCACCGAACATTGCAGTTTTAGGTAAGTATACTTTTCGGTAGTGAGGTCTTGGTCATGGGAATTTCTCGATACAAACAACAGTTTAAAATGGTTACATTGAGGCCGCATAGAAACTACGTTTTCGAATTACCAAATTTTAGAAATATCGATGTAAAAAAATAGTAGATAAGGATGACCAATCTTCTTACTTATTTAATATCAAGAAGGGCATTAGCAATGTGACAATATGACAGTTTTTAATCACTTCTCATTTAAAATGTGAAAAAAAGATGTTCATATTCTCATAGCTATTGAACAATATTGTTCAATTACAATCCGTTCCTGCGGCCACTTAAAAAGGTTTGAGTACGTTTTGTTTTATTGCTCTCTTTCAAGCAAAGACAATGGCCAATCGTGCGTATAATACATACACACGAACGCATTTATCTTTGACTACGATTGAAAAACTTTCACGCATAATATTCTTATAATAATAATTTAGGAGTGGGCTAAAATTGTGAGAGAACAATTCCCAATCTGGTATTGCGTTAAGATGTCTAACGATACTTGTTTCGTAAATAACTTTTATAATTTTTTACCGCCATTTCGGCCCCGTCTCTTTTTGGAGTTCCACGAACGACGTTGGTAGCACAAGCACATTCGAGACACGCGAACTGAAGGCAGGATAAGAAAATGCAAGATAAACGCGTGAATAGACAAATCGCCCTCAAAACTCAACCTCAAACTTTACAGAGAGGGAGAGAGAGAGGGAGGGAAGAAGAGAGGGAGAGAGGGAGGGGGAAAGGGAGGGAGAGAGAGAGAGAATGAGAGAGAGAGAGAATGCCTGAAATAAAAAGTAGCGACGCCTCAACATAAACCAGCCAATCGTTGTAGAACCTGCCAAACAAAAAAAAAAAAAAAAATGGTCGATGGCCCGAACCGAGTTTACTTCAACTTCTGAGAGGAGACAGAATTCGAGGAGAAGGGGCCGTCGCGCAGTGTATAACAGCGTCGTTTGTCCGCGTGCCGCAGGGCGCAGCACGTGTCCCCTCCCTTGCTTGCGCCGCGGGCCGCAGGGCGCAGCCGTGAGAGCAGCCTCTTAAGGGGCAAACTCACGTGACGGAGAGCCGCCATTTCGGGGAATCACCCGACACGCAGTGGGCCACATCAGGGCTGGCAGCGATCAAAGTCGAGCCAGTGAGCATACTCCAGCTGTCGTTAGCTCAGAACAATCACTCCCGCTGTCTCTGCAAAATATCTGTATGAGACTTACTCATTAAAATTTGCGAACTATATAACTAAACCAAACAAGTTTTGCAAATGATAGCAGGCCTTTACTGCAATGAAACAAGAAAATATCGATCTGATCAGATTCGTAAGAAATTCGAAGGCAAATTTTTGTATTTCACAGGTTACGTATGAAATCAAAACTACCCCTAAAATGTACCGGCCGAGTTTAACTCAGTGGCATCATTCCTCCTGACACTAGCTAGATAGCTAGGCCGAATTCAGCCACTTTCTGGAGGAGAATTCTAGAGGACGGTTGTTCTGATAGTTATTCACGGATCACGGACGGGTCATGTAGGTCAAACGGGTCAGAAACTCACCCATACGCACACACACACGCTCACAGCCACAAAAACTCTACATTACAATTCTCGTCAAGAGACCAGTCTGAAGCTTAGAGCTCGACACGGCTGGGGCGGTGCCCCGATGGTGGGAGATACCTGGATGAGGAATCCCCCGTAACGTGTAGATCTCACCGGCGGGGAAGGAATCAACGCCACCTCCCAGGATAACAAAAACATTAATTCCGCTAACGGTTTTACTAACCACGGCCCACTATTAAGACCATGATCAGTTTCGTCATGAGAGAAGTATACAGAAAGAAGTGTTTTACTCATACATCGCCTGTCACCACCATTCTGCCCCACCACCCTCTCACTACCTCGCCTTCCTCACTGTCAGCATCACTCTAATACCTTTCGCACGATGAACAGTCAAGTTGATTACGAAAATTACGAATGCATATTATAGTACACAGGAAGTTTAACAAATTTATTAAAAAGTTGTACGTATTAGTTTGTAATATCTTACTACAGTGCTCGATTGATTTTCAAACTAGGTCTAATAGCCTTTGTCTTGGTAATTTTTCTGTATCGTATAATTAAATTGAGAGTATAATCAATGCTAAATAGAAAAAAGTACTTAGGGGTTCTCACTATCTTGAGTTGTCCTGGGGTTCCCCAAGGTCTCTAACTGCGGCCCCATTTTGCGGCTTAAAATATTACTTTTTTTCTCGATATCTGCGAGTTGGGCAAGTGTAAAGTCGCGAAAGGTAATGCATCGGGTTCTTCTCCTTTCTCGTCTCACCCCACCCAACCACCCACCCACCCATTACCCCCGTCCCCATTAACCTCGCCATGGGCCACTTGGGGAATGCGACGAGCACGCCGCCTGGGGCCGAGCAGATAAACTAAGAAGCTCGACCTCCTCAGCTGTGATGGATTATGTCCCCATCTGTTTTCTTTCTTCTTTCCCTCATTGGCCAGTGGAACATCTGGGTTGGGTGTAAATGGTAAGAAGAAGAAGAAAATGAAGAATAAAAATGACACTAGGCTAATGGCACTTGGTGTAATCTTACCCCAAAGTTGATGTTTAAAGTTTTTGCAGTAACATGCCATGTTCACTCCTTGTTCGTGTGCGGGTAACAATACTCCTCGTATCTAATTTATTCGGTATTCTCCTGGTGTTGATCGGAGAAACCGCCCAAAACTACCAATCAGAGGAGCCGGCCGCTAGAATACTTCTCCAGACGGCGGCTGAATTCGACCTAGCTTTCTAGTTAGTTTCTAAAACCCAGCTATCACAGTCGGCAGTGGAACCCTAGGACATCCCTATCACAGGCAACGCAGTCACATCAATTGATCGTTTATTTCAGAAAACCGTCAAACGCCAAATTCCTCATTCCGAGAAAACCGAGAAAAAGTCCCCCAATTTATCTGATTTCAAAATATTTTTTATTTATTAATGTAGTCGGAAAATTAATTTTTTTTTCATATAAATATGCTTTAAACGATGTGTCTATCCTCTTGGAACCATAATCCGCCGCTAACGCGTGTTTTAGATTTTGACGTTTGACGGGTTTCTGAAATAAACGATTCAATTGATGCCCTTGGCCACCTCGGTCGATGCAGCTGATAGATTTTGCACGGCAGCGCCTGTAGGTGCGCCACAACAGCTTCCGGACTGATGGCGACTTCCTCTTTAATTCTGCCTCTCTTCCCTCTTCCCACCCCCACCTCCTCGCCTCCACGTCACCGCCCCCCGCATCTAAGCACGCCCCTTCACGCAGGGCGTAACAAAGCGGGATCTCGAGACCGCGCAGTGTTGCCACGCGCGTTTCGAGTAATTTCCCCAAATGTCGCGTGGAATTTCCCAGCGAAATGCACGTGGTGCGCGGGATGTCGTCGAAAAGGCCTGTTTGCGTGCAGTTTCTCCGAAAAGAATTTTTTGTAAAAATATTCTCGAGGATCAAACAAGTCGTTTTTGTTCGTTCTTATGTCTCGTAATGTGAATCGAGAGGAAGCTTTCAAAACACGAAAAAAACAACAAAAAACACTTAAGAATAATGCTTTGTTTTCAATTAATGCATCTTTTTATAAAGGCTGTACCTTACAAAATGTTAATTTATATCTAGTTATATGTTTGTATTTTAGTATTAAACTAAATATTTTTAATAGTATATTCATTTTCTAGGAGCATTTCTGACGTAAGTTTCATAACTTCGGTTGCAAAACAATGCCCACCTCGGTGAGACTGGCTTGGAGCAGTATTCAGTGACGCACTGCCGAAGAGTGCGTTTTCGATTCGCGCATAATACAAGGGCGTTTCCTAGAGGAAGTTTTTACTTGGTTAACTTGTCATACCAAAGTATTTTAACACAACCATCATACCGTCCAAAACCATTTATCCTTCATTAATAATTCAACACTCTGATCACCCTATCGTCCTTCATTCAATGGAAATCAATGGCAAATCACCCACCGCGAACATCTGCCCTGAAAAAGGCCCAGGATAAAGAGGTTAACCTCCTCTCGCTTCTACACTCAGAAATAAATTACCAATTTCCCCGAACCTTTTTCGAAGTTTTTGCTTCGTTTTTCTCCGTTTCTTCCCTACGAGCAATATATTTACCCACTTGGGAAAATTTCCCTAATCTGGCAACACTGGCATGCCATAACAATGCGAGGCTTTCTTGACGATACCGAGAAGTGGGTGGGGGAGGAGGAAGGATGAGGACAGAGGGGGTGGGGGAAATTGGAGGTGTGGAAATTCACCTTGGGGGGATAAAAGAATTCCTCGCAGGCTGCGGGTTCAACGGTTCCCAGACGTGGCAATATTAAGATGGACGCATAGGAAGAAAGGAAAGAGGTGCTTACTGAAAGAGTGCGACGTCAACAACTATAAGACAGACCAACTGAAAGACACGCACGGAGGCAGACGTACAGAAAAAGTAACGTACAGAAAAATAAACGGACACAAGAGAGAAATTTGAAAACAAATATAGGCAGAAAGTCTCAATGAATCCCAAATCTCTTCTCTGTGTCCTCCGCTTCTCTCTTCTCTTTCCTCTCTCCGCATGGAGAGAGATTTAAAATCGGCTAACGGAAAAGTAGGATAGCAGGTATAGATGAGGATAAGAAAGACAAACAGAAAAAAAGTGAAATTGAAAGGCGTAAAAAGAAATAAAAACAAAAATTTAGAAAGACGGAGTAGACGTCTTTAGAAATCGGCGAGATAAAAGAAAATTAAAGCCACATTCAATTCATTTTCTACTACTCAATTGATGAATTGAAAGATTTGCTTGTTTTGATTTAATATTTTAATTTTTATACCATGAGGGTGTGTCCAACTTACGTTACGATCTCTTGTATTCGTATTAATCCATCTCTGGAGAAGACGTTATGATGTTATTCAAATTTTAATGTTGAAGATTTAATGTAAAATGTGGAACAATGGCATTTATATGATCAATTTTTAAAGTTTTGTAATATGAAATCAAGGTTTTTATCGGTCCTGACCGCTGTTTGATCCATTTAATTCAAATTTATTAGCTTTAACAAGCCGTTTAAATATTTTTAAGTAATCTTAATCAAACTTTAAACCGAACAATGGAAAACCGAACAAACGAACTTTATGATACTCGAAATCGAATAAGCTACACGTAAACGAAACAAAAATCCAGTAACGAACATAGAAACTAAACCAGTAACGATCCACGAAACCAATTACGAATCCACTGTATCGAAACAAAATAGATATTGTAATGACTTACAGGCCTTCAGCCACCTAAACACAGTCTGTGATTAAAAGTGTCTAGACACGTGGCTGAAAATGACTTACCAGTTCGTGGCGCCCTCCATCAGTAACTCTGGAATTCAATAGGGTGTTGGCCCACCCTTCCCGCTGGCGACAGCTTCCACTCTCGCAGGCACACTTTCAATAAGGTACTGGAAGGGTTTTTAGGGGGGAATGGCCATTCTTCACGGAGTGCTGCACTGAGGAGAGGTATCGATGTAGGTCGGAGAGGCCTGGCACGACGTCGGCGTTTCAAAACATCCCAAAGGTGTTCGATAGAATTCAAGTCAGGACTCTGTGCAGGCCGGTCCTTTACAGGGATGTTATTGTTGTGTAACCACTCTACCACAGACCGTGCAGGTATGAACAGGTGCTCGATCGTGTTGATAGATGCAATCGCCATCCTCAAATTGCTCTTCAACAGTGGGAACCAAGAAAGTGTTTCAAACATCAATCCTGTGCCGTGATAGTGCCACACAAAACAACAAGGGGTGCAAGCCCCCTCCATGAAAAACACGACCACACCATAACACCGTTTTGGACGTGTCCGGATGTTTTTGATCACATAGTGTATTATAAAGTAATGCAATTATATATAAATAATAGTTAAGTATTAAATAAAAAATCCAAACCAAATCCGAATAACGAGTGTCGTGTTATAATGCCACGCCATGTCGACCAGCCCGAGGGTACGGTTTTGTATTCACTGGGCCCCGTCAACGAGGAAGCTGCAGAGGCGGTGCTCTTCACTTCTCCGGGAGTGGGGGGGGGGGAAGTACGTCGTACTTACCTTTATTTACTGCTCCGCTCCCGCTCGCGGTCGAGTCTTTCAAGGCGAGTTTCTAAAGAAACGCCCAGGTAGGACGCCACCGCAAACCTCGCCATTCTTTACATTCCCGGTGAGTGGGTGGGTGGGTGGGTGGGTGATCGTGTGGTAGGGAACGGATGGAGGATTTCCAGAAAGAGTGGAAAAGGAAATTGTTTTATCTTGAAGGTGAGGTGCCCCGAATAATTTTATAAACAGACAATGCGTTGCATACCTTAATTTACCTTTTCCTTTTTCGACAAATTCGCAACACGTTTCAGGGATAGTCGTCCATCAGGCTTAAATTGAAATTTTTTATTTTATTTTTTTTTATTTTAATGAAAAAGGATTGAGTTATTATTGTTGTATTTCTTTCTTATCTACGTTTATTTTCGAATTTTTCTACTGGAGCATGTTGCTCAATCATTGAGTAATTGCTATTATATGTACTTCCCTGGAACGTCGTAGCTAAAATATATCATCCTATATAGTGTATTTTCATTTTATATTCATTTGATATTCATTGTTTTTCAGTTTTGCTAACATGAAATTAATTGCTTGTTTGTCCCTTTTATTTTTCTGTCATTAAAGAAAGATAAAGAGTTCATGAATTCCATTGTCAAAACTTGGGTGATGGGGGATTTTATATTTTGTTTGTCTTGAAAATTAATATTTGAATTAAAATACTCGAGGAAAATAATCTAGAAAATTAACCGGTATATAAATTAATCAGTATTAAATTAATCGATTTCAATTGTTGGATTAGTCGTAGAAAATAATTGATTGTTCTAATCGCGATGAAATTGACCACACTGATCGGGAGACCGGTCGGGGGCTTCGAGCTTGGCTGAGGCGGAGTTCCGGCTGGGGCGTTGCCCCGCCGGTGGGAGATACTTGGTATGGGAAAACCCCGGTAGCCAACACGTAGGTCGGGGCCAGATCTTACCATCAAACGGGGGAAGATCACCGCCACCTCCATAAAAAGAAAAATCATCCACTACTCTTACAGAACTAATGACATTAGCAGTGGACGTGTCCGCTATCACTATACATCATCTAGCGAGGGAATTTCGCAACCCCAGTGAGGATGCCCGTATGGGCAGCCGGGGGCCCAACACAAGGGGAGCGTGGAGTGAGGAGAAGGGAGGAGATGGCATCGGTGAGGATGGCGCTGTGGGCGTGAGTGTACGCAAACGCGAGAGCTAGGGCGTCTGTTTTGGGGCCGTCCTTAAATTACGAAACGCAAATTTGGAGTATTTTCAAAACCCACTCTCCCCCGCGTAACGCACCCGTAATGCGCGCTTGAACTCTCGTAAATAATTACGTAACACTTGCGACAACACCCCCCCCTCTTTGTAAATGCAATAAGCGAAAACAGATTATAGCACAGTAAAAACAATTTATTTTACTTGTGTTGTATATTAAAGTAATTAATGGTAATTAAGGTAGAAATTATTTGGTTATGCTGGCTGCACCTAACAATAAGATTGGGGCAAGTTTGTGAGTGAAAGAGTAATGCTTTGACGAGAATTGCTTCATCAAAAGCTATGTTCACGCCGTCGTTGGATGATGCAAGATCGAGATCGTACAGCGCCAATTGAAATGGATTCTAGAAAATTCGTCATATCAGTTTTAAATATTTCATTCGTAATCTTACTGATTAAAAACAAAAAATTAAAATATTCCCATTTATTGTAACGATTTTGAACCAATAATTTTAGTTTATTTATGTTTTAAAAAACAATTAATTAGTTAATACATTGTTTTAGTCCACGATTCAAAAAAGGATTTATTTCGGCAAATTTTGAAAAAGTAAAAAATAAAGAAAAGTCTATGTTACGTAACACTTAACTACTACCCCCTTCCCCTTTGTAACGCAGCTTAACTCTTTCCTAGAACCCCTCCCCCTTCTTTAGCGTTACGGAATTTATGGACGACCTCTCAGGTGGAGGCGAGTGCGTGGCGGCGGCGCAGTGGCGAGGCGTGGGCCGAGACCGTGGGCAACAGAGAGAGATACACTGAGAGAAAGAAACAGAGAGGAGAAGAGAGAGAAAGATAGAGAGTGAGAGAGATAGTGTGAGAGAGAGTGAGAAAGAGCGTGTGAGAGAGTGTGTGTGTGTGTGTGAGAGAGAGAGAGTAGGTAAGGGCGGGGCGAAAGACAGAAACAGGGATGACAGGGGGAGCGACGAGATGGGTTGGGTGAAGGCCGGGGTGATGGATCGGGGACGGATCGTGCGGCTGTGGACGTGAGGGAGGGCGAGACGAGGGTGGGGGGGAGGGGCGTGGCAGGAGAACGGCGGTCGGAAAGGCGAGTTGCCAGGCAGATGCGCCTGTGCCCGTGATCCTTTGAGACGTCTCTCTGCCTGGGACGCCACCCTGCACCCGCCGCCGCCCTCCAGTGCTGATGGAATACAGTCCGGAGAGACACAGGAGACGACAACGATAGCACAACATCCTGTTTCGAAACTAAAACATCGATTTTAATCATGCATCGCCCCCCCCCCCAAAAAAAAACTCTATGTTTTAGGATTTGTATTTTTAAAACTTGTTTAGTAGCCGCTTTACATTAGCGTTCGCGCTGGATAAAATTTAATTAGACCGTTAGAGTGCTAATTAATTTATAATTAAGGATTAACTGACTGAAAGGGATAATAATAATAACAATAACAATAATAATAATAATAATAATAATAATAATAATAATAATAATAATAATAATAATAATAATAATAATAATAATAATAATAATAATAATCGTCGTTGCCAAGGAGTCTGAGGAGCGTCTTAAATACAAGAGTTTGGAGTGGGGCGCAAAAGCACAAGTCGTACCGATAGTCATCGAAGCCTTAGGATTTGTACAGCAAAATTTATGTAAGAACTTGCTTATACTCTCAGGTCATTCAAAATACTGGGAGGTACAAGACATTGCTTTATTGGAGGAGGAGGAGGAGGAGGAGGAAGAAGAAGAAGGAGAAAAAGAAGGGGAAGAAGAAGGAGAAGTAAAAGAACAAGGAGAAGGAGAAGAACAAGGAGAAGAAGAAGAAGAAGAAGAAGAAGAAGAAGAAGAAGAAGAACAAGGAGAAGAAGAAGAAGAAGAAGAAGGAGAAGAATTAACAAAACAGATCCTAAAGCCTTCATATCAAATAATCAGAGCTTCCTCAATTCGCCGTGCAAATTGTTCGGGAAGAAGAGGGGAAGACCGTACGCCCACCACGTGTGGCCCCTCTCCGAGTGCGAAGTAGGGAGAGAGAGGCGTAGGAACTACCAGGGCATCGGGGTTATCTCTCGGGCCAGAAAAAAAAACGCAAAACCGCTCGGTGAAGGTGATACAAAACATCTGTTGCTGCGTCCGAACATGTAAGCTGGCCGCACTTACTGTTTCACATTTTAATTTTTACAAAATTGTGATTAAAAGTCTTCATTTCACAAACAAAACATCGGAAGCGTTAAAACACCGAGATAAAAACATCGAATCTTAATAACTTGAAATTAAAGAATCCTTATCGATTTCTCATTCCTAGTCCGGAGGTGCACTAAATATTGTGTCTCAGAATAAATAATTCAGACTTTTAGAGCGTGTAGATGAGTCGAAATGCACCACTGTTCGCCAGTGAACATATAGTGGGAAACTGCATATAACGGAGTTCTCTGCGATTTTACACATGGCATTTGCCCCTGTTTTAGGCAACCCGGTATGCATAGATGTACAGCATGTCACGTTCAGTCTGTGAAGGAGTCAGGCTGCAGGCTTCATTATACCTGCCGAACATCTGTACATCTGGATGTTTGTGATATCGCATAATCTACAATACGACCGACATTATTTTGACATGATGAAAATATTTATTTTAATGTAAGCTTTTTTAATTACACGAAGGTACGTTCAAGTGGTACTAAGATTACGTAACCGCTAGAAATAATGAAGAAAATCCGTGCTGTTGTAGTACCATTAGTTGAATGTGTGTTCAAGTGGTATTAATATTACGTAAGTTTTACAAATAATTGAGAAACTCCTTGTTGTTTTAGTACTAGTTGATTTTGTGTCCAAATGGTATTAATATTAGTAACCATTTCAAATAATGCGAGAAAGCGTGTGTTGTTTTAGCACCACATGTTGCATGTATGTTCAAGTGGTATTAATATTACGTAAGCTTTACAAATAATGGAGAAAGTCCTTGCTGTTTTAGTACTAGTTGAATTTATGTCCAAGTGGTATCAATTCAAAGAATGCCAACCATTTCAAATAATGCGAGAAAGCATGTGTTGTTGTAGCACCACTTATAGCACGTATGCTCAAGTGGTGCTAATATTACGTAACATCTCTAGAAAGCCCGTTTCTGATCGATGTGTATGTGTGTGTGTGTGTGTGTGTGTGTGTGTGTTGCAGCGTCGGACCTGGACTCGATCCGGGCGCTCTTCAACGAGAAGGAGAAGGAGCTGTCGCTGGCCGTGGCCAAGGTGGAGGAGCTGACGCGCCAGCTGGAGGACCTGCGGCGCGGGCGCGCGGCGGCGGCGGCCGCGGCGGCGGCGGGCGTGGGCGGCGCGGGCGGCGGCGCGGGCGGGGCGGGCGGCGGCGGCGGCGTGGGCGGCGCGGGCCCCGCCGCCCAGCAGCCCTCGCCCGCCGCGCTCGAGCTGGAGAAGCTGCGCCGGGAGCTCATGGTGAGGGAACCAGATAGAGATAGTGAGGGAGTGAGAGAGAGTGAAACAGATAGTGAAGGAGTGAGTGAGAGGGGCACAGAGAGTGAAGAAGTGAGTGAGAGGGAGTGAAGGAGGGAGGGAGTGAGAGGGTCTCAGAGTGTGAAGAAGTGAGTGAGAGGGAGTGAAGGAGGGAGGGAGTGAGAGGGTCTCAGAGTGTTAAGAAGTGAGTGAAAGAGAGGGAAACAGCAAAGGAGTGAATGAGACAGAGTGAAGAAGTGAGTGAGAGGAAAAAAGAGATATTGGAGAGAGATAGAGGGGGGACAGTGAAGAAGTGAGTGAGTGAGAGAGGAGAGCAGAGAGTAAAGAAGTGAGTGAAAAGGAAACAGATAATGAAGGAGTGAGTGAGAGGGGCACAGAGAGTGAAGAAGTGAGTGAGAGGGAGTGAAGGAGGGAGGGAGTGAGAGGGTCTCAGAGTGTTAAGAAGTGAGTGAAAGAGAGGGAAACAGCAAAGGAGTGAATGAGACAGAGAGTGAAGAAGTGAGTGAGAGAAAAAAAGAGATATTGGAGAGAGATAGAGGAGGGACAGTGAAGAAGTGAGTGAGTGAGAGGGGAGGGCAGAGAGTAAAGAAGTGAGTGAAAAGGAAACAGATAATGAAGGAGTGAGTGAGAGGGGCACAGAGAGTGAAGAAGTGAGTGAGAGGGAGTGAAGGAGGGAGGGAGTGAGAGGGTCTCAGAGTGTTAAGAAGTGAGTGAAAGAGAGGGAAACAGCAAAGGAGTGAATGAGACAGAGTGAAGAAGTGAGTGAGAGGAAAAAAGAGATATTGGAGAGAGATAGAGGGGGGACAGTGAAGAAGTGAGTGAGTGAGAGAGGAGAGCAGAGAGTAAAGAAGTGAGTGAAAAGGAAACAGATAGTGAAGGAGTGAGTGAGAGGGGCACAGAGAGTGCAGAAGTGAGTGAATGAGAAGGAAACAAATAATGCAGGAGTGAATGGGTGAGAGAGGGAGACAGGGTGAAGAAGGGAATGAGTGAGTGAGAGAGAAAAACCGACTTAGAGAAGGAGTGAGTGAGAGAGAATGAAGAAGTGAGTGTGTGAGGGTAGTAGTGAAGGAGTAAGTGGGTGGGTGAGAGAGAGAGATGAAGTGTGTGAGTGAGAGGGAAATAGATAATGAAGGAGTGAGAGAGAGAGAGGGAAAGAGTGAGTGAGCGAGAAGGAAACTGCGAAGGAGAGAGTGAGTGAGTACGTAAGTAAAGGAATGTGTTGAGTAAAGGTGTGAATGAAAGAGTGTGTGAAGGAGTGAGCGGTTGAAGGAGTAAGAGAGGGAGAGAGAAAGGCTGCGTCTATGCGATTCGTCTTTCCTGGATAAAGTTGAAAGACGAACGCGTAACTTAAAAGGCTTCACTGTTCCTCCTTGATCAATGGACAATTAATATATTGTCGAATCAACAATGCCCATGATGCTTGTATCCCGTGTGCCCATGATGTGTATATTGTATGCGACAATGTGCAAACGACTAGTAGTTTGTGACAATTCGCATGCAACTAGTAGTGAACGACAATGCTCATGCAGCTAATAGTATGCGACAGTTGTTTTGCAACTAGTAGTTTGCGACCATGGTCCTTGCAACTAATATTCTTCGATATAATTATAGCAGTTCACCCGCTCTTACGGTGTCATGCAATCGGGAGCTCAAACCTCACCAGATTGACGTCACCGCAGTGCCACCGTAACACGATGTCACCGTAACAGCTGACGAACTGCCAAAGGACACTATATAAATAAAATCGACGTATAACAATGCTCGTGCAGTTAGTTGCTCTCGCGTGCGAGTACACCTACATGGTATACTTCGGGTTTTATAACGTGGCCGACGACATCAGGTCATTTTTACACCTCCTGCCTTATAAAACGAAACTTTTTAATTAATTCGCGATCGTCCTTTTAAACGGCCTCAGAAATGTGCTTACCACTGTTAAAAAATATTCATTTTGTTACAAGGCAGGAGGTGTGTAAAAATGACCTAATAGTATCGGCCACGTTAAAAAAAGAGGGAAAGTGAGAGAGAGAGAAAGTGAAAGTGAGAGAGTGAGAGAGAGAAAGTGAGTAAGAGAGAGAAAGTGAGAAGAAGAAAGTGAGTGAGAGAGAAGAGAGAAAGCGAGACAGTGAGTGAGAGAGAAGAGAGAAAGTGAGACAGTGAGTGAGAGAGAAGAGAGAAAGTGAGAGAGAGAGAAAGCGAGACATTGAGTGAGAGAGAGAAAGTGAGAGAGAGAGAGAAAGCGAGACAGTGAGTGAGAGAGAGAAAGTGAGACAGTGAGTGAGAGAGAAGAGAGAAAGTGAGAGTGAGAGAGAGAAAGTGAGAGTGAGAGAGAGAAAGTGAGAGAAGGAAAGGGAGAGAGAGACAGAAAGGCAGAGAGAGAAGAGAGAAAGTGAGAGAGAAGAGAAAGTGGGAGAGAGAGAAAGGGAGAGAGTGAGAGTGAGAGAGAGAAAGTGAGACAGTGAGTGAGAGAAAGTGAGACAGTGAGTGAGAGAAAGGGAGAGAGTGAGAGAGAGAAAGGGAGAGAGTGAGAGAGAGAAAGGGAGAGAGTGAGAGAAGGAAAGTGAGAGAGAAAGGGAGAGAGAGAGAGGCGAATTGTACGTGTGTGACCGCCCCCGCGCCGCTTGCAGTACCGCAACAAGCTGAACGCCGAGCAGAGCGCGCGCGTGGCGCTGCAGCGGGAGGCGCTGGCGCGGCGCCAGGGCGAGATGGGCGCCGTGGACGCGCGCATCGGCGAGCTGCAGGCGCGCCTGCAGCGCAAGCGCCTGCTCAACGCGCAGCTGGCGCAGCAGGCCCAGCACCTGCAGCAGCAGCAACAGCACCAACAGCTCCAGCACCAGCAGCAACAGCAACAACAGCAGCAGCAGCAACAGCAACCGGCGTCGCAGCCGCTCAGGTGGGTCCCGCCTTCGGTCGTTCAGTCTCTCGTCATTGTTAATAAACTAAGTGCTCATTCGTTCGCTCACTCATTTGTAGCCACTCGTCATTGCATTATTAATTTTTTTATCATTCATCAATTAGTCATTCTTCATTTACTCGTTATTTCATCATTCTCTTATTTGTATATCACTCACGAAATATTCATCGTTGATGCAATCATTCGCTATTCATTCATTCATTTGTCATTCTTTAATTCATCGTCATTCATTCATTAATTAGTCATTCTTCATTTACTCGTTATTTCATCATTCTCTTATTCGTATATCACTCACGAAATATTCATCGTTGATGCAATCATTCCCTATTCATTCATTCATTTGTCATTCTTTAATTCATCGTCATTCGCTCATGCTTTCATCATTCGCTCATTTGTTTATTATTTATTCACTCATTATTTTCATTCTCATATATTCATCATTGACTTACGCAACTATTCACCGACGATATCGCAAGCAAATGTGTCGAAATCTTGCTGTGATTCTCGATATGATCCCAAATATCAATATCGATATCTTTGTTTTAGATATTTTGATTTTAAGGAAGTTTAAGCATGGGGAAGCGTCACAGCAATCGATCTTCGGCGCATGTGCACTTCGAGTTTCGCATCACTTTTAAGCATCTGAACATCACTTTTGTTCATCTGCGAATGCGCAGTAGGTCGCAGGGCTTTCGATAACTGTACCCAGTGCCGAGTTTCAACCCCCTTTTGATTGCCAAGTACCGATATCTAAAGCAAAGGCATCGCTAGCCTTTTCCAAGTACCGATATCTAAAGCAAAGGCGTCGCTAGCCTTCGCCAAGAACCGATATCTAAAGGAAAGGCATCACTAGCTCTTTCAAAGTACCGATATCTAAAGCAAAGGCATCGCTATAGCCTTTTCCAAGTACTCATATCTAAAGCAAAGGCATCGCTAGCCTTTTCCAAGTACCGATATCTCAAGCAAAGGCATCACTTAGCCTTTGCCAAGTACCGATATCTAAAGGAAAGGCATCACTAGCTCTTTCAAAGTACTGATATCTAAAACAAAGGCATCAATTAGTCTTTGCCAAGTACCGATATAAAAAACAAAGCCATCGCTAGTCTTTGCCAAGTACCGATATCTCAAGCAAAGGCATCGGTAGCCCTTGCCAAGTACCGATATCTCAAGCGAAGGCATCACTTAGCCTTTGCCAAGTACCGATATAAAAAACAAAGCCATCGGTAGCCCTTGCCAAGTACCGCTATCTCAAGCGAAGGCACGCTCGCGGGGATGAAGCAGTGCGTTGACCGTGTGTGTGTGCGCGCGTGCGTGTTGCAGGCCGTCGGCGTCGTCGGGCGCGCTGGGCGGCGGCGTGGGCGGGGTGGGCGCGGGCGTGGGCGCGGGCGTGGGCGGGGCGGCGGGGCCCGGCGGCAAGGGCAAGCCGCGCAGCGCGGGCAACGTGGCCGCCGTGGAGCCCTACCACCACGTGCCGCTGGCCGCGTCGCTCTCCGCGCCCTCGCAGCCGCCCACGCAGCAGCAGCAGCAGCAACAGCAGCAGCAGTTCCAAGGTGCGTGCGCGGGGGGCCCCTGCTTGGGCGTCTGCTGCCTCCCGTACACTCCATCCCTTAGTCTTAGTCTTCTCCCTCTTATCTCGCTCCCCTGCCTCTCTATCTCCTCTTTCTCCTCTCTCCCATCTCTCTCTCTCTCTCTCTCTCTCTCTCTCTCTCTCTCTCTCTCTCCATGTATCCCTTCTATTTCACTTTGTCACCTCATCTCTCTCCCTGCCTCTTTCTTTCCTTCCCTCTCTCTCCCTTCCTCCCTCTCTCTTCCCATCGCTCTCCCTCCCTCCCTCTCTCTTCCCATCGCTCTCCCTCCCTCCCTCTCTCTGCCACCTATCTTATTTCTCCTGCCGATCCCCCCTCTCTCTTTCTCTCTCTTTCTCTCTCTCTTTCTCTCTCTCTTTCTCTCTGTCTCTCCATCTTTCCCATGTTCCTCCTATCTCTCCTCTCACTCACTTCCCTGACTCTCTCTCTCTCTCCCTCTTTCTCTCTTCATGAATCCCTTCTACAAGTATTTCACTTTGTCTCCCCATCTCTCTCCCTCCCTCTTTCTCTCCCTCCCTCTTTCTCTCCCTCCCTCTTTCTCTCCCTCCCTCTTTCTCTCCCTCCCTCTTTCTCTCCCTTCCTCCCTCTCTCTCTTCCCATCTCTCTCCCATGCCCCTCCTATCTCATTCCTCCTCTCGATCCCCTCTCTCTCTCTCTCTCTGTCTCTCCCTCTTTCCCGTGTTCCTCCTATCCCAGTCCCCCTTCTCTCTTCTCACTCACTTCCCTGACTCTCTCTCTCTCTCTCTCTCTCTCGCTCTCTCTTTCCTTACCTTCATTGTCTGTCTCCTGTGTCTCTCCCTCTGGAAAATCCGATAACCCGACGTGTAGATCGGCACAGGATATCATGTTCTAGAGGGGCCACCTCACGTGATATAGCGTGCACTACACTTACGGACTAATGTCCACAGCAATGGACGCTCCCGGAAAACTGAAATAATCAGTCTCCTTCTCTCTCTCCCTCTGTCTCTCTGTTTCTCTCTCCGTCTCACTCCTTGTCTTCCTCTGCCTTTATCTACGCTTCCCTTGTTTAGTCTGATTCTGCCCGTGTCTCTGAGTATTTTCCATAATTCCTCTCTCTATGTCTGTCCCCACTTTTTCCGCCTTTCTACTTCTCCTTTTCTGTTTTTTACTAAGTCTCCGTCTAGTCTGCGTTTCTCTCTCTCTCTCTTCTTTGTAATCTTCTCCGATTCTAATTTTAAATACTTAATTTTACTTTCTTTGCTTACTATTTAAGTAATATAAACAATGTATTGTAATGCTGCAGCGATAATGTGGCGATTTTTCGGCAGAAAAACTCGTACTTTGGATACCTGTTACCGAAACTGCCGTTTTCAACAAAACGTCTGTCTGTCCGAATGTGGATAAAACTATCCCTAAACCGTTCATAGGATTTTCTCCGAAATTGACGGCGTACTCCGATCGATCTGATCTGTCAGCACTAGAGGTCTCACGAGTTTGAGAGAAATTTATAAATTTGGGGGCAAACAAATCTTTTAGTTTCATCGACAATTTCAAAATTTTCTCAAAAATAGTTCCATTTTTTTCTCGAGCAGAGCAAAGTACGCTCGTTGAATTCTCAGTATTTTCGAAAACTCCAAAAGTTTATTTTTTTCGATGTCTTCCTACAACTACAATAATAATAACATATTTTTTCCGGATGAAATGTGTTCTTCAAAATGAGGTTTTTAAATAATTTCACGTAAAGTATTAACAAAATAGTAGAAGTTTTCGTGTAATTGTGAGTGAGGCTTAAAAAATTACATAAACAAGGTTTTCTCGAATCTTCAATTAAAAAAAACGTGTTTTACTTGAAATCGTGCTATTTTCGTTAAACCTCTGAATTTTCGGGCATTGAAAATGTTCGCCATTGTTTTTAAAGGTTCCGGAAGAACATTATGGTGACTCAAGCGACTGTGTAGGGGTTGCGCTAATTACTTCAGAACCTAAATACCCGAGTTCGAATCCCTGTGTGCTTAACGATTGGAAACAATTTTGCCGGGGTATCATATACCGTTACAAATGCTGCAAGAAAGTACGTTCTGTTTTTGTGCCGTTTGAATTGTTTGTTACCTGTAATAGTTATTCCTCTTCCCTCGTTTACTAAATGATTGCTTTGCCATTGGCCAGGTGGTCGTGTGTCGGCAGCTGACCCCAACGATTTGAAACGAGCCGTGCAGGGGATGACCATCTCGCAACAACAGCAGCAACTGCAAGGTCTCGGACCTTATGGGGTTCAGAAGGGCATCACTCAGCAAGGAAGAGGTGAGTTTACATCGCCTTCAGAGATTAGGACAATGTCTGTGCATGCCTTGTCAGTCAGTTTTCTTCCAAGGAGGGATGCGACGTCGATGTCGGTTTTCGAAACTTCGATGTTTTTACGTGGTAGATATTTTTAAAATGAAAATGTCCATGATAAAAAAAAATAATAATAATTTTCAGATATCCATCAGTTGAATAATTTTCAGACCAAAGTGACTAAGGGTGAAAAAATCGAGTTTTCGTCAAAATAGGAGCCTCTATAATTTTTGAATTATCGGATCAGATAATCCGAGTTTTGCTAATTGTCCTGACGATTTTTTCCCTTTGTTTTGGCAGTTAAATCTCGATTAAAATTTAATAATCGAGACCACATTAAATTGAAATTACTCCCCTCCCAACTCGTGAACTTCAATGGTTACTAATTCAGTTTTAAAAACATCGTTGTTTTGAAACTTCATGACTTTGGAACGATGTTTTATTTTTGAGCATCGATGGCTATGTCACAACCCTACTTCCGGACGACATGGATTTCGTTTTTCTCGGGGTTGACATTTCATTTCTTCTTTTGGGACTCTTCCATTGGTCATTATTTCTACATGTTTTTTCAGTTTCATTTTATTTTCTTCTATACGTGTTGTGAATGGGAAAATAAGTTATTTTCGTGGGTCAACATTTCTTTTTCTATTGAGTCTAGTGCAGCCTTTAACAGATCCCAGAAAACTCATCTCTGCTGCATGTACTCTTAACCTATCTTTCTTAATAGTGGCTTATGATTCTGGGCCTTAGAGAAGTGTAGGTACTATTATTTTGTAAAATTTTATTAGGTTTTTTTCTTGTTTTATTTTTCATATTTTTTTAATACATCCACAAATTTATGTAATTTATTTTCTATGTATTCATCCCACTCATAAGGAATATTTACACTAGACTTGGCATCATTTTGTTCAAGAACATGCCTTCCTCTTCCTTGTCCTATACTTACCCCTTACCCACACACTCTTACGCGCACTACACAACCGCACATGTAGAGACCAGTCGGAAGCTCAGAGCTTTTTTTCCGGCTGGGTAGGTGCCACGCTGGTGGGAGATACCTGGTGAGGGAAATCCATAGATGGTAACCAGGAAGAGGATCAGGCCAAAAATGGAAGGTAGCCCCGACCGAAAAGAAAAGGGATCATGTAGTTTGGTAGTACACGAGAGAAGCCTAATTAAGCCAAAACCACATTTTGACGAAACATTCAAAATGTTTGCGTTGGCTGGACTCAAGGATGTTTTGTGTTTGTCGCGGGGGTCACAGGTCTCTAAGTTGGCTTGAAACTGTGCAAGCTAAGCAAGTCAAATTTACCATGATTTAAAAAATATATAAAAAAAACAAAAACATTTTGACAGCTTACGTTACCCAACTCCCTTAACACATAGAAATTTTTTAATCACCATCATCTACACAACATACTCCTCATATTCCATTTAACAATAAATGCTTTAAGTGTTTCTATATTTAAACCAAAGTCTTTGGGGGCTGGATAGCAGGGAGACCCGAAACATTTAAGTTGCACACTATACTTGGCATCATGCAATACACATTTTTATTAATATTTACTTTTGTATTGTAAAGTACTATTATTGATTGGTCACAGCAGTTTTAATCACATTTTATCGAAATATATTTAATGTTCTTTCTCTGAATTTTGCAGATGGCTATAGCAAAGTAATTGGCGAGAGGATTCTTCAAGATCATAAAACTGGTGGGTTAGTTCACGGTACAGGCACTCAGGATGACTTCCATGCTAAGCCAACTGGTGTGCCAGCCAACAAAATCAACATCAAGGACAAGGAAGAGTTGTTTCTCCCAGAATTTGCTGGTAGCAAATCGGATCCTAAGTATCAGACACTTCCTTACAATACCAAGTTCACCGTAAACTACCTAGCAACAGCTCAGAATAAAGCAGCCCAGGATAAACAACGAGAAGCTGCTGATGACAGACGGAATGAAGATAATCACAAAAATGTTGTCAACAACATTAACAATATTAATAACAATCTCAATAACAACAATCATAACAATGCTTTGCAACAGCAGCAGCAACAACAACATTTGATGACTGTAAGTATTACTTGAATTTACTTCTTGCTACCAGCCTTGCATTAAATAATAACATGTGAAGTCTTTAGCACCAAGGCAGGGATGGTGTGTGTATAAGTGATAAACCGATAATTTAATTATTCTATAAGACCTTGAACTGTATAAGTTGAATTTCTCAAAACAAGCATTATATAATAAGATTAAATGTAGCAGATCTCACAAATAGTGGTGCTGTAATAGCACAACTTTATTGTGGTATTTGTAAGTTTTTCAATTTTCAAACATTCACAGAATTCAATGAAAATGAGACCGGTGCCATTTTCATAAGCATACTGCTCTATCATTGCCACAAGATCTAAACTTTCTCATTCCTGAATAAAATATCATTTTATTCTGTGACATAAATTACAACTGGTAATTCAAATTCAGTAGCTTGGACACCTTGTTGCTTTTGTAAAATACTGTTGTGACTAAAAAAGAAAAAAGAAAAAAAATTAAAAAGCAAAAAATGAGATTTTAAAGGAAATTGGTCAAAACAAAATTGTGTAGAATAAATTTTTATTTGTCATTATACCAATTGCCGTTTGATGGCAAATGCTTGATGGCTATTTCAAGGACAGAGATTGCTATAAAATTTCACTCTCTTACACAAAATAGTTTTTTTGCATTACAACAGTATCCTGTAAAAGCAACAATTACCACCAAGTGTGAAACATTATCACATGTGAAAAAAACTTCATTTTACTCTCTTGTACCGAAAATTACTCGAATGTAACTGAAAAATGATATGTGATTGAGGGCCAGGATATTGAGTGCAATGCTTTCTGCGCAGGTGCATAGCATTCCCATCCCCTCGCTGTCTGCAGCCAACAAAGGCCATGCAACCACTGTCATGGCGGCAGGAGAACCGATGACTGGCAATGGGCTGCAGTTTGGTCACACTGGTGGCAAAGGTCCTCCACCCATGCAGCAAAGCCAAGGAGGATTGGGGCAAAGGTGTGTTACAAAAGTGGACTGTGAAAATGTATAAGCTTCTCAGAAACTTGCACAATTTCTTTTGGTGTCAACAAAATAAATTAAAATGTAATAATTAGGGCTTACACTTTTAGGTAAATTCATATTTTTCCTCCTTATACTGTGATTTATTCAAAGCTGCCTCTGGTAGATCATAAGCTGTTACGGTGCTATCCAATCAGGACCTTACACATCACTACAATGACGTCACTATGGTGGTGTTCAACATTCCGATTGGATGACACCAAAACAGCTGAGTTACGTCAGAGGCAGCTGTGAATAAATCCAAGAATAATCTTGAGTGTTTAAAGTTTAGTGGAAATCAAAGTTGTACCCATAGTTTCTATATACTAAATTGAATATTAGCTAAAATTAAATATTTTGATTAAGTGACATGAAATGAATATTCTCATACTTAGATATTATTTCATATTTTGCTAAATTTTATATGAGTATTTTGAGAATGTTGTAAGTTAATACATTTGAATTTTTGGATATATGGTGAGAGACATGTCAGTTTTGAATGCAGTGGTTGGTCACATCACATTTTACTAGGGGGCTCTCGGGATTTTTTGCTATGAGTCTGTTTCATAACATGTCAAAACGACTGAGGACCATTTCTAACACTACTGTCGATTCAGGCAATGACACTCTAAGCTATAACAAACACTCATAACACAAGTAGCTTCCAAAATTCCTCAGAGTGCACAGATGAAATGTGAAGAGTGCTAAAGAGGATGGCATCAAGTATTACTTTGAGACTTTCCTCCATCTCGGTTACTGGTTTCCATATGAGTCATAAAAAATACTTTTGTCATTTACACACACATTTTTCACTTTTTAAACACATTAAAAAAAAGTTCTGACACTTAAACGCATTAAAAAAAAAACACCTAAAAGTTTGAGCACTAGTAATAATATTGTGTAATCACCTATGTTTCAGATCATTTGCTGTAGGCTTCACTACAGGAGGTCTCCCGAGAGGGCAGCCGATTGGAGGATCCTCCACGACCTCTTCAACCTCTTCCCTTTCCACAAACAGCAGTGCGTCGGGAGGCCACCAGGTGAGTAACTTATCAAAGTGACCCTCCTCCCATTAGTTTAGATTGTAATTTATTAGATTGAATGGTAAACAGCATTTTGGAAGCTGCATAACTTTGCTTGATACTCTTAATAAATCATAGCAGAATGGTTGTTTAGTTGATAACTGACACCTGAATTATCAAATAAAATTGAAATTGAGATATTTCCATTGTTTTGTTTCGCTTTTTTTACAATAGACTAAAACCAATTAGAAAAGGTTTTATTTTTGGTAGGAAGATGAATATTTGGCCAAGTTCCAACTCCTAGCTCGTTTAATTCAGGTGCTCTCTGTAGCCAACCTCCAGTGCAGAACTAGTCAATCTTGAGCAGGCACGTCTCAATGGTGTCTCTTTTAGCTAGGCCTCAAGAGAGAGGGTTGCAGCCAGAATATCATTATTAATCAGGAGTCATATGGCTTCTGCCACATCCCACTTTTCAACTTCCACAGCATCATTTCCTGGGCATCTTTCTGATTCAGGTTCCTCTTTGCCATTACTGTTTTTAAAACTCCACGATGTGCAGTTGGATTTTAGTGTACAAACTTCAGTTTCAAGGTCACTCTATTACCCTTCATACCAGTTGGGCCAGCTAATGCAGAGGAAGAGGGTTACAAGTGGAAGGTCAAAAACAAATGACACATTTGAATGAGGTGCATAATAGATTAAATTGAGAAGATAAAAAGCCCAACACCAATTATTCTGTTCTGAAAGCTCATATCTGAAACACTGAATTTAAAAAATTTTAATATTGAGAAGCAGCATATTGTCAATACTATGGCATATATTTTCTGCGCGAGTACTTCATAGATAACAGGATGCAGGTTAGCAACATTGTGTGAAGTGCCTCGGTTTCATGTCAAAGTTATGGGGAACTTTAGAATCTTCAAAACTAGAATTGATTGTTTGTTCATATGTTAGTGAGATAATAGATTAAATGTGTGTTGAGTGAATATATAATTAAAGAACTTCAAGAGATTTAAGGATACAGAATTATCGTGTCATTTGATTTTTTTGCAACAAAATGTTTCTTTGTGAATTATTTGAATTATATCCAACATTGTGGGGAGTAAGAACTCGCCTTTCTTCAAAGCCAAATAAACAAGTATTCTTCTTCTTGTTTTATTATTATGGTCTTATTTTGCAAGTGTCCTAGAGCTTCCTTTGGTATATTTAATGACTTCCCAAAATTATTTATTTTAAACAATTTTACTCAATATAATTCATGAATCTGTGTAATAACGTCATTGCATCATGTATTTGAGCATGTGTGATGTCTGATGGTAGCTTTGAATCAAGTTGAAGTGTCACTGTTGCTTTAAAACACCCCAAAAGGAGTGTGGTGAAGGAAATCTTTAATTCTTGTGATGATTACGAATTTCTTTACACAGTTCAATAACTAGAATAACACTCATGACAATAGATCTTTGCATGTATTAATTCTTGGTGTGCTTGTAGTAATTAGACAATTTTGGAAATGGAATTGTAATTATTGAAATAAAACATTTAAAATTATGGATAAATCATGTGGTTTATTGGCTTTTCCATTGAGTTGCTTCTGTATTGAAGGTAACAATATTGTTCTTTCTATGAATGAATAATTTTAAAAGAATTTCCTTATCATGGATTTCTTAGACAAATTTGTTCATAAATTTGCCACTTTTATTTGGAGTAATTTGACAACAAATAATAATGAGGCAAGTATTCTGATTCTGAATGCAATGATTTGTTTTACTTCTGAGTAATTTTAAGAGAGAAAGATACCATTATTTCTGTTCATGGATATGTATCTTTCTCTATTTGTTATATAAGTTTAAAATATTTTTTTGATAGAGATTTTATGTTCACAATTTAAATTCATGATTTGATTAATACATAGAAATTTGTAAACACCATAAAATGCTTTAGTTTCATTTGAAGTTTAAAGAATATAAAACAGATTCATTTTTATTTGACAATTCTTTTCAGGTGTGTTAAAATTGAATTGTACTCTGCATGTTAAAGAAAACCTATGATGTAGAAATGTACAATAAAGAAAACGACAGATGTAGTAATTCTAGAAAAGGGTCTTATCTTAAAGTTTAAAAATAAACAACAAACAGTTTTTGTCAAAATATGAGAGTGAAATTATGAAAACAAAATAATGCCAAATCTTCATAATTTTGTACTGAATTACAGAACAAGGGGAATTTAAGCTTGTGTATATACTCATAATAGGTTTTGAGATTCTAAATTAGATGAACTAAATACAATTGCCCATCTCCTGTTTAATTCTCATTAAATCAAAAACAACCATTTCAACATTTGCAAAATATAGTAGCATTAATTTAAGCAATGTTGAGAACACTTTTCTGGTAAATATAGTTTCATTTAAATGAAAGGAGTACATAAAAATTATGTCTGTTAAACTTTGTTTTATGCCTAAACCATAAATGCAACAAAATCAAGTCATAAAGGAGGGCATTATCACATTAAAAAAAAACAGTTTGCAATACATACTATTCTGACTACTAATATGATATATTCAAACACAAATTTCACTTCTGTATAAATATGTAATTTTACATGGGCTTCAAAGCTTTAATTGCCCTTTTTTCTAATTCGCAAAACTTCAACAATTCTCATTCATGGTTTTGGCATATGAGGGACTAAATTACATTAGTCCATGTTCTTTGGTTTAATTAAACACTTTATTTATCTAGCAAAGGAAATGTATTGACTGAGCAGATTGATTAACATTTATGAACTGCTTTCAATTGTTTAGCAATTTGTCATTGCTTGCTGTAGTGTGTGCATGTACTGTGGAGCATGTTGGGAGTTGGTGGTGGCATGTTGGCAGGGTCGCTCTGCGCATGTGGTAGCTCTACACCCAAAGCATGCTGCATCTAACTGCAGCATCATGGTGCCATGGTCTTTTGAAACAATGCCTATGCCACTCATAATGTCTCCTACTATGCAGGTGAGGAGTTGAAAGAAGCAGTCCCATATTTACTCATTTGGAAGTCCCAAGCATTATACTTTTTATGATCTTTAATATGATGGATCAAAAGAAGGTCAGGAAGAAATGATTAAGAAATAAAATGGCACATTTAGACATTAAATGACCACATTGTTCCAAACAAGACAAAATTTTGAATTTTCAAATAAAAAAACAATATTCTTTATGAAGCGTTATTAAAAATAATTGAAAAATAATTTTAGAAACTAAATTAATAGTTAATTTGTTTTACATAAGTAAATGAAAACATTCACCATAGTAAATATAAAAATAAGTGAAATTTGTACCACTAAAATTAATACATTCTGGCATTTTTAAATTAATATTACATTGAAATTAGATATACTCTCTGCTATGTTGTAGATCTGTTTACAAAGCAGTTTAAATTGAAATGTTTTTAAGTACATTTTTATGTATTTAATTAAATATAATTTTCATATAATAATAATAATAATAATAATAATAATAATAATAATAATAATAATAATAATAATAATAATATAAAAATAAATTTGATTAAAAATATAAAAAATAAACTTTGCAGTGTTTAATAATTATGATATGAGTGATAAAAATGGCATTTTATTTTGTGAGTATGATAGGTTGTGACACAAGGTCTAAGGCCTAGTGGCACAATCCTACAGGCTGAATAAAATCAATTTTATCACTTGTGCCATATACTATTTTTTAGACAGCCCTACTGACTTTCAATTTTAATGAAATTCATGATAACAAATGACTTACTAATTATGTCCTATGTTACATTAAGATCAGGAGTAGCTGATGCAGTCTGATGAAAGTCGTTGTTTTCTGTGTTATATTCAGAGTTTTATCCGAACATTTTAGAAACATTGCACTTTTTGCACTAGAGCTAAAAATTGAACTTTTATCATGCTGCGCATGCCCCAAAAGTAATCACTTTAACTAGTGGCTATCTAAAAAGTAATTTTCTTTTGTAATAATTTGAAAAACTAATAAATATTTTTAAAAAAAACACCCTAAAGCAAGTGCTTACTTTGCTTCTTAAGACATCCAGCATTAGAGTGAAAATTGTAGTTGGTTTCTCAAATGTGTTTGGATTTGAAAAAAGGTCCAATACCTCTCCTTCATTTTTGTTAGCAAGGGCTAATCCAATGACAATCTCAGTCTGTTTATCTATTTCTGATGGTTTTCTCCTTGCTGAGCATATTCAAGATATGACTAAGACAGGAATAATTGTAGGACTTAATTTTACTGAGAATTTAGTCAGGGTACTTCAAAACATGACATGGGCCACAGGTTTTTCCACCACTAGCCAGATCTGAATCTACAGACTCAGATTTTAGAAATTATAATGCTGGCCCTCGAACCACTGATGTAATCTGGGAAGGAATTGCTTTCAGTACCATTTAGAACTAATTAGACAGATATGTTTCTTTGACCCACCCTGTCATCTGAAAATTGTAAGTGTTCATAATATTTTTGTTTTGCTTTTCAAGTGAAATTTGGGAATAAATTTAAAGTTGTAATAAAAATGTTCCCAAAAAACCCAGTGAATTGTTTAGTTTAAATGTACTGCATATTTTCCAAAGAAAAAATAGTTTATAATCTTTTAAATTTGTACAGTATGATTTTTGCAAGGTAATTGAAATGAACATTCACACAACAGAACACAAGCTTTCTGATTTATTTCTTGATTTCTATAGTTGAAGTTTGTAACTACAGAAAGCATTGATTCTATTCAAAATTGATTTCATTGCATTTAAACTTTGTGTTGTAAAATTTCTCATTATGTTAAGAGAAACATTTTATATAAAACGCTTCACTTTAAATAATGTTTCATAGCTTGATGGAGGGGGGATTTTTTCCTTTTGGATTGCTTCAATTTACTTATAAGTATAAAATGTCTTTATTAATCTCACACTCACTTTTTTTCTGTTTTGAATAGAAACCTGTGAGCAGTGTGGCACCTACATCAGTACAGCACCAGAAACCGTCACCTATTTACCAAACGTCATCAACGAAAATTCAACCTGTGCAACCTCAAACCCTTAGCTCCACACCTCAGGTACAAATCCTATGTTGAATCTGTATTTAGGATATAGCCAGAGTAAAGCAGGTTCTGGGAATTGCGATATGATCCAATAGTTTTAAATTCTAAACATTTGATGAGTCCCCAAGGACATGATGGAAGTGTATTAATTAGCTTTCAACTTTCTTGAGTCACATCATGTAAGCATACTTGATCTTTGGCCTAATAATTACATTTAATACATTTTTTATTATTATAATTAAAATAAAGGTTCTTAAAGTTGGACTTGTCCTAATTATAAAAAAGAAAGAACAATTGTATTAAAGTAATACAATGCAATGTTACATTAGTTTGTCTAATAAATAAAAGATAATTTAAAATCAATGTAGTCCAATATTTAAAAATGTATTATTTTTATAAAACAAACAAAATTATTTTCTAATGACATCTAATTAATCATATTCATATGTAAATGGTGTTTTGCAGAAAGCGACCCATCCTCAAAAATACCAATAAAATGCACAAGAATCTGCTTTCAAAAATTTACTTTCATTTATATAGTTATATAGTTACATAAACAGTGGCACCAGATGATGGTTAATTTTGGCTTACGCCTACAAATATTTGTAGGAACCATATACTTCAATTCATTTATATGATTTTACTTTTAATTATATTTATAAACAATCTTGATAATTAGTAAACTCTGTAGTTCCAGTTTTCCTCTTCCACTTCTTACAGACATGATAGTACATAATTATTAAAGAATAGTAATAAAGAATTCCTAATAAATAACTAATCTAGCACCTTTGATAATTGAATTCTGAAGTTTTTATAACTTTAATTGGAAACTTGGTGGCAATGTTTGTCTTTTTTGTTTTGTTTTTGTTCTCCTTCCTGTGTAAATTTGACCAATGTAGATTTGTGAGGTATACTAATATGTCTAATGTAATAAAATATGTAATTTCTTTTTTGGCATGACTCAAATCACTTTTCTGCTCTCAGGGTATCTTGAGAGACCTGCGAGGGGAGCTCTCCCCACCGCAGAGCACTTCAACACCTGTGGGAACGCCTGACCTGCCGTTGCCTCCGAGCGCCACTGGACACGAAGCCCCGGCAGGGGGTTTAGGAAAGCCTGCTCTCCCACCGAAACCAACAGTGCCTGCCAAACCCACGCCACCACCCAGACAAACTCAGCACTTTACACCCTCACACGGGCGTGCTGGCTCTGGAGAGGGTGCTGATGTTGGGGACTTGGCTGTGGGCGTAGGACGTGTGCAGCCTACCAGGTGAGAAATGTTTGTTAATTTATTTATGTAAACTATATGGTAAAAAGTTCGACATGGCATTTGTAGCAAAGCATACGATCAACTCAAGACAGACCTTTTCCATATTTTCATCAAAATTAAGAGATGCCAACCAACAGACTTGCCAGATATATTATTACATTTTATATTTTTGCATTGTATTGTTTGTATTGTCTGTCATTTGTAATTGTATTTAATGAGCATTAAATAATTTTTCATTTGCAATTGCATCTTTGGTAGCTTTGGTGATGTAACGGTTAGCATACAGGATTGATATACTTAAGTTTGCGATTTCTGACCTGATCGAAGCAGTGAACTTTCAAGGGTAAAAAAATCTTTCGTATGCCTTGCTTCAGAAGGGAAGTAAAGATGTCTGTCCCATGTTGTTGATTCACTTCATGTGAAAGATCGTCAAAAAAAAGTCTCTGAGCAAAATTCAATTCTTGTTTCATTATCCAAGTTATTCCTTCTTTCTAGTTACATAATAACAAGATTACCGTTGGAACCTAGAGTGGAACGAACTTTCCCTTGAATTTGGTATAAACATGACAAGCTGGTGACAATTAAATAACTACTTTACTTTGTGGAGAATTACATATGATATACTGGTATTTGTATTATTATGTGTAAATTGTGTATTTATTCCAAGTTTTATAGCCTGTATCGTGAAATGAACTTCTTGATATTGTATGGTATATGTAATTGAAATAATCGCTAACAACTCTGATGTTGATGCATCTAAATTCTTTTTCTTTTAATTTCTCATAATTTTCAGTTCTTCATAAGCATTGTTAAATTAATTCTGACAAATAATTTTGCAGGGCGTCAGCGGAGCACCCGATTGCGAAGCTGACACAGCCTGTACCAGAGGACAGTGGAGGAACAACACCCAACAGTGGACCTCCACCTCCGCCTCCTACGAGTGAACCTCCGCACGAGGAACCCTCCGTTCCAACGCAGACACCCTCTTCTGTTCAACAGCAGCAGCAGCAACAACAAACACAGCAGCAGCAGCAGCAACAGCAACAAAGACGAACCGGTGGAAGCTCAGGTAGGCAACTATCAAGATTCAGAAGAGAGGAGGGATGTAAAAAGTATTTTCAGTTAGGGGCCTTTCAGAAAATACTTTCATAATTTTTATTACTTTTGCCTCCTCTAAAATAACTTATATCTTAAACATCTCCTGGAGATGAACGTTCTATTTTGGCTCGTCTCTCCTACTTCCTCAGATAAATGAAAATAACCCTGTTAAAAATGTTAGTAACATTTTATATATTAATTGATTTTATATAATTATTTATTTATTCATGGATTCATATTAATGGAATAATACGTATTACAATATTTAAAATTTTCAATTTGTAATATGAGAGAATAATTATCACTTGCTTATAAGGTGAAAGCAGGTTTTGATATAATATATTGCAATTTCTTCATAAACTTGCTAGGACATTTTTATGTCTAATTAAAAACACTTTATTTTCAACAAACTGCTATGAAATATATTTATCTTAGAAGTCTCATAAAAATTAACATGTTTTTAAAGCCATTTTGTCAATTTCTTGAACCCATAGAATTACATACATCTTGACTTGAAAAGAAATTTGTGGATACTTTAAAAATTATTCATCAGGCCTCATTAACTCTTTTCTCTTATACTAAAACATAATTTACTGTATTCTCGTTGTCCTCAAAATTTCTGTTATTTGTCTTTGTAATCAGTTAGGAAATTTGAATTTGGATTGGCAATGGTGTTGTTGATGGAATATATAAAATATATAATTGCTCATTGGTTGGGTTTGTGCTTGTGCAGGAGACGGTCTGCCAATCATCAAAGCGCGGCCCCTCACAATCAAGAAGCAGCCTGCCTCCGAACACCCGAAACTAAAGGCATCTGCCAGCTACGGAGGCAGCACGGGTAGCACATCTAGCAGTTCCTCGGGAAGTAGCAGTGGTAGCGGAGGAAGCAGCAATGGTGAGGGTTGCCTTTATTTAGTGCTTTAAAAACACTATTTAAACCCTGCCACATATCATTACTGTAATGCAACAACTAAGTAATTCAAATGTTTACACTTTTGAGGTAGAGGCAGACCACTAAGGAAGTGGCAACTGCAGGAACACTTGGAAGACTAATAATCTACCAAGAGTACTGAAATAAACCAATAGAAACAGGCTGTAAAGCCTAGATGATGATGATGACACATTTTTGACTTATCTTCTTTAAGGGTAGAGTAGGTAACTCAAAATCATAAAAAATATTTACCGAGTTGGAGCACTAAGATACCTAGTGCAGTCCTAAGATATAAACGGAATCTGACAGGCTGTCGAAATTGGGGTCATACACCATGCTTAGTGTAATATTTAAATATTAACATGTTTCTTTTCTGTAGTATTAGTCCTGTGCATTGTGCAGGACCTCCCCATTGGGCATACTGGTTGGGAAGGGGTGGGTTCAAGAATGCGATGTACTCCATGGAAGATCTTGCATAATCCATTGCCAGTGGTACAGGGTGCTACTGCTTGAAAGAGATCAGGGAGACCACAGGAACAACTGATTGATTCAAGGCAGTCACCCTTTGAACTTGATTCTGACAGCTGCCAGAAACTTGCTGACATTAATCAAACCACGTACATTTTTGACACTCTGCCTGGATCAAATCCAAGATCTCTTAATTCTCTCAAGTAAGGCATTATTAGTTCACTTGCTGCTACAGGAGTTAATTTTAAACCTCAAGATTGAATTTTGAGGGCTCATTTTTATTACAAAATAAAAAGTATTTATAAGGGAGAAAATCTCATTTGTAGTTGTAAGTCTCTTACAATCTTTCCAAAATAACAACAGTTATAAACTTGCCCATGAGGGCACTGGTGCGAAAACACTGTTCAGGAATTGCTTTTTGGGAGAGTGAAAAAAACACTATCATATAAAATTTCTTTCAACTTGCTGATAAACAATGTAATTTAACCAATAAAAATCAGACTATATAAAAAAAAGACTTTGCTTTGGATATCCATTGGTAAATGGTGTCAAAATTAGTTGCTAAAATCGTAATTCAGAAAAGCGTTAAACATTTGGAATGGGAAAGATAAGTTATTAATGTAAACATCAGAATAAATGTGAAATTTTATAAACATTGTTTTGTATCCAACAGCATGTGGCTATGGACCATATTCTTGCAGTCTATTGTAACACAAAATCCAACATTTTGGTTTTGAAGAATTTCAAGGCATCAAACCAAAATCAGTTAGAAATCATTTCAGTAGTAAGACAAAAATCAAAATTATTTTTTCATGAAATGTATTGTTGTAATTATAACTGATTGAAACATTTTTGGTTTTTCAAAGATCTTCATAATATCATGCAACTTATTACATAGGGTTCACAATTCAATAAGTGATTCAAAGTGTAAATAACAGATGTTTGAGTTGTTGCATGGTTTTGAAATACAAAGATAAAATAACCTCTTTTGTTTTATCAGATGTATCGGTCAGAAAAGAGACTTTTTTTTTAACTCTACAATATTCATGCCTGAGAATTCATATAGTATTTATTTCAAAGAAAATATTTTCAAAAAAGAGATATTCAGTTTTTAGTATAACATACATTAAAACAAGGGGGAGGGGACCATTTGGTACCATCTCAATTCAGAACCAAAATGTTTTGTTATCACAAAACAACACACACGATTTTGCTAACTGAAACTGAAATCGGAGCATTAATTGAAGTGGTTTGATGCCTTTGAAAATCTACAAGTGCACCTAGATGTGAAAAGCAAGCTGTGTGTGAAGCAAAAAACATAATCTGCTGCAGGTGTGCACGTGAGCATTAACCGACGAATCGAAATGCCTCCAGCCTTCCTGTTTCCTGAGACGGAGGCTCCTCCAGCTGACCTTGTCTCTTCCACAGAGAGTGCAAGTCCAGGCAGCACAGGTGAGCACACATGGTTTTATTTTGAATTACTTATTCAGTGTGTTCGGGGGTTTTAGGAAGAGTAGTAATTATATTTGGAGGTGGTTTGAATGGTGGTATTAAAAATTCTGAGCGGATGTTAAGAAAAACAGTGATTTTTGTTCTTGAAGTTGAATGTTGTTCCAAAACAATCAATAACCTGTGATTTTAAAAACTTGGAACATTTTGTAATTCTCGAAAAAAAAAAAAACAAAAAAACTTGTGATTCTAATATCAGAAAACATCCATTGGTGAGACTAACCTTCTAAATAAAATAAAATTAAACGATTAATTGTAAATTAATTTTTTTTTAAATTAACCATTATTTTGTAGTTACGGGATAGATTATGTTTTCAACAGTGGCATACTTGTTTTTTTGCAGTATAATACAACAAGAAAATAACTACAGTAGAATCTATAATATTGCAATAGAAAATAAGAAAGATGCCTAGCTTTAACTTAGTAGAAAGAGAAATGTTCCAACAATGTTACCAAAGCTTTATTTCAAACAGAATAAAAATGATATACATGTTCACTTTGGCAGCCCTGAACAGCCAGTCGAGTGCTGGTGATAGTGGTCAGGGTGACGGTTCCCCATCTGGTGATGGCGATGAGGAAGGACGCCCCTTGGCACCGCTTGGAGAGGAGAGCAACCACTCGCAACCACCCGGAGGGGGCCAGTCTGGGAAAGGAATGTCGGAGGGGAGCAAAATGGATGTCTCAGCTGCAGTGGTTGATGTTCTCAACAGCATCAACATGAACCAGCAGGAGATGGGAGGTAGGGAGCTTTTTTAGTTTATAACGTGGCTGCCCTTGCACCTTTGCAAGTTGATATATTCTTCTACTTTTATATATAAACAACGGTTAAATACTGCTTTCTGTTTCCGTAATCTTCAAACAAGACATGATACAATTCTTTTTCTTTTACAATTTATTACATAGTTTCATTCTGGTACAGCAAGTTAACTTCGCAATAAAATATATTTTATTTCTATGCTGTCTTGTTGTATCAGAGTAAAACAATGTAATATTTACTTATGCAAGTGCTAGTCAGTTCTATAGAACAAAAGCAGATGCTTCCTCTGTTACTAAATCGGAATATAATATTTACTTCTGTGGGAGCAACCATTATTACTACTTGTTTTTCAATTTATTTGTGTATGAACTAAGGTAAACTGTGTATTTGTTTCTTTTCATTTTATTTTTTCGAAGAGAAATCATGAGTATATGAGGGATTGTAAATGCAACTTTGTGTTTCTTTTTTAGAAACCAGTATGGTAATATTTCATCTAAACAAAATGTTTTTGATTCCTAGGGGAAACTGGCCTCCAACATATCGTACGGCGTGTGAAGAAGGGCAACCTGAAGGCCGGAGGAGGCACAAAGGGTTCTGGGGGCCCCGGGTCACGCCGGGTGAGTTTTGATCCTTTGGCTCTCCTCTTGGACGCGTCCCTCGAAGGAGAACTGGAATTGGTGCGAAAGACGGCTGCTCAAGTCTCCAACCCCAGTGCAGCCAACGATGAAGGCATCACAGCCCTGCACAATGCGATCTGTGCTGGACACCTGGACATAGTCAAGTTCTTGGTGGAGTTTGGCTGTGATGTGAATGCGCAAGACAGTGATGGATGGTGAGTTTATGTTCAACTAATTTCTCTGATGTCCATTAAGAAATAAGTGAAAATGTTCCTGCCCTATTTGTTTGAAAATTTTTAATTTTTAATTTTGTTGGAGACGAAACTTAACTTACAGCACTGTTGAGTCTCATCTCCAACAGCAATAACAGTCCTATTCATTTTAATGAACACATTGAATTATAGAGCATTCAATTTCCAGTGAATTAAAAAAAACACTGTGTAAATATTCTAAAAATTTAATGTTTACACACCTTTTTCTGAAGCCTGAGGAAAGAGACCCATGATGTAATCTTCCCAAAACCTCACCAATTACCTATCTCAAGATCTGATAATGTTTCATAATTCAAACAATACTTTTTCCTGAAAGGGGTTGTGTTTTTTTCTTTCAAGTCTGTCTTAAAACCTGATGGTCATGTGATTGTGATTAAGTATCAGAATACTTGACTGATAAAAAAAGTGAAAACTGTAAACGTCTGTACAGATTTCTGTCACAAAGAAATGGATGAAAAGGGTGTTAAGTGCATGGTGGACACTTTCTGGAAAACATGGAAAACTGAGAAAAATCTGGAAATTTCATTGCTCTAGAGAAGTCAGAGAATAATTAGGGAATTTGTAGAAGAATCATTAGAAGTCAGAGAAAATTTTGAGGAGGGTACAAATCTATGTATTATTTCCTAAAAACAGTAATACAATATTAGTCTTTGCTTAATTTTTATTTGTTGAAAAAAACAATTGTTAATTTGTTATGTGGACTGGTAGAATCAGAGAGCTATCTAATTAATATCAGGTTGCTCTAATATTTTTTTAGTTTGAAAAAACACATTTTATCATGAGAAAATGTAAATTTACTGGAAAATCAGGAATAGGCAGGGAAATTTTTTTCACAAAACGAGTGGCCACCTTGAAGTGAGATGTCTTGAGAAGACATTCTGCATTGAAGTGTTAATGATAATGAAGCGTGAACTAATAACGACCTCCTGTTTACAATTGCAGGACCCCCTTGCATTGTGCTGCATCGTGCAACAACCTTGCAATGGTAAGGTTCCTCGTAGAACACGGAGCCTGCATCTTCGCTACAACGCTCTCAGACCATGAGACTGCGGCAGAGAAGTGCGAAGAGGATGAGGAGGGCTATGATGGTTGCTCAGAATACCTCTACAGTGAGTATACAAGTTCACAGCCCAAAAGATACATGCAAAGAAACTCTGCATGTATCTATTTTGCCTTTATATATTTCGCACGTTTATACTTTTTTTTTCTTTTTTTCCTCAAGTCCCAGATAAACTCCTATAATTCCCGTGCTAAATTATTTCAGACTAGTGGACCCAGCAAAGCTTCGTTATGGCAATGTATTACACTTTGCATACTACTGGTCGCGTGATAGTTAATCATGTTTTTCGCTATGCTCTGCAACAATTTCAATAGACGAAAGACTTTCTTGTGAGTGTGATCCTGTCTCTCTCCATGTCTTTCGGTCTCACTCTGTTTCTCTTTCTCTGACTCTCTGTTTCAGTTTTTTGTCTCTCTCTCTCTACATGTCTGTCTTTCTGGTCTCTCATGGGAGAAATTCACAATCACAGGGGCAGAATGCTCAATAAAGACATCTTAATAATTGTACATCACCGTGCAATGGGTTGCGTCAAGCGCTGTTATGTAGAGTGCCCTGTTCAAGACGCTTGAGTCAGCATAAATTCATCATCAACGCGCGTCTATGTGCGCAGGCATGTTCCCATCGCATATAGGCACATTCCCTTCGCACTGGGCCTATATTCTTCCCTCAAGTGCAAGCAATAAGTTTTATCGGAATCGGATGATCGATTAAGTACAAGTATGAACCAACCAACAAACAAACATTGTCTTTTATATATAAGATTTCATATATATATAAGATTTCATATATAGATATCATCAGTCGTGCCACCGTGGGCGACGGACGTGTCCGTTGGTCGCTCCCGGAACCTCGTTCTGTATCCCGTGCATTATGTTCATATAGTATTGTGATAAAGTGAATAGTGCTTTGAAGTGAATTGATAGTGCATTCAACCATCGCAAGATGACCGAAGATTTCCAAGGATCGAATTAAATGAAAATTCGAGTGGGTGAAGTGAAGGAAGTTTTTATTACAGTTGTGTCGTAGAGCATGACGATTGTCGCGCTATTAACACGTTGTTTTGTGACCGTTGCAATGGACATCTGAGCTGTGATAATGATTAGACGTGTTTATTCATAGCTCCGATTGTATTAATTCGTATGCGACGATTAGAGTGGTAGTTTTTCTTTTTCTGGTTCATCAAATTCTGCTTTTGAATTCCTTGGTTATTCGATATGTCGAACAATAACCTCATTGATGAAGAAGTTGACGATTTGGAGATTGTTTGTACGCTGTGCACCGAGAAGATTATAAATGCTAAGTTTGCACGCTGTGATAGTTGTGGAAAATCAAACCACTACAACTGTGCAAAAATCACTCCAACCGAACAGAGAAGCCTGGAATTAAGGAGCAATAGAAGATTAAAATTTTTTTGTAATGATTGCACAAATGGCATGAGCGCATTGCCACAAATACTATCAACAATCTCAGTACTTCAAGATGAAATTAAATTACTCAGACAATCAATTTCTGAATGTAAACATCGAGACATAACATCTGTTGATCAACAACCACAAGATTTTGATATCGAGCAAGTTATTGAAGAAATCGCAGACAGACAGATGAAAAGGAGAAATATTATTTTCCATGGTGTTATAGAATCCGAGAAACTTAATGTGGCTGAACGTCAAGCCGAGGATGTTCAAAATGTAACAAAAACACTCTCATTGTTTAATGATAATTGTCCTAACATAATAATGACAGCTAGACTTGGAAAGAAAAACAGTAATAAACCACGTCCATTGAGAGTTGTACTAGACGATCCACGAACTGTAACAAGTATCCTGAAACGTAAAAATCTCTATAAAGGACCTATTGGGTTTTCCTCAGACAAAACCTTACAACAGAGAAAACATATGTTGTCTCTCAAAAATGAACTGGAACGTCTCAATTCAATTGAAGGTGGTCAACAAAAAACTATTAAATATATAAAAGGTTGTCCAAAAATAGTAGATATTGATCTCTCTAAATCATTAAACTCAAAAAACCCATCAACAAGCCCAACAAAATCCGGATCTACTACCAAAATGTAAGAGGCCTTAGAACCAAATTTCATCAACTGAAGGATATCTACCACCAATCAGACAGCTGTGATGTCATCATTCTTACTGAGACATGGCTAAATGACAATTACCACAATGCAGAGATGGGACTCAGGAACTTTAACATTTACCGGAAGGATAGAAACTCGGACACAAGTGATTGCGATAGAGGTGGTGGAGTATTAATAGCGGTTAATAAAGAATATTCTAGTTACAAAAATCAAATAATACATAACGATATTGAACAACTCTTCATAACAATGAAAACAAAAAATGATACATTAATTATCGGTGCAATTTATTTGCAACCCAGAGCTTCACCTGACCTCTATCGAAAACACTGTGACGATGTAGAAAAATTGTTGGAAAATCAAAATCATAAAATTGTAATGGCGGGAGACTATAATCTTCCAGGTATGAATTGGTTAAATCTTAATCATGGAGTGACATTATTGTCCAACCCTGACTATATAAAAACAGTTTATGAAAACGCTATCTCTATCTCGGACTCTTTCGGATTCTTAAATTTAAAACAATACAATGACAAACATAATCATGTAGGAGGACTTCTGGATTTGATATTCTCAAACGGACAAGTAGAAAATCTTGACATATCCATAGACCCCTTAATCTCACCTGATTTCTACCATCCTCCATTGACATTTGATATACATTTTTGCAATAATGAGGATTCACAAAATCTGAAATTTAATTTTCAAACATACGATTTTGACAAAGCAAATTATTCTGAAATAATAAACAATTTAATACAAGTAGACTGGAATGATATTCTAAATAGTAATATACTTTTATCCCTTGAACATTTTTATCAAACATTGCAAACAATTATAAAAGAACATGTCCCACAAAAAATTATAAGATCATCCAAATATCCTGTATGGTATTCTCCTGAACTAAAAGAATTGATTAAAACAAAGTATAAATCTCATAAAAATTACAAAAGAAATTCCAACACAGAAAATTATAATATTTTCTCACAGTTTAGAATTCGTACAAAAACCCTTCAACGAGAATGTTTCAATAAATACGTACATAACATTGAATATCAAATTAAATCAGACATTAAAACTTTTTATAAATTCATTAATAATAATAAGAAAGACTCCGGGTTACCATCTATCCTTACATTAGGAGATCAAATGAGCAATAATGGACTAGAAGGAGTTAATCTTCTAGCTGACCACTTTTTATCTGTATTTGAACCAGAAAATAATAATTTAGTAACTAACCAAAATCGCATCAATAACTCTAATCCGTGCAATATCAGAACCCAGATACCATCCATTGAAATTACATATGGTAAAGTACTACATCAACTGTTAACATTAGATGAAAATAAATCTACCGGACCAGACGGAATCCCATCTAAATTTTTGAAAAAATGTGCATCTATTCTATATAAGCCAATATGTGATCTTTTTAATAAATCACTACGAGAGGGAATATTTCCCGATAAATGGAAAGAGAGCTATATTACTCCCATTCACAAATCAGGTGAAAAAACAAACGTAAAAAACTATAGACCGATTTCTCTGATAAATGTTATTCCAAAAATGTTCGAAGCAATAATAACCGAAAATATTAAACCATACATTAATTCATTTATAATAGATGAGCAACATGGATTTGTGAATGGGAAATCAACCTTAACAAACTTGCTACTTTTTTATAATGATATCATAGAAGCTTTGGAGAATGGATTGCAAATTGATGTAATATACACTGACTTTTCAAAAGCGTTTGACAAAGTTTCGTTTGAATTACTTGAAGAAAAAATAAAAAATATAGGTATAACAGGCCCATTGCTCCATTGGTTCCACTCATACTTGAGAGATAGATCTCATTATGTGAAATACAAATCTTTTATTTCAAAAAAAATGAAGATAACATCCGGAGTCCCTCAGGGATCACATCTTGGTCCACTTTTGTTCATCTTGTATATAAACGATATTTATACGTCCTTCACAAATAGTAAATTTTTACTTTTCGCAGATGACTGCAAATTTTATCGTGTAATTAAAAGCGAATCTGACTGTACTGAATTACAAAATGATTTTTTTAATCTGGTAAATTGGTGTGAAAACAACAATATGAAACTAAATGTTGAAAAATGTAAAATTATGAGCTTCTCAAAAAGTAAATCTGTAATCAATTTTCGATATGGAATTAATAACATATACTTAGACCGAGAGACTCAAATTAAAGATCTGGGCATCATTTTTAACTCAAAAGCGAACTTTATCGACCATATCGATTACATAACAAGTAAAGGCCTCAGAACTTTAGGTTTTGTTAAAAGACACAGCGGTGAGTTCAAAAATATTGATACGCTTACAACATTGTACAATTCATTAATTAAACCTATATTAACTTATGGTTCTACGTTATGGTCTCCCTATTTCAACACTCATATAAATAGAATCGAAAGAGTTCAACATAAATTTTTAGCATATGCATCGTTTAAAGCACATTTACCAAATCCATCAATAAGTCATAACTATACAGACATAATGAAATTAACTAATCTTAGTACATTAGAATCATATAGACATTATATTGATGCTTGTACTCTGTATAAAATAATGAATGACAAAATACAATGTAATAAATTGAAATCTTTATTTACCATCAATGACCAATTATACAGTCTTCGAAATGTAAAACCATTTAAAACTATTTTATACAAATCATCGTACGGCCTATACTCTCCAATAAGCAGACTATCGCGAATAGGCAACAACACACTATGTCCGTCCCTTAAAATACCATCTTTTTTTTCCTTCAAAAATAAGGCAAAACTATCTATATTGAAATGTTGATTGTAAATATATTGTATATGAACTATATATATAATGTAATATTGTTGGGCTATAAGCCTGTAAGCTTGTAAATAAATAAATAAATAAATAAATAAATAAATAAATAAATAAAGATTTGCGTTTTACGTGTATACGTTTTTCACATTTATACGTTCAAAATAAAAGTCCTTTTACAACGTTCAATGTTCTTTAAAGTTTTTTAAACTTTTAATCACACAAAGCAATTTAAATATCACATTTTAAATAAAACATAATATATAAATTGATAGTTCATTTTAAGACTTCAGAGAAAAATTCATAGAGATTTTAAGACTAACACTATGGAATATGGAATATGTCATATGGAATATCATGGAATATGTTTTGAGCACTACTGTACCATACTCATAAAGTTAAACATGCTAAGATAACAGACTTTGTTCATTAGCAGTTTCTTAAACTGCATATTGAATTCTTCTTTTTTGGTAACATCTTTTCTATTAAAATGATAGTGAAAAACCACATCCCTACCATACACCATATCCTGTACCTTGCCACATTGTCATGCATCAAGTCACCTTGGTTTTCCCTGCTCTGTGCTGCACTCTCTTCCTACTTTGTTTCCCATCCCCTTCTCCCCCGTAATACATGCTGTCTAAATGCATTTCAGATTGCATTAAAAAACAGAACAAAAAACCAACAACAACAACAACATATTTCACACATCCAGATGTTCAATTTTCAAAAATTCTTTCATAGTGATTACATGCATTGATATACTCTATTCCAAATTTTGCATATCTAGCTTCACTAGTTTGCAACTGCATTGTTATTTCATAAGATGTCATAAACAGTATAATTTCAAATAAAATAAATATTCTTTGCTAAACAGGTGTGCAGGAGAAGCTGGGCATCCTCAACAATGGCTGCGTGTATGCAGTTTACGACTATGAAGCCCACAACGCAGACGAGCTCTCGTTCCATGAGGGTGACCGCCTCGTCGTGCTGCGGAAGGGTGACGAGTGGGAAAGGGAGTGGTGGTGGTCGCGGCTAAACGACCAGGAGGGCTACGCACCACGCAACCTGCTGGGGGTGAGTGTTGCTTGTGATTCTCAGGTGGTAAAATTGTTCAGTTGTAGTTGTCATTTTTCTATATTGATATCAGCAGGTAAAAACCATGAAGTCTGTACAAAGGAGATTCAACTCTGGTGGTGGTCGGGGTATTTGTGGACCCCACATGGTCTACCACACCTCCCAATGGTCTGTTCTATTAGGGGAGATTCACCCCTGGTGGGCACCTAAGCTTTTTGCCTTTATCCACACCCCCCTTTGATGCACAAGTATGCCAACAGGCTGGTATCTGGATCTCGCCAGAATGCAGTTAACCCTCATGACAACCTCCCCATTCAATGCCTGGATCAGATTGCTCAGCTAGCTGCAGGCTTTCCAGAACAGCGTCGGCGTCAAATCAATGTGCCACTCTCATGTGTCAGCGCAAGACCCTCCCTTGGCAGGGCAAGCCACTGCCAAGACGAAGCCGAGTGCCCAATTTGGGGTCCACAGGTCAAGACCCATGGGGCTTGAGGCGCCCAACCCATCTCTTCACTGCCTCTATCTTGAAGCTATAGATGTGAGTGCTCCTGGAACCTAGGCAACCCTGAATGGGGGTTTATGCTCCCCCGCCTAGACTTTTATATGTGGGTTTGAGGTCTGCTGCTCTGCTGCACAGAGGATGCTGGTTACTGAACACTGTGCCTGATCTCGCCCAAGTGTCAGTGGCCAACCACCTACTCACTGCCTCTACCTTGAGACTAACGATGTGAAGCCTGCCATGAAGCACGGATTCCGGGTAGTCATTTGCAAGTCTCCACCAGAAACTGTAACCACCCTCATAGTCACTATTCATCCCCACGGGGGTAGTATGAAAAGTATTAGCAACTAATCAGACTCCCTTAGCTTCATCGACATCACATGGTCAATAGGAAAATTTTTTAAGGCATTTTCAGTCGATAATCAGCAAGCTCTTGTGTCAAGTCAATGTCATCTACACTTAATTACGCACTCTAAAATGTAAATGGCATGTGTGTCGTTTTTCACTTAAAAAAGCTGAGATAATTCCTTCATTTACAGCATGATGTCACTGAAGCTAAGCAAGTCTGATTAGCTGTCTAAATTTTTCTTACATACCCCCATCATGCCTCCAACACCGGAGTTAAGTCTCCTTCTTACAGACTTTGCAGTAAAACTATGTGATGTACATTATCTTATCGTATTATTATGCACATTATCTTGAGCTCTGAAAACCCTACCCTCTCTTTTTACTACATTACATTGTGAAACTGACATTAGAAAGTTGCCATAATTTTGTAATGGCACCTTATTTGTTCAATGTTTATTGGCAATAAAAGAAGTTGTATCGACACCTTTTTAAAATGTATGTGATCATTATGCTATTTTGATTTCATTTCAACATGAACTAATTTTTTCTTGCCATTGTGTCTTCAGCTCTATCCAAGAGTACAACCAAGCAGAAAATCAGAATGACAGGACGACGCAGTATTAGAAGACTAACTGTCTGGAGCCTGTTGGTCTGTGTGATCGTGTTGCAACACGTTGCACAGAGGGGGCTGTCAGGGAGAAGTTGCGAACATTGCAACCCCTCGCACTGGCATACACATTCTCCTTTGCTGGTGCAAAGAGATCGCCTCATGGAGATCATAGTTCGCTTCAGTGAGTGACAATAAGGGACTGCATACCAAGCAAGAAATGAAAAAAAGATAAAGAGAGAATATCTCTTTGTGTTTGATCATTCTGTTGCTATGTGAATCATGTATATTCTTTTTTAAATGTGGTTACTTTCTAGACGTTCCTCTCACTTTCCGATTTGTAGATTAATTATTCTGTGTATGACTCATGTTAATCTTTGGATTATCCATTTCATGTTAAAGCTTGGAACATGTTTTGTTTCTTTTAGAAAAAAAAAGTGGTGCATGTATGTGCACATGAACATTAAGCGTTTGTATGTATCGTATTCTTCAGTGTAGAGTACACTGCGTACTTAGAGCCTGTTTTTATTTCAGCTCATGTGTAATGGACTTGGAAATTATTAAAAGAGCTTGACAGTTGTCTTACAATACTGAATCAAGCAAGAACACCATATTCTACTATAGAATTATTGTCTTTGTACATTCTTCTTAGGGAACGTACTCATCATATATGAAGCAACAAAAGTATCGTCTATATAGAGAAATTTCCTACTTTTATCCTCATTCTGCCCACTTGGTGAATTTGAACTTTATGATTTCGTTGATGTGCCTCCAACTGTCAAGTTCTTTTTGAAGTAGAAAGCACCTAATTGACTTGGCAACGTGTGTAAGTGGAGTATTTTCTTGTCAAATGAAAAGGTTTATGAATCAAGAAAAAGTTCATATATGTGTGTGCCCGTACGTATGTTTGTGTGATGAGTTTGATTGTTAAGGCAAACTCGAGTGTAAGTAAAGAAAACAGAGTTTAATTATTGTGACAGGGCCAAGAAGCCCTCTTAAACATTGTTCCAGTTGCCCTACTGTGCCTTGCATACATCTCCCTGTAGAATCTGTTGTGTGAAGTATGAAGTATATAGAGTGTACATTATATGAGAATAGCTATTATATATCCTGTCTACTGCGAGATGAGATGAAACACACAATGTATTTTGCATATCTTATTTGTGTCATTGGGTTTTGCAGGCTATATATCATGCTGCGTTCTGTTCCAGCTGTGCTGGAATAGAAACTCAATGAAATAAAACTAAAACTATGAAAGAATAAAAGTTAAAAATATATTGAGTTGTATACTCATTGCACTTAATAAATTTTGTGCTGTTTTTCCTGACATCCTTCTCTTGGGAAGGTATTTCATTTCTTTCTTGTCCTGTTCCTTCTCCAAGATCCTTCTGTGTTTTAAAGTTCTGTAGCTTGTAACCAAAACTATTGACCATTTGAAGTTTAGTTTGAAATGCAGAGCGTTTTGGTTTTTTTTTGCATGAATGAACATATTCCCATTTTACAATTTTTAACTTGGTTTTAAGTAGGCCTAATCATTAGTATAGTTCTTCATAATAATTAATTTTTTGTGTAAAATTTTAACACATTCCAACATCGAAATTTTCAAAGTAAAGAAAAATTCAAAAGAACCTGATATTCATTCAAAAAGTTCTGGTAGAGTATCAATTGAGTACACCCCTTCATTGTTTACTCCCTTCTAAGACGACTGAATATAAGGGGACCGCTAATACTGAAAGGGCCTCCTGTAAATTTTGTTCATACTATTAATTAATTCCTACTATTCAGTTACAGTCAAATTGCAAATTATCTTATTGGCTAGCAAGTTGTCTTGTTGAGAAGATTTTTGCATTGAATTAACATTTGTTGTGTTTTTTTTCATGAATTGAACAAATGAGGTTATGAAAAAAGTGATATAATGCCAAGATCAGTTGACACAATGGAAATGACAGTATAAATAAATTGAAAAGATTTGTTGTAAAAGTGTAGGCGCCCTAGAGTACATATTGCAAATGATGGGCAGTCAATGGCAAAAAATTTCATATGGGGCAAAGCCTGAGGCAAAAAATTTCATACAGGGAAATAGAATTTAGCAAACAAACAGAAAAAATTAAAGCTTTAAAAAAAATCATAATTTTATGAGTCATATTAAGTTAGCCAATAATAGCACAAAATGTATGTCACCACTGATAAAAATAATTGTTTTAAAATATTTGTTTTCTTGGAATAGCTGGGGAAATATTGCCATTAATTGCTTGATTCATTCTGCCTTGACGGTGCTTAGACTTGGAGCAGGGACTAAGTTTGCAAAGCCCAAGGCTATAAACTCAAGTCCCAAAGTCCCAAATTTCACCATATTATTGTGGCATGGTTAGCTTCTCATTCGTGTCATATCTGTACCATCAACCCATCCGTAATCAAACATCCTTCATCCTCATGATTACCCTAGTCTCTTGAACTGTGGAAGGAAGAGAGAGCGTATGCTTCTGCGGTCGGAGTCAGTACTTACTTCGTTCTCTGGGAGATACCACGTTCAGGGCACCAGGGATAAAGAAACCATCCTTGACCAGGAACCCAGGAAAAGGCATTAGGTGTTAGCTTTCTCCCTCACCCTCACTTAAGAACCAAATAGGCCAAGTCATACATATCAAGAATATTTAATTTATATTTGAATATTATTATATTGAATTTAATAACAGGATAAAACAAATGCCAACTTGGAGAAGACACTTTTTAGAGGAATCTAAATTACAATTTTGTCTAGGCATTGAAATTCCCTAGTCCTTGATCTGGTGGGTAAAAAAATTACAATTTCATTCATGGGTGGAATAGAGAAGCTGAAATGTTTTTTAAATTTCTAAAATGCAATCAGTCATTTTGAACGTGTAGGCTTTTTTCTAAATTGGGTTTACAATTGCATTTCACTTCTCTGTTACTAACTTTATTGTTCATAAAATTCACTATAACATAGGTTATTTTTTGGATTTATTTATAGTTGTAAGAAAAACAGCGAGAAACTTGATTTCCAAATTTCGGAAATATGTTCTTTGATTCCCATTTAGTATCTATGTGGAAACTGCTCTTTAAATTAAGTTTGTGACCATATCATACTAACATAATATGAAACACAAGATTGAAAATATGGGATTTTTAAGCTAAATTTAATATTAAAATACTAATTTATAATAATAATTATTATTTCTATTGATCAACTTATTATAATTATTATTATAAGTTAGTATTTTAATACTAAATTTAGCTTTAAAATTATTATTACTATTATTATTATCATCCTTGGTGTCTTTATTATTTTTATTTATTAGTAATTCAATATTTAATAGTAAGCCAAATTAGTAAAATATTTTAGGGAAAAACCTTCCATTATTAACATGAACTGGTAACTGAATGCAATGTGTTGTATCACTTGTGTTGTATTGCTACTATATGTAGTTTCGATATTGATAGATCCATCTCTCTGGTAAACATTTTATCAATTATTGAGTAATTATTTTGAATGGTAAAGTTAACATTAAATATTAATAAGGACTTAATACGTATTGTTTTAACAATAAAAATATTATTTATTACTATTAATCACAAGCAAGGCCCCATTGGAAACCAGAATTTTAAAAAATCATAGAATTTTATTATGTGATCTTACGCACCGCTTCTGGCTACTGTCAGAATATAAATTATTAGGAAACCAACTGCTCTTAGCAATAGGCAAAAAATAATGATCGTGGTGAATCTATCAACATATGAATATTTAAATTATTTATTTTCCGCATTTGTGTTCTATTAATTTTTACCAAACTTTGCAAGGTCACAGTGACAGACCTAAAGAATGGCCTGTAAAAATTTAGTGTCTTTTCATACCCTACTTTTTGAGGTATCGATGTTGGTTACATGTCATTAAATTCACTTTTATTAGTATAGATTATTTAGTAATTATTAAAACCTTGAAAGTTGCCGGATTGTTCACACGGTTCTCAATATATATAGCTAGCAATTTTGTGTGCTTACAAGGCCCCTCAAACCTCTCAAACCCCTCTTGAGAAAACCTCAAGAAAAATAACACAATAATATCTTTATGTATACCCCCATTTATAAAACAAAATAGAACCTATCTGGTTTGTTGCAATTTAAAATTAAATAGGGCTACTCCTTAACAGAGAAATGAGTAATGAACCAAAAAGAATTGCCAAGTTCGGTGACGTTGTGTGACGTCAGTGACGGAAGGGGTAGCTGTAGAGAAATACGTTCAGTTAGCCGCGGATAGTTCAGAATGGAAGAAGGGCAAGCTAGTTGCTGTACTTTGAACTACACCACTGAAATTACAAATGATATCCTGAGGTAAGACTGCTTCGCATCATTAGAAAAGCTCATCAATTTTCAATGATTTTACTTTCGTTAATGCAACTGTTGATCAGAAGTATATAATGTCACGGTTACCAAAGAGATGTTTATTTGTTGTTCAACTGATCATGGTGACATGTGCAAGTGTATATTATTGTTGTATGTGCTACTGGAAGTGCAGGTCAGTTCATTAAACTTCCCCAAAAAAGTCGAGATTTCTTTAAGGGAAGAATGAATTTTAAGAGTAATTTCAATCTCTCTGTTCAATCAGAAAATTCGGTTAAAGAAGGGTACACGGTACAACCTCAGAGAAGCACGACGGCGGCGGGGGTCTGCTTAAGCTCTGCATGAAATTACACTACGCGCTCTGATAGATATGAATAAAACTTACGTATATGCGATTTTCGTGTCTTGCCCATCATATGCGTTTTCCCCGCCGCATTGTAATGCCAATTTACTTTCAAAGGCAACTTTTCTCGCTTCGCTCGCCCGGATCCAAGTCACGGCGAGGCTCGGGCCTTCGGCCCTCACGTTCACTATAAACGTCCTTGAGTCTATCCTCTGCATAATTACCAATTCACTTTTATAAGAAAGCACTTTTCAAGGAAGCCTCTAGAATTCAAACTGCGCAGAGCCGCCGGGGCGGCACGATGTACCGGTTTAAACGAATTGTACCGTATACTAGACTTCAGCGTCACTGGTCTAACGTTAACGTTAACTTTCATAAAAAACGTTAACTTTTCTTCATAAATACGCTAGAAGAAGAAAAATATGAAGAATAAGTTTTATAATATGGCAACTGATTGAAAGTATGGGAAAAATACATAAAATTCCACAAAAATAATGTGAGTACATACATTTTATTTTTTGTTTGGATTTGTTTATTATTTTTAGTTATAAAGTGAGTGAAATTTGGAGGCGGGAACAACAATTTTAAAGAAATATAAAAAAATTTAGTGAGAAAGTTGTGAAGATGGTGTGTTTCCACGTGGGAGGAAGGCAGAGAGGTTGGGCAAGACAAAGGATACAATAGAATAGACATAAGTATGCTCCGAAGCACGATGGGAATAGATGGAATAAAATTTAATTATTAATTAAATTTATTAGACTCGATACAATAGAATAGATACAAGTAGGCTACGCCTCAGGGCGGGAAGAGATTCAATATCTTCCTTTCTAATAAATTATTGTGATAAATACCCCGGCAACGCGGAGCTAATAATAATAATAATAATAATAATAATAATAATAATAATAATAATAATAATAATAATATCGACGCGACAGAACCGTCTCCCGTAGCCTAGTTGCAATCTTCGTCTATCATTCCAGTGACCTTCTTCCGTTTTTCATTAATTCTCCTCTCCTGAGACTTCCGTTTTTCATTAATTCTCTAATTCCTTGTAGCCAGGATTTTTTTGTCTACCTCTGTTTCTTCTATTAGACTGTTCCTCCTCGTTTCCTTCTTCTCTCTTTCCTCTGTAGAATGTTAGTTTTCTTATCGGCGCTCTGCCTTGTCCCTTTCTTCACGCTATTTCAACTTGGCAGCCACGTTTGTCAGATATTCCTCTCACCTAAATACAGGAATAATTTGGTAATTTATTTTATTTCCTATTCCCCAGGTTCATATTTGTCCATACTCCTCCAACTACGAGATACTCAGTCTTACAGGTATTAACTGTTTGACCCTATTTGTCAAATTCTTGAGCTTTCTAAGCATATTGTGCACGTCTTCGTTGTCTTCTGACAAACCTGGTCGTCTTCAAAATTAAGACTAATTAGTGGAATGTCTCCGACAAACACTTCATGGCCTGACATTTCCTTCTCCAACTCATCACTCCATTCAAAATAGAAGAAGAGATACAAATACGGAATATTATTTTGTTTTCTGTTGCTTCCAAATACGTAAAGAAAGAAATGATTGTAAAATGTTGCACAATGAGAAGGTATACTAGTACTGTAATAATTGATGATCAACACCATAATACGATTCGAAGTGCTTAAAAAACGTTATTTTTTACGGAAGTGTGTTCTTCCTTGTTTGGAGAACGGAGTGCAAATATGGAATACCACTGATAATATGCAATAAGTGCTAAATAATTAGTCCAAATTACAAAGTGGTATGTTCTTTTTGTGTACATGTCAAAAGTTTCTTTCGAGATGAGTCTAAAGTGACTTTTGTGCTTCCAAAAACGTTTATTGTACACTTCTAATGAATTATCCATGTCTGTGATGTAGTTTTTCGTAGTTACAATGGCATTGTTCATTTTGAACTCACAGTGATCAGCGAAATAATTTTTTCATAGTTTGTCGTCGTAGTGGTGTACTATGAATCGTATAAATACGTTAATTTTCCTACGCGTAATATCTGAAGCACCCTGATGGTGCGAAACCTTATTAAACACACAAACGTTTTTGTAATGCAAGTAAAATAACATTTCGATTTAAATGCTACATAAAACTTGATATAGGTTACATTAAAATGAAAAAGGTTTGCAAGTCATAAATTGAACTGTTTTGGAGCGTTGACTTGATATTATTACAAGCTTACAACGACAGTTGTCATTGTAGCGCAACGACTGCCAACTTTGTACAGATGAAGTGCTATCCAAAATTATTTGTATTACATCATAAGCTTCTCAAAAATACTAGTGCACTTAAAATAATGTTTAACGTGATAATTACGTATGTAATGTAAAATAAACATTTTATTAAAGCTATTATTTGGTTACACTATGATTTTCATCCAAGATATTACATCATCACCATCATTAAGCATGTCATTCGTCCTTGTTGGAATACAAACAATGTGTACCTCTTGGGACAGCACTAATAACTTTCAGCTTGGCGGAATTTGTCGTGCTGAAATCTAGGGACCATAATGCGTAGTAACTCTTTGCTCAAGCATTCTGACCTTATTATAATACATGGGAAGGGTTGGCTTGGCTTGGCCGCTTCACATTCGAATAAAAAGCGTCACGCTTCCAAAAAGAAAGTATTGTGTGACCTCGCTTAAAACGAGAAGCTTTGCAGCAAGGAGGTAGAGATATTCGGCAAATGCCTTGGAAGGCAAATGCTTCATTGGCAAAGCAGAAAGACACAGATACAGTATTTACAGGCGCCTAAGACTTAAACGTGGGAGAATCGTGAAAAGAAATAAAGTTAAACTAGCTAAGAGTTTTAAAAGCCATGCTTAATTTTAACTGCTTCAAAATTTGCCTCTTTTAGTTGGTATTTTCTAAGCGAAGTGGCATGTACACTCATCACCAGACGAACATGAAGTGGAACTACATATTCTCCCCTTAAGAGTGAATTGCCACTTAACTCTTTCATCTGAGGAGCAAGGAGTGACCCATCGCTCCCTTCACGTGACGAGCATAAAGTGGCACTTAACTCCTTTTCCTCATGAAGAGCATAAAGTGGCACTTAACTCCCTTTCCTCATAAAGAGCATAAAGTGGCACTTTACTCCCTTTCCTCATAAAGAGCATAAAGTGGCACTTAACTCCCTTTCCTCATAAAGAGCATAAAGTGGCACTTTACTCCCTTTCCTCATAAAGAGCATAAAGTGACACTTAACTCCCTTTCCTCATAAAGAGCATAAAGTGGCACTTAACTCCCTTTCCTCATAAAGAGCATAAAGTGGCACTTAACTCCCTTTCCTCATAAAGAGCATAAAGTGGCACTTACCTCTCTTCACATGAAGATCATAAAGTGGCACTTAACTCTCTTCACATGAAGAACATAAAGTGGCACTTAACTCTCTTCACATGAAGAGCATAAAGTGGCACTTAACTCTCTTCACATGAAGAGCATAAAGTGGCACTTAACTCTCTTCACATGAAGAGCATAAAGTGGCACTTAACTCTCTTCACATGAAGAGCATAAAGTGGCACTTAACTCTGAAGAGCATAAAGTGGCACTTAACTCTCTTCACATGAAGAGCATAAAGAGGCACTTTACTCTCTTCACATGTGCATAAAGGGACACTTCACGCTCTGTTACGCATCACGCTCTGTTAACGTGAAGAGCATGAAATGGAACTTTACTTTTCACATGAATAGCATAAAGTGGCCCTTGGCACGACGTGCATAGTGACACTACACGACGACCGTGAAATGTCTCCTCACTCTCTTCATCCCTCGAACATTGCGAGCCTCTTGTCGGGGCTGCTCCGGCGGAGAGCGCCTCACGCGAGGAAGAGCGGCCGGGCGCGCGCCAGCCGCACGGCCGGCCCGACGCGCCTGGCGGCCCTGAGGCGGCGTCGCCGCCGCCGCTCCGCCGCCAGCTCCCTGGCGAAGGCGACGGCGGCCAGCGCCAGCCCCGCGCCCAGCAGCACCACGGGCTCCACCAGCGCCGCCGCCGCCAGCACCGTCGGCTCGTCCGGCGGCCGCGGCAGCGACCGCTCCCCAGTCACGCGCACGTACGAGTAGATCAGCCGGTACATGAAGTCGCGGAAGCTGGCGCAGGCAGAGACGGAATAGGAGAGAGAGAGAGAGAGAGACGGTGAGAGATGTAGAGAGAGACGTAGAGAGAGAGAGAGACGTGAAGAGAGAGAGACGGTGAGAGAGAGAGAGAGACGGTGAGAGAGAGACGGTGAGAGAGAGAAAGAGAAAGAAAGAGAGAAAGAGAGAGAAAGAGAAAGAAAGAGAGAGAAAGAGAAAGAAAGAGAAAGAAGGAGAGAGAAAGAGAAAGAAAGAGAAAGAAAGAGAAAGAAAGAGAGAGAAAGAGAAAGAAAGAAAAAGAAAGAAAGAGAAAGAAAGAAAGAGAAAGAAAGAAAGAGAAAGAAAGGAAAGAAAGAGAATGAAGGAGAAAGAGAGAGCGCGCGCACTTAAACGAGTCAAAGGAGGCAGTGTGACGGGCGTTGGAATACATCATCTGGAAGAGGACGTAGCGCTTCCTACTTCAGAGAAAGAGAAGGGGTAGAGAGATGGGCACGTTCAAGTCATTGCCTACAGTGCCGGCAGGCGTATAAGCTACTCTGACCGTTCTCTCGCCAAGTGCGTCATGTAGGTCATGTCAAGTGGCGTAGCCTGACTTTTGGCTTAGGGTATGTGTTCATTCCCTAGAGAAATGAAAAAAATATTTTAAAACTTCTAATTTTCCTCATTCACTAGTGTACAAGATCATACTACGTGTCTTCTGAGATTTTTTAATTATTATTTAAAACTGCCTAACTATTGATATTTAACACTTATTTCGTTAGAAAATAGAACATCACCAACAAAATATTAAGATCCTTACCACCGTACATCCGTTATTCTTGCTCAAAAATTGTGTTATTAAAATGTCTCTGTCAATTTTTAATGTTCGTAATGTTACTGAGAGTTGGTTTCTTCGGCCTTATTTTTATATTTTCCGCCTCAGACAATCTGAAGAGTTACTGAATATCCTTAGGAAGTAAAGGAGTGTACCACTTAATCGAATCAAACAGGCGTTGGGAGATTTAAGACATTTTCTTTCTAAGGAGTTATTTCCTTTGGCACTGTTGTATATATTTTTTGTTTTCTTGTGTGAAAGTTGTAAAAGGGATACAATTACTGATTTTATAAAACTGGACAATTAAGAAAATCTTACTTTTGCTCATGATCGAGCAGGCATCCTCAGCCCACTCCCTAGAACTAATAACTGTCAAAAGCTTATTCCTTTCAAATGAAATAGTAAATATAGGTCAGAATTGCTTACTCCATCTTTAGAAAAGACGGGATATCGTACTTCTTAATACAACGAAAATGGCATATCAGAATGGCTATCACAGTGTGTGGCGGATTAAACATATGATTATTTAAAATGACAAAAAAATAAATTATATCAGAGCATGTCAACCGAACCCTCGTGCATGAGAGCCATCTTGAATCTTGGAGGGACAACACTCATCGCGTTGTTGTGTGTCAGTGTGTCTATAGCGTTAGCGCCTGAGCCTTTACCTGTCCATGTACAAGTCGATGCCGATCTCGTGCATGCTCTGGACCATGAGAAATATTCTTCTCTTGGATCCCGCCTCTGGAATAACTGTCCAACGTATAATGATTCCCACGAGCCCTTACCTGTTCATGTACAAGTCGATGCCGATCTCGTGCATGCGCTGGACCACGAGGAATATTCTTCTCTTAGAGCACGCCTCTAGAATATCTGCCCGATCTATAACGATTCCCAAGTGCCCTTACCTGTCCATGTACAAGTCGATGCCGATCTCGTGCATGCTCTGGACCATGAGGAATATTCTTCTCTTAGAGCTCACCTTTAGAATATCTGCTCAATATATAACGATTCCCACGAGCCCTTACCTGTCCATGTACAAGTCTATGCCGATCTCGTGCATGCTCTGGACCACGAGGAATATTCTTCTCTTAGAGCTCACCTCTATAGAATATCTGCCCGATCTGTAACGATTCCCACGAGCCCTTACCAGTCCATGATCAAGTAGTGTCCGACCTCGTGCGTACTCTGGACCATGAGGAGTATTCTTCTCGTAGAACTCACCTCTAGAATATCTGCCCAGTCTATAACGATTCCCACGAGCCCTTACCTGTCCATGTACAAGTCGATGCCGATCTCGTGCTAGCTCTGGACCATGAGGAATATTCTTCTCTTAGAGCTCGCGTCTAGAATATCTGCCCAATATATAACGATTCCCACGAGCCCTTACCTGTCCATGTACAAGTCGATGCTGATCTCGTGCATGCTCTGGACCACGAGGAATATCTCTTCTCTTAGAGCACGCCTCTAGAATAGAGCCCGCCTCTAGAATATCTGCCCGATCTATAACGATTCCCACGAGCCCTTACCTGTCCATGTACAAGTCGATGCCGATCTCGTGCACGCTCTGGACCATGAGAAATATTATTTTCTTACAGCTCACCTTTAGAATATCTGCCCAATATATAACTATTCCCACGAGCCCTTACCTGTCCATGTACAAGTCGATGCCGATCTCGTGCACGCTCTGGACCATGAGAAATATTATTTTCTTACAGCTCACCTTTAGAATATCTGCCCAATATATAACTATTCCCACGAGCCCTTACCTGTCCATGTACAAGTCGATGCCGATCTCGTGCATGCTCTGGACCACGAGGAATATCTCTTCTCTTAGAGCACGCCTCTAGAATAGAGCCCGCCTCTAGAATATCTGCCCGATCTATAACGATTCCCACGAGCCCTTACCTGTCCATGTACAAGTCGATGCCGATCTCGTGCACGCTCTGGACCATGAGAAATATTATTTTCTTACAGCTCACCTTTAGAATATCTGCCCAATATATAACTATTCCCACGAGCCCTTACCTGTCCATGTACAAGTCGATGCCGATCTCGTGCACGCTCTGGACCATGAGAAATATTATTTTCTTACAGCTCACCTTTAGAATATCTGCCCAATATATAACTATTCCCACGAGCCCTTACCTGTCCATGTACAAGTCGATGCCGATCTCGTGCACGCTCTGGACCATGAGAAATATTATTTTCTTACAGCTCACCTTTAGAATATCTGCCCAATATATAACTATTCCCACGAGCCCTTACCTGTCCATGTACAAGTCGATGCTGATCTCGTGCATGCTCTGGACCACGAGGAATATCTCTTCTCTTAGAGCACGCCTCTAGAATAGAGCCCGCCTCTAGAATATCTGCCCGATCTATAACGATTCCCACGAGCCCTTACCTGTCCATGAACAAGTCGATGCCGATCTCGTGCATGCTCTGGACCATGAGAAATATTCTTCTCTTAGAGCTCACCTTTAGAATATCTGCTCAATATATAACGATTCCCACGAGCCCTTACCTGTCCATGTACAAGTCGATGCCGATCTCGTGCTAGCTCTGGACCATGAGGAATATTCTTCTCTTAGAGCTCGCGTCTAGAATATCTGCCCAATATATAACGATTCCCACGAGCCCTTACCTGTCCATGTACAAGTCGATGCTGATCTCGTGCATGCTCTGGACCACGAGGAATATCTCTTCTCTTAGAGCACGCCTCTAGAATAGAGCCCGCCTCTAGGATATCTGCCCGATCTATAACGATTCCCACGAGCCCTTACCTGTCCATGAACAAGTCGATGCCGATCTCGTGCATGCTCTGGACCATGAGAAATATTCTTCTCTTAGAGCTCACCTTTAGAATATCTGCTCAATATATAACGATTCCCACGAGCCCTTACCTGTCCCTGAACAAGTCGATGCCGACCTCGTGCATGCTCTGGACCATGAGGCTGACGCGCTCGCGCGCCGGCCAGTCGCGGCGCGTCGGGAAGGCGACGTGCGCTGGCGACAGGAGGCACTCGGGCACCAGGTGCGTGAGGGCGCGCCGCGTCTCTGCGTCCACCATCCTCCAGGAGCCTTGTAGTCTCTGCAGTTGCTCGCGCCCGGACACCACGGCCGCCGCCAGCGACGAAGCCACGTCCTTTTGCATCGGCTTCGTGTCGATGCCCATAGGAACGTGTCTGCGGACAAAATGGCGGTGCGTTGCGCGCCTCTTTGAGTCGTACTCTTTTTCAGTTGTTAATAAAAATCTCTCTGATGTAATTCGTCTTTCTCCTGTTTGTCGTGTTTATCGTGCTCGTCTTGCATGGGTAGGGGTCATTTTCAGTTCTTAGTGGTAGTCTGTCTCTGCTTATCAACTTCGCTAGTTTATGCATTTTCGTCGTGTTGTGTCCGATTTGTCGTCAGGTGAGCCCAAGTCTTTTGAAATTGTTAATCGTCTCTCTCTCTCTCTCTCCCTCCCTCTCCCTCTCTGTTAATCAATGTTTCTGTTCCCCTGGTCGTCGTGTAATCGAGCTCTCGTTTGTCGGAGTCGTCTCTTAGAGTTGTTGGTTATCGTCTTCCTCTCCCTTTCTGTATTGTTCGACCTTTTGCTCTCCCGCCCGCCCGCCCGCTCTCTTGTCTACCTGCCTGCTCGCCCGCTCGCCTAATGCCTATTTGTACGTCTACTTGCCTTCCTGCCTGTACGTCTTCCGGGACGTCTGGCTGTAGGTCTGGCTGTACGTCTGGTTGTACATCTGGCTGTACGTCTGGTTGTACGTCTGGTTGTACGTCTGGCTGTACGTCTGGCTGTACGTCTGGCTGTACGTCTGGCTGTACGTCTGGCTGTACGTCTGGCTGTACGTCTGGCTGTACGTCTGGCTGTACGTCTGGCTGTACGTCTGGCTGTAGGTCTGGCTGTAGGTCTGGCTGTAGGTCTGGCTGTAGTTCTGGCTGTAGGTCTGGCTGTAGGTCTGGCTGTAGGTCTGGCTGTAGGTCTGGCTGTAGGTCTGGCTGTAGGTCTGGCTGTAGGTCTGGCTGTAGGTCTGGCTGTAGGTCTGGCTGTAGGTCTGGCTGTAGGTCTGGCTGTAGGTCTGGCTGTCGGTCTGGCTGTAGGTCTGGCTGTACGTTTGGCTGTACGTTTGGCTGTACGTTTGGCTGTAGGTCTGGCTGTACGTCTGGCTTTAGGTCTGGCTGTACGTCTGGCTGTACGTCTGGCTGTACGTCTGGTTGTACGTCTGGCTGTACGTCTGGCTGTACGTCTGGCTGTACGTCTGGCTGTACGTCTGGCTGTACGTCTGGCTGTACGTCTGGCTGTACGTCTGGCTGTACGTCTGGCTGTACGTCTGGCTGTACGTCTGGCTGTACGTCTGGCTGTACGTCTGGCTGTACGTCTGGCTGTAGGTCTGGCTGTAGGTCTGGCTGTAGGTCTGGCTGTAGGTCTGGCTGTACGTCTGGCTGTACGTCTGGCTGTACGTCTGGCTGTACGTCTGGCTGTACGTCTGGCTGTACGTCTGGCTGTACGTCTGGCTGTACGTCTGGCTGTACGTCTGGCTGTACGTCTGGCTGTACGTCTGGCTGTACGTCTGGCTGTACGTCTGGCTGTACGTCTGGCTGTACGTCTGGCTGTACGTCTGGCCGTAAGTCTGGCTTTTCGTCTGACTGTTCCTCTTGCTTTACGTCTGCCTGTGCGTCTGCCTGTACGCCTGCCTGTACGCCTGCCTGTACGCCTGCCTGTACGTCTGCCTGTACGCCTGCCTGAACTGCTTCCCGTACGACAGCCCCCCGCACTCACTTCCTCATGAGCGAGAGGGCCACGTCGTCGGGGTCGAGGTCGGCGAAGACGTTGGGGACGCTGGGCGCGGCATGGACGCGCTGCACGCGGGCGTCCACCTGGGCGAGGGTGCGCAGCTGCTGCGGGTCGCGCAACACCGCCAGGAAGCTCATGAAGCAGCCGCTGAACGCCGCCGTCATCACCAGGCTGAAGGCGCTCAGCTGCAGCAGCAGCGCGTTGCTGACGCGGCGCTCGGCGCTCGGCGAGAAGCCGCCCGTGATGAACGTCTCCGCCGTCACGAACACGGCGCCCCTGCGCGGGGCAGCGCAACCCCATGCAAGGAATTCATATATTTTAACGAGTTTTAGGAGTATTTATAAAAAAATAACGAAACTTAGAATAGAGCTCAAATTTAATCACAACAAATGCAACAAATAGGTACGAAAAATAATTTTAACGGGCTTTAGGAGTCTGTATAAAAAAATAACGAAACTTAGAATAGAGCTCAAATTTAATCACAACAAATGCAACAAATAGGTACGAAAAATAATTTTAACGAGCATTAGGAGTATTTATAAAAAAAATAACCGAACTTAGAATAGAGTTCTAATTTAATCACAACAAATGCAACAAATAGGTACAAAAATAATTTTAACGAGCTTTAGGAGTATTTATAAAAAATAACAAAACTTAGAATAGAACTCAAATTTAATCACAACAAATGTATACAAATAGGAACGAAAAAGAATTTTAATGAGTTTTAGGAGCATGTATAAAAAATAACGAAACTTAGAATAGAGCTCAAATTTAATCACAACAAATGCAACAAATGGGCACGAAAAGTAATTTTAACGAGCTTTAGGAGTATTTATAAAAAAATATCAAAACTTAGAATTGAACTCACATTTAATCACAGCAAATGCATACAAATAGGTACGAAAAAGAATTTTAACGAGCTTTAGGAGTATTTATACAAAAATAACAAAACTTAGAATATAACTCAAATTTAATCACAACAAATGCATACAAATAGGTACGAAGAAGAAAAGGACAAAAGCGAATAAACTGACCAAAAACATATGCGTCGTCTGCTATATTGTCATCTCCAATTTCATCACAAAACCCGCTGAGTTAGCCCAGAGCCAGTGTTAGCGTTAGAGCTTCAGGCCGACGAGTCCTCGGTTTCAGCCGCGACGGTGGCAGATTTTCGATTTTAGTTATTCATCTCGTCCGCAGTCTGCAGGAGAATCCTAGAGGCCGGCAGATCTGATCGGCAGTTTTCTGTGATCTCGGATCAGTACCAGGCAAACGCCGGGGCGGTTCCCTAACAAACGGGTCACGGACCGCGCGCTTTATTTCCGTCCTCGTCATTGTCCTCTCCTAACCCTTACTTCCACACACACTTAGAAGCACTACACCTCTCACTGGTTCGGAGTGCGGTTGGGGGGCTTACGGCTTGACACTCCTGAGGCGGTGTCTCGCTGGTGGGTGATACCTGGTTGAGGATAACGTCAAAAACCACCCTGAGCCGGAGAAGATCGTGGCCATCTCGAATAATAAGAAGAAGCATTACAGAGAGCGTAGGCTTCCGCGGCCGGAGTCAGTATGTAATTGGGTATTCGGGTGATGCCGCGTCCGAGGCAAAGTTGCCGTTCTGCGACCTTCGTCAGGGCATAAGGCATTATGGCGACCGAAACGACGGCACCTTTGCCATGGACGCGGCGCCCCCGGACAGTCAATTAAATAAAGAAGCATTACACTAGGGGAACGAAAGGCCAAAGCAGTAGATACGTTTAATCTGTCAACACCTGCTTAAACGAACGTCCGTCCATGGCAAAGGTTTACACTTGGGGAACGAAAGGTCATAGCAGTAGACACGTTTAATCAGTCGACACCTGTTTAAACGTCCGTCCATGGCAAAGGTTATACGTGGGGAACGAAAGGCCAAAGTAGTAGACACGTTCAATCAGTCGACACCTGTTTAAACGTCCGTCCATGGCAAAGATTTGCACTTGGGCAACGAAAGGCTATCGCAGTAGACACGTTTAATCAGTCAGCGCGTGGTTGAAGGTCCGTCTTGCTCACCTGTGCCCGCTGAGGCGTAGAGCAGCCACGACGAGCAGCAGCGAGAGCGCCACCGCGGCCCAGGTGTAGCCCTCGAAGGACTGGTGGATGCTCTGCAAGCGGGCCTCGTCCCGCTTCACCAGCACGCACATGTCCCGCTGGCGGTGCGGGTAGAGGAAGTCGAAGGGCGAGCGCGGCGTCACCCACGTCGACAACCCCAGCAGGTCCACGGTGCCGTTGCGCAGCGCCTGCTCCTGGTCGGCGCGGCTCGACAGGTTCTTGCACACGCACCGCACGCGGCGACGCGTCACGGTCTGGCGCAGGCGGAACCGTTAGCTACTCTTTATGTTCATCTACCTACCTTCCTACGGGCATAAATAATTCTTCCAATAAATAAATCTATTCCAACGGAAATTGTTCGCGCATCCGTACAAATCAACGGCTAACCCTGGAGATTCGCTGATCGCCGATTGAGAAATAGACACGATGCGCGGCGCCTGCTTCTGGTCCTCTCGGTTCGACTGGTTCTTGCACAAGGGTGTTCGGGTCATGATCTGGCGCAGGCGGAACCGTTAGCTACTCTTTATGTTCATCTACCTACCTTCCTACGGGCATAAATAATTCTTCCAATAAATAAATCTATTCCAACGGAAATTGTTCGCGCATCCGTACAAATCAACGGCTAACCCTGGAGATTCGCTGATCGCCGATTGAGAAATAGACACGATGCGCGGCGCCTGCTTCGGGTCCTCTCGGTTCGACAGGTTCTTGCACAAGGGTGTTCGGGTCATGATCTGGCGCAGGCGGAACCGTTAGCTACTATTTATGTTCATCTACCTACGTACCTACCTACGGGCATAAATAATTCTTCCAATAAATAAATCTATTCCAACGGAAATTGTTCGCGCATCCGTACAAATCAACGGCTAACCCTGGAGATTCGCTGATCGCCGATTGAGAAATGGACACGATGCGCGGCGCCTGCTTCTGGTCCTCTCGGTTCGACTGGTTCTTGCACAAGGGTGTTCGGGTCATGATCTGGCGCAGGCGGAACCGTTAGCTACTCTTTATGTTCATCTACCTACCTTCCTACGGGCATAAATAATTCTTCCAATAAATAAATCTATTCCAACGGAAATTGTTCGCGCATCCGTACAAATCAACGGCTAACCCTGGAGATTCGCTGATCGCCGATTGAGAAATAGACACGATGCGCGGCGCCTGCTTCTGGTCCTCTCGGTTCGACTGGTTCTTGCACAAGGGTGTTCGGGTCATGATCTGGCGCAGGCGGAACCGTTAGCTACTCTTTATGTTCATCTACCTACCTTCCTACGGGCATAAATAATTCTTCCAATAAATAAATCTATTCCAACGGAAATTGTTCGCGCATCCGTACAAATCAACGGCTAACCCTGGAGATTCGCTGATCGCCGATTGAGAAATAGACACGATGCGCGGCGCCTGCTTCTGGTCCTCTCGGTTCGACAGGTTCTTGCACAAGGGTGTTCGGGTCATGGTCTGGCGCAGGCGGAACCGTTAGCTACTATTTATGTTCATCTACCTACGTACCTACCTACGGGCATAAATAATTCTTCCAATAAATCTATTCCAACGGAAATTGTTCGCGCATCCATACAAATCAACGGCTAACCCTGGAGATTCGCTGATCGCCGATTGAGAAATGGACACGATGCGCGGCGCCTGCTTCTGGTCCTCTCGGTTCGACAGGTTCTTGCACAAGCGGGTTCGGGTCATGGTCTGGCGCAGGCGGAACCGTTAGCTACTATTTATGTTCATCTACCTTCCTACGGGCATAAATAATTCGTCCAATAAATCTATTCCAATGGAAATTGTTCGCGCATCCATACAAATCAACGGCTAACCCTGGAGATTCGCTGATCGCCGATTGAGAAATGGACACGATGCGCGGCGCCTGCTTCTGGTCCTCTCGGTTCGACAGGTTCTTGCACAAGCGGGTTCGGGTCATGGTCTGGCGCAGGCGGAACCGTTAGCTACTATTTATGTTCATCTACCTTCCTACGGGCATAAATAATTCGTCCAATAAATCTATTCCAACGGAAATTGTTCGCGCATCCACACAAATCAACGGCTAACCCTGGAGATTCGCTGATCGCCGATTGAGAAATGGACACGATGCGCGGTGCCTGCTTCTGGTCCTCTCCGTTCGACAGGTTCTTGCACAAGCGGGTTCGTGTCATGGTATGGCGCAGGCGGAACCGTTAGCTACTATTTATGTTCATCTACCTTCCTACGGGCATAAATAATTCTTCCAATAAATCTATTCCAACGGAAATTGTTCGCGCATCCACACAAATCAACGGCTAACCCTGGAGATTCGCTGATCGCCGATTGAGAAATGGACCCGATGCGCAGTGCCTGCTGCTGGTCCTCTCGGTTCCAGAGGTTCTTGCACAAGCGGGTTCGGGTCATGGTCTGGCGCAGGCGGAACCGTTAGCTACTATTTATGTTCATCTAACTACCTACGAGCATAAATAATTAATTTATTCAATTCTATTCCAGTGGAAATTGTTCACGCATCCAGTACATATCAATGGCTAATCCTTGAGAAACGCTGACCGCTGACTGAGAAATGGACACGATGCGCAACTCCTGCTACTGCCTCTTGCCATTCAGATAGGTCTTTGCACACGAGCTAAGCGGCGCCGGATAACGGTGTAGTGCAGGCGGAACCGTTAGCTACTATTTATGTTTATCTACCTACCTATGGGCTTAAATTATTAATTTATTCAAATCTATTCCAGCAGAAATTATTGAATTGAATTGAATTGAATTTATGCCTCATTTTACATGGCGAGACTCAGGCCATGAGGCCTGCTCTTCCGTCTGACCGCGCAAATTTCGCTACGCTCCTTTCACCAACTAGCAGAGAAAGGAGGTATTTCCTGGGCGAGAAACACGCGATTTGAATTTAGCTCAGAGGCGTCATTTAGACTTGAGAATCTTTTACATGCAAGTAAATCTTCTAACATGGGACAGCCGGCTTTACTTCCCCTCCGAAGGAAGGCGTACGAAGGATTTTTTTAAATTTAAAATCCACGGCTTCGATCGGGTTTGAACCCGCCAACTTGGATACGCTAACCGTTACACCATCGCCGCGCGCATTATTCAAGCATCCAGTTCTAATCACCGGCTAATCCTTGAGATTCGCTGACCGCCGATTGAGAAATGGACAAGATGCGCAACTCCTGCTGCTGGTTCTCGCCATTCAGATAGGTCTTTGCACACGGCCTGACTCAGGCAGAACCCCCGAAAGAATTCGTTGGTAGTTATTTGTTTTTCAACTGCCCCATGAACTTCCGTTCGTCCGCAGACGAACCCAAACCCACGTCGTTAGTAGTTGTTTTTCTACATGCCTACGGCTTTAATTATTAATTTCGCAAAATATTCTATTGGAAAATGTTCGTGTGTCACCTTCAAATCAACCGGCTTATCCTGGAGAGTCGCTCAACGCCTGCTCCTGGTGCTCGTCTTTCAGAGAGGTCTGTGCACGCGTGTCATAGGCGGAGCAGGACCATGGACTGCCGAACACGGAAATCCGACCCGTGTCATTAGTTTTATTTATGTTCCTCTTCCTTGCCACGGGTTTAATAATTTTGTTAAAATATTCCGATAGAAATTGTGCATGTATCCCATACAAAATAACCGCCAATTATGGAGATTCGTTCACCATGGATTGAGAATCCCTGAAGTAGATAATTCCTTAAATGGCAGTCGCATGGTGTAAATAAATATACAAATGGTGTTCGGTTCTCCATTGTACTGCTCGTACCCGTGATTCGTAGCTAATGATAAAATATTCCTTGATCGAAAATCGCTTAAATGTACAGATGCTTCCATCTATTTTTAATTTTGTAATGGCTTTAACTCTTAATATACTGTCAGGTTATGTAAGAGTTCGGGGCATTCGCCTGGCGCTAATAGGAGAAACAAGGGAAAACTACCGATCAGAGCAGCCGGCCTCTAGAATTCTCCTCCAGGCAGCGACTGAAATCGATCTAGTTGACAACCTAGTGTTGAAAATCCTGCCACTGTGGGGAGTGGAGTACTAGGACCTGCCGGTCAGAGGTACTGCAGAGACTCAGTTGGTACCCTGAGCCACCTCTCTCGGTAGACATGGGATGCCGTGCGGCCGGTTGCTGTTTGGAGATGAAGGATCATCTTAAATCCAATTTACACGCTTCTTTTTCATGATCGACTCTGCAGTTTTTAGCAAACGTACGCGACGAACTTCCACTTTCTGCTTTTTTTTGAACCCTTTGTCCATCGTTACGACGTTTGGAAAATTCATGAAATTATAAGTATTTTCTCACACCGTTACTCTATCGCGCAAGAGAGTATTCTGCACAAATATTAAAGCTCAACGTTTAGTAATCACTCCACTACAAGGAAAACTATAATCTCGTCTACTTAGAATCAGAAGCGTCTCCGATTTACTGCGAGTAGACAAGTTTACGAAAATATTGCTAGTAAAGGTAAAATATTAAATTTCTCTAAAACAAATTAAAATGTTTCAAATAATATGGTCAAATAATAATCAGATTCTACGGCATATTACTTGCCCTATGATTCCGCATTGTTAAGCGTTTAACTACATTTTTCTATCATGAATCGCCTACAAATTACGCGGGTGGCTCAAAGGTCGTGGAACATTCTGTATCAGACTCAAAAAAGAAAACAAAAATCAATTCAAAATATTGAATATTTATATATTTGATAATATTGATGACGAATACATTAAATTGTTATCTTTGAGTCCTATATGCATTTCTTTGAGTTGTTTGTGTGTGCTGTATTTGGAGAGAAATAAATGACGACGTAAGGGAAGCACTCAATTATTTCAAAAGGAGGATGCAAGAAAACGTTTGGGATTCTTCAATTTAACGAACGCGTTCACTTTTTCGAGTTCAGCATGCTTTCTCTTTGCGTATCGATAAGTAAACACTTATTGTAATACAATTCATGATCATGAAGAATTGACCTTTTAAAAAGTTCGTCAAATATTACAAATACATCAATTTAGTTAAAGTACTACTATAGATCAGAGAGATAAAATGAAACCAACAAAAACTAGAGGGCACTAGATACAATACAGTAAAATAATTAGGGGAGCTAAAACAGCTTGTACTTTCTCTCATATACTATAATACTGCATGTGCTGCCCATATTATCACATGTCACCACTTGTAAAACTCATTACACACCCTAGAACATTAAGTGCGAAAATTGATTCTTTGAAAGGTAATATATCAACACAAATTCTACAATTAAATTTAATCTAAACAATTCTTAATTAATAGCACGACCCGGCGATGGAAATTGCTGATGTCTGTAACCCGTTATTGCTAGCGAGGCGTTGTTAGAGCATCAATGGACGATTCGTTTGGCATACACTCATTGCGAAATATTTATTATTAAATCTCTTCTAATTAATTAACTGCAACTAATTAATAATTGTAAATTAATGTAACTTATTATTCTAAAAATTTAATCTACTCGAATTAGTTAACTATGAATAATTACCATAAACAGGACTAAAGACACTCAACTAAAATATATTCACAATATTCACACTAGAAATAGAAAATTTAAATGTACTTTTTACATCGACGATGTCCTCGTGGAAGATACCTTCTTTCACAGAAAACACTGATCTAAAAATACCGACCGACAATGATAAATTATTCTGTGAAATGTGTTATCTAGGCTATCCGGGACGAGCCGCGTCACTGTCATGGTGGCTAACGTTGTAGCATTCTTCACTCTGCAGATCAGTACGCTCTGAGGAAGGCCACAATACGCTGGCCCAAACGTTGGCCACCACGTCAGTGACGCGGCTCGTCCCGGATAGTCAAGATAACACGAATTCCGGGCGCGGAAGCCTACGCAACCATATTCTGCGAATTATACAGCGTATCGCGACGTTGCTATTGTTAAATTGTAACAAGTGTTGCCAGATAGCTGAAAAGTGAATATCAAATTATCGTACATTAAATAAATGTCCGAACAAAATTATCACATTGCATTTTTTTCAGTTTTTTTTTCAAGATAAATCTTGATGGATAAAAATGAGAATGGTCCCTAGGTCATGAATGAAACGCTCTAAACAAAACATATTCATCGCTTCGCATTTACACTCTTCGAGCAAATGATTGCGAGAAAGATTGTAACGCTTACATAATATGCGTTTACATTGCAATTTAATATAATTATACGTTGTCGCACCGTATGTTCTAAGACTTGTAATATGAAGTTAACTATGTTAATTTTTTAAGTTAATTAATATTAAATTAATAAGAAATTACCAGAATATCCAACTGCCTCCAAGTATCTCTCAAATTATTTTCAGACGCCTCATGCTAAGGAAAGATATTTGAATTTATCATTTCGAATATTTCCCAATTTTCGATGGGTGATGGAGAGGGGAAATAGATAATACACCCAGCCAGACTTTTGACTCGACTAGAAATACCAGTTTAGGTGGCTGAGGACTTCAATTGATGTCATTGCAATGCCTCAGACGGAGTGGTCCTAGAATTCGAGTCCCTACGCTGGCAGGATTCGAAAGTTGCAATTTCAAGCAGGTTATAATTAAAAGGCAAAACTTCATTTTAAAGAGTAGAGTACATACTATTACGTGTGCAATTTTCAGCGCTGTAGCTTAAAGAGTTTAGGAGATAGAGCCTATTGAATTTGACTATTATTTTCAGAGCGTTGAGAATTCGAAACTGTAAGTCACAAAGCTAGGTCGACTTAAGCCCATGTCTGGAGGACAACTATAGAGGCCGTCTGCTCGGATAGGTAGTTTTCCCTGGTTTTGTCCAATCAATCTGAGGCGAATGCCGGAGCAGTAACCTAACAAACGGGCCATGGATTGCGCGCGATCGTCCCTTCTTTCTTGTGCTATCATCATCCCTTACTAAACACACACACACACACACGCTCACATCCACTACACTACCACACGTGCCGGGAGCTTAGTGCGCGTCCCAGCTGGGGCAGTGCCCCGTTGGTGGGAGATACCTGGTCGGGGAAAACCACGCTAGTCGACTGGTAAGTCGGTGCCGTGTCTCGCCATCCATCGGGGGAAGATCACCGCCACCTCTCGCGATCATACATGCATTACACTTACGGGACTAATGACCTTAGAAGTTGTCGCAACCGGAATCGCTAATCAATCTACCAACTACGAAAACTGTGAATAAAGATGATGATGATAATAATAATGATAATAATAATAATGATAATAATAATAATAATATTAATAATAATAATATTAATAATAATAATAATAATAATAATAATAATAATAATAATAATAATAATAATAGTAATGTTGGCAGCCGTCGTCTGTGCCGAGGAGGCTGCAGGTTCGAGTCCTGCGTAGACATGGTCATATTTGAGATTGTCCCTTCACCTATCATCATTATCCTTTCGTCACATAATTCACACTTCAAGGCGTAACAACCTTGTTGTAATCCAAGGATACAGCTGAAAAGCTGATCCTGGAAGAATTACACACGTTGGTCGTGTAGCATGGTCAGTAATGGCCTATATGCCAATAATAATAATAATAATAATAATAATAATAATAATAATAATAATAATAATGATAATAATGATAATAATGATGATAAATAATAATAATAATAATAATAGTAATAATATTAATACGGATACAACAGAGGCAACCGTTAACACCCACGCCCGCCCGCATGCTGCTTACTTACATAAAAAACATTGGCAAGTCGGTAAGTACCTCAAGAAACTGCAGATCGGCGCTGAGCATGTCCCACCCACGTCGACCATCATCACGTCGACAGTTGTTGGGCGGGATCAACCCGAATCGCACGGTTTCAATTCGAGAGGCGGATTTCGGCGGGGGATCTCGCGCCGAGGAGACACTCGCGTTGGGCTTGGTGGGCAGCGACGGGAGCAGCAGAACCCTGCCGCGGGAAGGATTCTGCAGCGAAAAACCCGGAGCGGAGCAAATAAGAATAATAATGGTGTTTCGGAATAGGATAGACATTTTTTAGTATGTTCAGAAGGTGCGGATAACAAAGTTGTTAGGAAAGAGCGGATTTTTCGAATTAATAGTCGTCAATGTTGAAGGGGATAACCGTGCGACGATGAAGTTCCGCGAGGCGAAAATACCTCACAGGCAGATGCGTTCTGACCCCGATTTTCGTACGCTGTGAAGAGCTGAACAGTCTATTTGAACATGCCCTTCTTCCTTTTAATGTCACGAACTTTGAATCGATAGCATACGACTTACTAACCTTCTAGCGATACACGGCAGTGGATATCCAGAGTATTTTTCTGTCCCCTTTTTTTTGCTCCAGACGGAAACGGGTAGCGTGCGGAAGGTGTCGTAAGCCTTCAATGGGTCAATATGTTCAATGCTCCGGACAAAAGTCGAGTTTCCAACGTTTAAACGGCCGTGACCCCTATATTTTCGAATACGCCGGATTGGGGGCAGAAATTAAAATTTCAAATCGTAAATAATATTTATCGGTCACATGGGTCTTTAACCCTTGTTAACATGCAACCCAATAAGTTAGTTAAGTGCACTTGTACCTACCTGTAGGTTAAGAAATTTAAAATCCTTAGCAACGGGGTTTAACATCCCTAGAAACCTAAATAAACAACCACCCATTCATCGCAAGTCAACATTATTACGAAAATTTTGTAATTTCAAAGCTTTAAATTCTTCGTATCCTTCTCGTATCGTGCTTTAGATTTTGCCGGGATTAAATCTCGCGTGGCTTCCGCAGCTGCATCCAAAATTTCTTGAGGTACAAACGAATTTTCAGCGTCCATCTTCCTCGAGTCAAGGTATAAAAGTGTATTGTAGGAATAGATATATCGCAAGCAATACCCAACAATATCGATTATCGTGCCGCAACAACAGAATTTTCCCTGATCCTCGAGCAAATGCTGAGATGGCCCCTTGCTTTGCTTCTGGACATAAATGTAACTTCAAATTAACTTCTCCCTATAAGATGTCACACACAGTTTTTAACTGTTTTTGACGTAAATAAATAAATAGATCCAGGGACCCCCTTTTTCCCGTCAGCAATACCATTTTTATCTGTGTCTGTCTGTCTCTGTCTGTCCGTCCGTCTGTGAACAGTAGTAGCGTCTAAACCATACGCATGATGTTTTCCCAATGGAAGAAAACCTTGGCTATCTGGATCGGGTCGAAGCTATGACATTTAGAAAAACCCAAAAGTATTGGCTAGCGTTGTTCTCAAACGGACAGACTTTTGCCGTCAATCAATTTTTCGGAATCAAAGGCGAATTCAGGCTTCATCACGTGTTACAGGATTTATTTCTAAATTTAACAACTGGATTTATCCACTTTTTCGTTACCAGAGCCCTGTAATAAGTTTTTCTGACGAAAATTCTCCGCTTTTTTCCGCAGCATTACTTAACTTTTTCTTCTTAAGACGTTCCTTCGGAAGAGCGAAAAAGTAAACGGGTGAAGAATATAAAGAGAACACACGATGAAGGAAAGTATAGGGTACTATGGTTACACTTACAATTACCTTTTAAATATTTTTAATAGTTTCTAAGAAAAAGTTGTGTGAGCGTTGCTTGAAAAAGGAAATTTGAGCCAAAAAATGTACGAAGCACAATATATATTGATTATATTTTTTCTCGTGTAACACTGGTGTTGGTAAATAGCATTAACGATTTTGCAAGATTTTGAAAATAAAACTTCAAAATGGAAATAGGTCCGACCGCCCCAACAAGATGCCTTGTGTACATCGTCCAATTCGATTGAAAGTAAAACTAAGTTAGGTTTTTTAGACTCGCCTTGAAATTAAATTTAGAGTTCACTAAAGATTAAACAGTTCAGAAAAAAATCATAAATTTCTTTAAAACAGCTTTCAGCATCAGCTTTCTTTTGAAACAGCATATTACCAGCAGCAGTGTCTGATCCAATTAACGATCCAAACAGCCTCGGATAATTGCCTTTGCTTAGTAATTTCCTCAATTAGATATTCATGATCTGAGGGCATTTTATGGGTTTGACAGCGTCTGACAAATCTACTGCAGGTTTTTGAGCTGTGATCATCAATATCTAATCACGCCCGAGTGCGACTCTTCAAGGACGCTCTTTACATTTAGTGAGGTGAATTTATTCTTTTTTTAAATAGATTTTAAACATGCAATTTTTTAGGTGGATAAAACAAGGTAATGATTAAACATTTTTATCAAGCTAGCTATTCTAACTCGTTGGAGTTAATCACTTTACGATTAAAATCGAATGATTTTCTGAATCTTGCGCGGTCCGTGGCCATTTTAGTTAGGGAACTGCTCCGGCATTCAAGGGATAGATTTACTACAAGACTGCATATTGACAGCGGGAAGAGAGGCATGCAAAAATACATCATCCAACAGAAGGAACAACAAGCTGAGCACTGAAACACAAATGATTCTACAAGAAAGAAATACTGCCAAATAAAACCAACCCTAACAAAAAATCCGAATACATCGTAAACAAAGAAGAAAAAGGAAGATCCGAAGAGACATAAGACAACACAACACTGACAAAATAAAATAATTAAAGAATCTAAGTCAGTAAAGAAGGTAAAGAAAGAAAGAAATATTTACAAACAGTAAATTCGTTGGAACAAACTCAATGCAATACGATTTTCCGAGTCACCAACTGCTTTCATCTATACAACGAAATTTCTTCATTTCCTACAGAATCAAACACAATCATCCCACTCCGAATATTATAAAAAATAAAACTTAAAATTAATGAATTTGTACATATGTTTTCCTATCATTTCCAACCCCAAAAATAAATGAACATCGCTCCAATTTGTTTCTTTACTTATGAATAATGAAGTTGCAATAGCCGGGCAGCATTGCCGAGGTCGCCGATGCTAAAGGGTCATAGCTGCCTTGGCTCGAAGGGTCGCGGGTTCGAATCCCACCTCGTGCATGGATTGTGTATGTTCGTTCTGCTGTTTAACAACAATTAAAACTATCACGGTTGTTGATGTATGACCAAGTTGTTAAAAAGCGACCTTAAAGAATAACATTTCATAAGCATTAGTTGTTGCTTGTCAGTGTTTGTAATGTTGGAAATAAATTTTACGTTTCTATGGTTTAAACTACCAGAATTGGGAGGGTCTTAAACTATTTTTCAGCACACCTTTCCAAACAACAAGTTGACGTAATGCTACATAATTTACTGGACACGAATAGTGTTAGCAGATACAACTATTCATTATAATTATGGGGCGGATTTTAATGAAATGTCAATTTTCTTTTCAATTTAGAACAATGCCTTTTAGAATAGAGTAACATGCTTCTTATTCACGTCGATCTTGCTTCACGTTGGGCATTTTGTAACCTGCATTTAACATTGAATGTTACTAACTAAACTTATTTTATCATGCCCCAAGCTGGGCAGCCAATTTGTAACGTTTTATGATTCTTCTAATTTAATTTGCCCTGCTATGCTCGTAAATTAATTGCTCTAATAACTCATAATTTGGCTAGATCTGTTTTTCTTTAAGATCCTACATGAGTTTGACGTACAACATACGTCACTTTACCTGTTTCACGTGGATGTGTGACTCTACAGAAATCACGATTCCTGGATCTTCTGTGGAATCTACTGCTTACTGAAGTGAGGAAATTCAATGACATATCCGTCTTTTGTTTTGTAACAATTAGCATTTATTGTAAAATTCTAATAACACATTTTGAGCTCGTTATTGATAAATTATTCTACGGTCTTTGAACATTGTTAAACCATACGGCTGGGATAAAGTTTGTAAGCTTACGGAATGTCTTCTCGGTTAATACGATGCCGCCGTCTTCTCCAAAAGGAGATGTTCTGGGTCCTTCTGTTGTATAATTTGTGACCCTAATGTTCGTGTAAACTTTAAATGTTTCCCAACTGTTGGTAAATATACAGTCCACAATTCGGAAATCGCTACATCTGCTTTATATTATCGCGTAGCGACTTTCCCTCACTAAGCTTCGGGTGAAACGTCTACTCACGACTACTATTTCCTATAAATTTACAATTTAAAATTCCAACTACGGAACTATCCACCTGTAAATCCATGAACACAAAGTCTAAGTCGTGAAAATGCAAAATTCCTACACGACAACAAATGTAACTATCATTGAAACAATACAAACATTTCCCATTTGAAACCCAAACAAACAATACTGCTTAGCCTACACTATCATGGACTAATCAAACGAACATTCACCCACAACGTAATTCTACAATGGCAAATTAGTATGTTATAATGTTCAATGTCATCTGCACTGCTTGGCTGCTTTCGTGAGCACGAGAATATGACCACTCCGCTAGAGCTAAATTTTCAACGGCCTCCCCTAATCAATTCCATGTTAATACTAGCAGGCCGTGCCACACCGTACCTCGACAGTTCTCGTTTTTTGCATTCAGCACGGCACGCCTATATGTTTATTAGTTCGTTGCTTTGCTACGCGTATCAGTGTTGCCATATCGGCGGAATTCCCGCCCTTTTCAGCGGATTTTCTCGTACGGCGGGAAAAAAATTAGTTTCGCGGACAGCGGAATAAACGGCGGAAATTAATGAAGGTAGTAAAGCAGTTAAATTAGTACCAGTTTTCGTTAAACTTTATTAATAAATTGTTTTGCACAGATGTTGTATATTTTTAAAATTTCTAAATCCATGTTATTATTAATAAGAATAAATAATATAATACTTGTATAATAAGTTATATAATACCTGAAATCAATTGTTATTATTTTGCAAATTTTCATCCAAGTAATGCATTCTATATTATCTAAAAATTGAATTGCATGTTCAATAAAGCCACTATATTTCGCAATTATATTTTTGTTTTAATAGAATAAATTAATACAACATTTAAATATGGAAAAATAATTTATTTTACGTTTAGTGGATTTAGGCGGGAAATTAAAAACCAATTCAGCGGATTTTCGGCGGAAACTGAAACGAACATGACGGAATTCTTCTAAACACATCTGGCAACACTACTTACGTCTACTCCTACCATTACAAGCAAAAGGAGAGTTCAACAAAACGTGCGCGTAGTGAAGCTACATTTACAAAAAACAAAGGGCCAACTCAGCATTTGCTCAATGGATCAGGGAAACTGGACAAAAACCTGATCGAGATGGGGAATGTTTGCAAAGAATATCCAAAACAAAATATAATACATTTCTATGGTTGGAAGGAAATTGACGACGGCTTTAGCCGATTGTAATAAATACCACTACTGTTAATATTTTTTTAACGTAGTGCTGTGTAACAGTAGTTTCATGGACGGTGTTTTATCTTCTAGCCACTTCCTTTTTTGCAAGATTAGCGGCCTTGTCACGTCCTGATATCGACGAAAGATTTTGAAATGTTATGAGCTAATCAAAAGAACAATACGCTAGAGCGCATATCATTTCAATTCAAAGCGAAGATTCCAACAGCGACAAGATCCCAGAGGTGCTGGACAGACCTACCTTACGCAACAATAGGACCGGCAGCTCTCGCTCAGAAGACGACGACAGGTACCTTCAACAAAAGAAATGGCATTCGTTGTTATCTTGTAACATCTGTGTGCGCACTGCCCGGCATCAGGGCCACTTTAATCGTTGCAGCGGACCCGAAATGGTTTTCGCGTGAAAGGCCCATTTAATTGTAATTCACTCAGTTATTCAATTCTCATTTTTGCGAAAAGATAGAGCGAGGTATTCCCTAATAGATAGAGAGTTCATATTAGGTTCAAAAATATTTATTTGCGAGATAAATGGGTATTGCGAGACCTGCATAAAATAGGGACTTTATGCTGAGTTTTATCTAATTAATTGAATTAATTTAGTTTCATAGATGTAAAATAAAAATATTTTAATACCACATAAAGAGCTATCGTTGACTAGTTTCTTAACTAGTACCAACATATCGCGTGGCCACGAAATGAAAAATTGAAGCATAAGATTGAACATAAAAAAACACTTTTACACAATTAGTACGGGCAAAATAAAAAAGTAACATTATAGACATATACCTATATATATTTGTGTACAGTTATCGCAAATATTAGCAACATTTTCTATGTTTGAGTGGGGAATAAAGTGTTTAGTAAATTGGGCAACGCCATAATGTCATTGAAATTGGCATGACTGTTCAGGGCATATGCTTCTTCAAAGTTTCTTTGTTTTGAATCACTTTCAATACTGTTCGTTGCCTGGTCGACACGCGGTGCATATCACAATCTCAGTGAATTGGCGGAAGATTTATCTCCCAAGAATTATCTTTTCAAGTTGTTCTGCAATAAAATCATGAGGAATGATGGGACATAATGTGAGATTATAACTGTAATATGTTTTTTAATTAAAGGCCTTACATTTAATTTTTGATCATTTGTTTGAATTGTCTTCTGTAAATTTTTGTGTTTCTTCTTTACTTGATAACCAAATACAGATTCTATTGTTCGAAATACAAGAAACAATTTTACATTTCTAGGGCTGATTTTCAGTCTTAAGCTTCAATAGAAAGTGCCTGCTCCTTGGTGGGGAATACATCTGTTGCAATAACGTATGATTTCAATGTGAAATCATGATGATGATTTACTGATTCGCCTGTAGTCAAAAGAATTCACTGTAAAATATCACTGATTCCTGTAGCACTGATTATATATGTTGTTTGAAGTTCTTGGACAGCTGGGGAAAATGTAAGAAAAGTTTTAAATCACAGATCCCGCGTTGCAGTTTATTATTTATTTTTGTAATTAAGTGTTGAATTATGAGAATAATAGCAATAAGCCAATAACACTATTATATCGTTCCACTATGAGTTCAAACATTAAAATTCAACTTTAAGAATTAGCTTTGCACGACTGTATGACTTGTGTTTCTTATTTTTATTTTTCCTGCACTTTTACCATTTCAATTTTTTTCTCTGGACCTTTTTTGAGGGGGCGGGGCACCTCGATCCGACACTGCGATTAAATCAGTAACATATCCTACAGCATTTGAATTTGTTTTTAAAAACATTTTCGTCATTTTTCTTTGCTTTTAGGACATTTTAAAGACATTTTTAGAGATTTTTTGGTCATGTTTTAGGTCATCAAAATCCGCCCCTAGTTATATTTCCCCGTTCGAGTATGTAAATGCCGACTGTGATCGGTACATTGAGATAGTTTTGTATTCAAAATGTTTCGGTAAATTGTGTCGTATTACATATTATGTCGAAATACGCACGCTAAACTCAACTCATGCTGTGATACATTTTTATTAGTTATACCGAAAACAGTTTTACGGAGTAGAGAAAGTTATGTAATGCTGCGAGCTCTTGTTGCATGATCCTGGTCTGGTAACGAAGCAGTGAATAAATTAAGTTGCTAAATTTATCCTCTAACACGTGGTGTAGCCAGAATGTTTTTTTCTTATTTAAGGCCGCATCACCTTTTAGGTCATTAGCGACCACTATTGCTTGTAACGGTATGGTAACTATGAGTATGACACGATATGATGATAGGGATGTGAAAGGACGAACACAATACAATCATTCCCCAGGCGGGACTGGAACCCGCGATCCTTCGGTTCGAGATCGCTACGGCACTACTGCCTTAGCGATCTCGGCCACCGGATCGGCAATATATGTTTTGTGGGTCCTTGAAACCGAAGAATCGAACGACGGCAAAACTTGTCTGTCTGTCCGTCTGTGAACAACGCTAGCGGCTAAACCGTTCAGCTGATTTCTCCCAAATTGATATTCCTCAATCGATCTGGGTGATGTCACGGCCGCTGAAATTTCTAACCGAAATTTTAAGTTTGGGGGATACTTTACATGAACCCCTGGTACATTTTTCAAATAAAAAAAGGCTCCATCGTTTTTTATTTTTCTTCTTAGTGTGAAGAACTTTTAAGTGAATTATGCAAGTCTCGTGTTCATTAAAAATCATATTTTTCGAAAATTGCCAAAGTTCAAACTTTTTTCCAAACCTACCTACAACTAAAATATTAAAGATATAGTTTTTCCCTTAATAAAATCTGTTCCTTAAAGATAATTTTGAAATAAAATTAGGTATAATTTTTCGAAAACTTGCGTATACTTTTCGCGTAATTTTGCGTGAAAATACGTGCTAGAAAGTGCATCCTCTTTATAGCACGATAAGTTACGTAATAGTTTCATGAGAAGTTAAAATTAATGGTAAAGGACAAATTTGGGGGGGGGGGGAGGGAAATGTCCCTCCCCCCGTTGATCCGCACCTGCAAAATGATGAACATAATTATAGCGCTTGAAATAAACCTTCTTTCTTTTTCAGATAAAAATGATGAGTACATCACATTCCAGGTAAATGAAGAAAAATTTGGTTTTATTATTAACATACTTCGGTGGCAATTAACTAATTTACACTTGGGCCATGCTCTGAATTTGGCTTTAAGATTCTTGTAATGAACCACAAAAAAAAATCAAATCAAAAGTTAGTGGTGCTACAGAAACACATATTGCCTCGTTTTACTTGTTAATGCTTCTTAATTTTACAATTCTAGCAGAACTCTCAAAATCATGTCAAAAAAGATAAAGTATTTAGCACAAATGAGTCACAAAGCTGGGTACCTAGAGTCTATCAATGACCTAATTACAGATTTGGTCACGGGACCACTTCTTAGACGATAGTCAAATGATTCTTTGTAAAAATGATACGTTTTCCTTCTTTTTTTTAAAAAAATAATGAAAATCGGTCCTGTGCTATTTTATGCTTTTTTTCCATAATCGAGTAATATATTAAAGGAAAATATTTGGAGCAATTTTTGAGTCTATCCGCCCGCACGCCCGCATTCACCGCCCGCACTACCCCCCCCCCCTTTTGCTCAGACAGGTTGGCAACATTTTACACAACTGGATATTTCATTATAATAGGACAAGAAAGGCTGTACCCGCCCGCACGCCCGCTTTTGCTCAGACAGGTTGGCAACATTTTGCACAACTGGATATTTCATTGTAATAGGACAAGAAAGACTGAAACGCAGGCTCTATCAGACTTAAGTTCAGTGTGAAGGTTCTAAAGCAGAAATTTTGCAGTGTCGAGTCACCCGTCTTAGAGCGACTAAAAGGTGCAGCAACGACGTTCGGAACAGAATACGAGATCTTCCTCGGCGGCCTGTTGGCGCTGCGCGCGCGCAGAAAGGGCCTCTCGTTTCAACTGTTCTCGAATGTGGCTGCTGCGCGTCCCCTGGACGATCTCGTGCTGCGCGTGCTGAAGCCACAGCCGCTGACAGTCTTCATCCAGCTCAAGCACGCCAGCACGACTGGTGCGGCTTCCTCGGTGAAAACACAGGTAAATACCCTGGGACAATGCCACTAAACACTCTCACCCAGCTCAAGCACTCTACCAAGACATGCTGCTCCTCCGGTGACCTCACAGGTAAATACTCTGGGACAATGCCACTAAACAATCTCATCCTGCTCAAGCACTCTAGTAAGACTGTTACAGCTCCTCCGGTGACCACACTGGTAAATACTCGTGGATAATGCCACTAAACACTCTCATCAGATCAAGCACTCTACAAAGACTGGTCCAGCTCCTCCGGTGATTTCAAAGATAAATTCTCTGATCAAAAGCCACTAAACAATTTCACCTAGCTCAATCGCGCCATCATGACTGGTGCTGCTCCTTCAGTGACCACATTGGTAAATACCCTTGAATCAAAGCCACCAATCTGCATCCAGCTCAAGCTCGTTGCCACCAGTTTAGCTCCTTCTGTGACCACTCAGAGACAATGCCACTAAATACACTCTCATGATTAAGTACGCCTACAGGATTGGTGCATCTACCTCGGTGACGGCACGGATAAAAACTTCAGGTCTAACATTATTATTATTATTATTATTATTATTATTATTATTATTATTATTATTATTATTATTTTTCTTCTGCTCAGGCTTTTACGTCTCCAAAGGGCGACTTCAGTTTACAAAAATATTTTCAGTTTTACGTCGATTTCGAAAGCAAACACGCTTCTGACAGCGTCAAGACGAAAGACGACGAACTGCTACACGATTGTTGTTTGGACGACGTACGGATGGTCATTTACACCAATCGCCCCGTGGCTCGCCGCAAGGAGGCAGCCGATGGCCCGCACCTGCACTTCCAACACGAGGACCTCCTGCGCACCGGCGACACCTCCAGACCCAACGCTGTCTTCTCCTTCGGCTACAGGGACCAAGAGGTACGTACACTCCTCGGGACGAACCAAGGATTTGGAATTCAAAGACAGAATACAGAATAACTATCTAGTAAGGAATTTAGAGAATAGAAAATTACAAAAAAATTCTTGTCCGCTGGTGACACAGCTATTGGCTGAGGGAAAATATTTAGAATATACAAAATTTACAGTTTAGAGAATAACTATGAAAGCAACAAATTTGATAGAATAGAATTTAAAGATCATATATTATGAAAAAAATAAGGATTTAGAGAAAATGTAATAATGTGAAAAGGTAAATGGGAGAATTTAGAGAATAGCAGAAAAGAAACGTTTGTAGAGATCATAATATTGTTTGGTAATATTAAGTGGGAGGGGCTCTGTGCTGGCAATGATAATGAGGATAATTTCTAATTTGCGACTTCAGATGTTTCAATCTTTTGAAAATAAACATTTAGCATTATCCGACCCAGGTATGGAAGCTATACGACAACGATCCACTCAAAGATGTCTACCAGCAAGAGTTTCTTCCACGGCTGCGCGTGTTCTCTCAGCAAGGGCACGTAAACGACGTGAAAGGTCTTATCAGGCAAGAACTGGACCAAGTGTTTGGATACTTCTAGGCTGTCCGGGTGACTCCGCGTCGTTGGCAGATAGGCCGACGTTTCGCCCGTCATGTCGCAGGCTTCTTCAGGGTAGTGGCACAGTAAAGTTCCGCCTCCAGTGTTATATCTTTTTTCAGCTTAGGGGTCGGGTATCGCAAGTGCGCCGTGATTGGCGGAGAGGCCCCTCTGATTGGCTCGCGGTCTGGACCAACCCAGGCCTCGCACCCGCCGTCCTAGAGATCGGACGGTGGAGAACAGTCTCCGCGCCGTCAGGCCTGGGTTGCCCAGACCGCGACAGAAAGACAGAAGACAAAAAGACAGAAAGGGCGTCACACCGCTAATGAAGGCAGCAATGTCAGGCGACGCCCAATCCACGGAGCTCCTCTTACAATACGGAGCCGACGTCAGTCAAAGGAACGAGAAGCAATCGACGTCTCTCCATTTCGCTGTTGGGAAATCTCACCAAATTACGAGACTCCTCCTCGAAAGCAAAGCTGATCCTAATGCAGCAAACAAAGACGGCGTCACGCCGCTAATGTTGGCAGCTGATTCAGGAGATGCGCAATCCACTGAACTCCTCTTAGAACACGGAGCCGACGTCAGTCTAAGGGACAAGGATAACCGGACAGCGCTCCATTTCCCTCTTGACAAATGTCATAACCAAATTACGAGACTCCTCCTCGAAAGCAATGCTGATCCTAATGCATCAAAGTGGGCCTCACTCCGCTAATGTTGGCAGCAATGTCAGGCGACGCGCAATCCACTGAACTACTCTTAGGACACGGCGCCGACATCAATCAAAGAGACCAGGACAACTGCACTGCGCTACATTTCGCTACTAACAAATGCCATCACCACATTACGAAGCGCCTCCTCGTAAGGAAAGCTGATCCTAATGCTAGAGACAAGAAGGGCGTCACTCCGCTAATGAGAGCGGCAATGTCAGGCGACGCGCAATCCACGAAGTTCCTTTTAGAATACAGTGCTGATGTTAGCCTCAGAGACGAGGACAACTGGACGGCGCTCCACTTCGCTACTAACAAAAGCCGTCACCGCATTACAAAGCTCCTCCTCGAAAGCAAAGCTGATCCGAATGCGAAGGATACGCAGGGTAGCACGCCGCTAATGTTGGCAGCAATGTCAGGCGATGCGCAATCCATGGAGCTCCTCATAGAACACGGCGCCGACATCAATCAAAGAGACAACGACAACTGCACAGCGCTGTATTTTGCTACTGAGAAATGTATTTACCTCATTACGAAGCGTCTTCTGGAAAGCAAAGCTGATCCTAATGCTAGGGACAAAGAGAGCGACAGTCCGCTTATGTGAGCAACAATGGCAGGTGATACGCAGTCCACGATGTTTCTCTTAGAACATGTCACTGACGTCAAAGGGGACAAAGACAACTGCACAGCGCTCTATTTTTGCTTCTGAGAAATACCATCGCCACAATACGAAGTTCCTCCTCGAAAGCAAAGTTGATCCTAATGCATGAGACAAACGTGGCGGCGCACCACGTTCGGGAGCTTGCAGCATGAGAGCAGTGAACTGTTGGGGGTAGGGGATTAACTGTCAATTTTGCTTGCTTCACCACTTACCGCGATAGCTTTCGAAGGACCAGTATGTTGTGAGTGAGCATACACGCTGTGGAGTTTCTGAAATAGAAACAATATTCTGAAAGGGCAACTATTATACAGCGAAATTGAGAAAGCACAAATACAGTTAAGAATGATAATAGAATTGAATGAATATATAATTGAATTAATTCGCTGGAATTGCAACATCTTAGAATGGTAATTATTTATGCAAATTTGAAATATACCGTAGGTGTTGTTAAGATCGAAAATAATTGCGGTATGCAATGAATAACTGTACGACAGGAACTACACTTAGAATGTTACAGTAATTAGCCACTGGCGTGGATTTACTGAAGTGGAATCACAATACACATGGGAACACACAAAATACTCCGGACATACACAGTACCGTGTAAAGAAAACATAATTATGTTGTAGTGACCCATGAATGTAGGATATCCATACGCGTGTCGAGGGAGCTTGCGATGACGTCCGACATCGGGTCAGCAGTGATGACGTCAGACATTGGGTCAGTTGCGACCCTTGGAAGCCGCGCGAGTAGTCCGTGGGTGATGGAGCTTGCATGAGGAACGCAAGCGCGTTGTGCATTTACTACATAGCGGAGGCTAACACTTCACTTGTTAGTAGTTGCCGCACCGAGTAGTGCATTGCTAGTGATACTGATTAGCACGTTGCGTCACTACGCACGATGTGAAATATGCAGTATACATTCGTGGTGTGTTCTAATCACATAATTGTAGTTTAGGTAGCACAGGCAAACTTAAACTGTTTATGAGTTCAAACAATAGAACACGAAACATTGTGCAGCGCATTGTTATAACGCAGTCATTGTTGCAACAAATTAGCAGCGGTTTTGTTATAAGTGCATGTTACGTTACACATATTAAAGACATGTTTTACACATGCATATCACAAGCTAGAGCGGTGAATTGGCGTGATTCGTGAATTGAATAACAGAGCGAGGGACGCACGTTTAGCCTCTGCGAGAATGATCGTTAGACTGACTAGCCTATCATTTCAGAGGCAGATAGTGTGCCAAATAACCTAGTTAGGAAGAAATGAGCGATGAATAAAGCTGACTAACACTGGAGCTCATAATTCCAAAATAGCTGCACGTTAACATGTTTAAAATTACTCTTGCGCACAAAGTCTACCCATTAAATCTAGTCTTATGACTTAAATACTTGTACAATTCCTAGAAAATGAGCAAAATGCATGTCTTAAAATAAAAAAAATGGGCTCTGACATATTTTAATAATAGCTGCATAATTACAGAGTGTTCAAAACTAAAACACTTGTGCATACGCCATTTCTGGCAGAAGCCTTCAATACTTGTGGGAAAATAAATAAGGACGATTTAAGTAAGCAAAAAAAAAGCACATGGCCAAAAATTCTTCCAGGAAACGAGGATGTCTTTGGACGGAATCTCGCGAAATCCATTCATTTCTTCCCGCAAGTCGACGCTTGTTTTTCGCCCAATTGGCGTATTCTGCTTTTGTCCCCTCCACAGTAACCCTGTGAAGGAGGGGAATTTATTATCTATAAATATTTTTACATTACGCTGCTGCCTTGCGGCTTAAGCAGCTACAGGCGGGGCTTTTTCTTACAACTAACTTACAATCTAGACTTAAAGTTATCTTAATTGCACTTTGGCATTACTAACTTACACTAAAATCATTATTGTAATTCTATTTTGTATATTCTACGTAAATTGTTTGTATATATTGGTACATTGTTATTATTATTATTATTTTCTACATTCACACATCATTCATACTATTTTCATTATATACATAACCATTCATTCTTCCCATTCATTCGCACTTAACTTCACTACACTCATTGTTCGCCACGGCACTGACTTGACTCAAAGTGTCTTGGCGAATTCCGCCGAATATGGCGCTCCTGGTTACTGAAGGCGGCGCCGCGATGTGAAGGGCTCCTTTTCAAACGACGACAGTTGCAAGATGGGTTGCCAGACGTGTTGCGAGCGCTTTCCCCACCACTACTACGGAATTTGTCCCAATAATCTCTCCAATGTAACAAAACTACACAACTTTGATAATCTCCAAATTATGGATCAACGACGCGAGCTGTCCCTGACAATTCTCTCCCCTTAAATTCTGTTAAGACATTTGTCAGCAAATTGTCAGACAAGTATTCTTTGGTTTGGAACCACTTAGGTTTTGGATCTTCTTCAGAGTGACCCAATATCGTGATCACATTTGAACACATTTGTTGGGACAATCTAAATTCAATTAGATTCTGTATTGAGGTAATTGCTTTCATCTACACCGGAAAAAAAACCTTTCTTCTATTACGAATCAAACTTAATTATCTGACTATGAGTAATATAAATAAATGAAACTTGAAATTAATGAATTTGTACACAATTTTTGTATCATTCACAACATTGATATTCCTCATTTAACCCAACATTAAATGAACATCACCCCATATTCATCTTCACTAATGAATAATAAAGTTCCAATAGCATTAGCGTTTTTGGTTGACAGTTTGTAATGTGGCGTCACTGAATTTTCGTAATTAAAATTTATTAAAATACGTGTTATTAGTTCTTGCGACATGCGACGTAAAAACGAGGGAACCGAGAGATGTTGATGATTTCGACGGCGCCGGATGGTCGGCCATCTCTCTCGCGTTTTCTGCCAGCCCGTTTCTTTGGGAGTGAAGTGCGAATGAATGGGTAGTGAATGAATGAATGGATAGTGTAGTGAAGTGCGAATGAATGGGAAGGATGAATGGTTATGTATATAATGAAACACGTATGAATGATGTGTGAATGTAGAGAAAAATAAGAAAAAATATCTCGCCCGTAAAATAACAAGCTCTGTAGTATTATTGTATTAACAAAACCGATCTTAGTGTTAGTAATGCCAAAGTGCAAGTAAGTTAACTTAAGGACTAGTATGTAAAACTTAGCTGTAAGAAAAAGCTCCTCCTCTAGCTGCTTAAGCCGCAAGGCAGCAGTTTAATGTAAATAATTTAAAGTAAATAAATTCCCCTTCTCCACAGGGTTACTGTGGAGGGGACCAAAGAAAAAATTCTTTGGGAGCGTCTAAGGTAAGAGGCACGCGGCGCCCGCCGAGACCCCATCCCCTCCGTTTATGCAAGGCCAAGCACCTGCGGAAAAAGTAGCTGCACCCTTCGCCCATCTCTCGCACACGCCCGCCCGTGGCACTTGGCGATGATTAACTGATAGGAAAGTTTTGGGCCACGGACGACGATAACGCACGCAGTGGAGTCACGAGTATTTATAAACAGAGTGAGGAACAAGGATGGAGATAATGGAATTTACCTGAAGGAATCCATAAGGCTTCTTCTATGATTGTCCGAGGCGAATGAATAATTCCGCAAAGTGAATAAGCCAATGGCCATTAGATTTTAGAGCGATCTAGAACTTTCTATATCCAAAGTTTGGGGAGAGCAGAGGTGGAGGAGACTCTACCGGTTGCAGAAACTTACTTCTTGGTTGACTGTTGTCAGGAGCACTTGTCATGGGGATGTCGTAAGAAACTTACTTCTCATTTGATTGCCGTAAGGGACACTTCTCTTTTGACTGTCCTTCGTGAAATCAGTGGCGTCAGGAATATATCCAGATTTTCTAATTATTTTCTCACAGGCGACGACAAAAGAGAAAAAAAACAGATGTGTTGCTTCTTGTCCCAAAATGTCTGCTTGCGTAATTCCGTGATTGACAGACAGTTATTGAACTCGCAGAAATTACTAAAAGCTGCTCACGGAACACTACTATTCCGGTCAATTTTACTAAGTGTCGCGAATATTGAGAATGCTTGGAAGGAACGTGAACTATGAACACCCGCAGATTCGATATTGAAGTGCGTGGAGGAAGAAACTCGTTTGCGGGTCTGCTGTGAATTGTAATGGCGCCTTCCCACGGCGCGGCCGCGGCGCGCTTCGCAGCAGCGCGGCGCGTAGCAGAGCATTGGTTTGAATGGAGGCCTTCCCACGTGCAGCGGGTGGCGGCTGCTGCGGCCGACGCCGAACTCCGGCTACGCGAAGCGGAGGAGGGGGCACGCGCCACCGCTAGCAGAACACAGCTTTAAATGGGAGCCTTCCCACTGCGCCGCGGCCGCAGCGTTCTACCTGCTCCGGTCCCTTTGTTCGTCGTCGCCGGAGGGTCGGCGAAACCTACCCCTCCAGACCCCACCCCCTTCCACGGCGGGCGGCGGTGCGGCCGTGGCTCCGGCGGTGGCTGCGTCGGAAGGGCTCTGCTCCTAGAAGGAAGCGCGCCGCGGTCGCGCCGTGGGAAGGCGCCCTAAGGCGTGAGCGTCTGAGTATACCTGACGAACCCAGGTACGTGCCATCGGGTACCTGCCTTCACGCCGCCGTTTCCAAGCTGGCCCGCCTATCATTCCTGCCAAACGACCTTCCTGGCTGGCGAAAAGGTCGGAACAGCTGGCCAGGTCAACGGCGTCGAGGACAACAAACGGGTGATGCCTTCCGCCGTACCTGGCATGGTTGTTCCCTCGTCGCGTCTGATTTGGCAAAAAATGAATTCCGAGAAATCTGTCAATGAGAATTTTTTCATCGCGGACGCCCAGGAGGTGGTACCATCTTTTGGTGACTCTTCGAACTAATAGAAAGCAATTGACAATCGATGTCAAAGAACTTTGTACAAAAGAGATGAGTGTTTGGTCATTTGGATAGGAATTCGCGGACTTTTTCGAGCAAAATTACTTGTTTTCGCTGCGTTCAAAAAGCAACAGTCCGGACAGTCCGAGCAGTTCCACCTCCATGCCACCGTCTTTCTCCACTAGCTGGAGATCCAGCGGATTTTGTGGGAACTTTCCTTAAACCTTTGAGGCATTTTTAACATTTTATCCAAAATGGCTCCAACTGTTTTTTTAATTACTTGTAATAATACAGTGAAATACACTTATAAAGATGACCTGTGTTGATTTTCACGTTAACCCTGAATTTTTAAAAATTCGAAATGTTAAAAAGTTTTGGACCCTCCGTACATCTAGATTATTGAAGATAGAATTTTGTTCCAAAATGAAATTTACTGCCCATAATTAGTTATTTCATCAATTAATTAACAATACGTTTTCGCGCAATAATGGATTTGTGAATGCAAGTGTTTCAAAGGTTTTTATGAAGTGTTTCTAAATCTCTAAAGTTTGTCATTACTAAGCTCTAAATACTGAAAATTGCGCATTTCCAGAAATGCTCAATTTTTGCTCAAATCAACGCTCGATTTTTTACGGCTCCGTATAAATCATTAAAATTAGGGCTAACTCGTTTCTAATATTAAGTCATTTTGAAAGTCTGCTAGTAGAGGACCGAGAAACTGAGAAAATGCTTTTTAGGCGCCAATCGATGGCAGCTGGGATGAAGGTGTGCAAAAACGAAATGATTACCTAAACTAAAGTGGTAAGGAAACCATTTAGTATGAGAAAGTATATGCCATTACCGTCACAACTAGTTAGTTTTACTATTCATTTTTTAACTTCAATTAAAAATTGAATTGGAAAACTTTCTGTAATATATGAAAATAAAATATTATTGAGACATCTTTTTTATTTTAATCCAATTCCAAAAGGTAAACCAAAACTTGCTATTGCATATTCCATTGCTTTTACATTTGAAAAAATTGGAGTTCTTGAGAAAATGTCATGTGAACAATTCTGAAAAGGCGCAATTTCGAGCTCATTTTTACAACAAAAACTAAGTTTTCGAGAAATTTCAGCAGAAACCATTTAAGTCAATTTGGTTCATAAATGCAACAACTTATAAAAATTTAGTTATAAATATTAAATACGTAAATGATATTTTATAAAAAACATTGATAATAATTATATAAACGATATTTTATAAAAGACATTGTCATCCACAAATCGTCACAACATCCTAATCAACACAAACATTCTCCCTTCCACTACATAATACACAAATTACTAAGCCTGCCCCTGACAAAATCTCATTCTCTGGAAGAACTGAACACTATACAGCACAGAACGCATTGACAACATACTACGCCGCAAAATAATCAAACACTACATTTTCTCCAATAACATAAACACCAGACAAGTACACTTGCTTAACTTATTTTGGACCCCTTTCAGAAAAAGTCGCACACAATATCCACAAAGCAGCTATCAAAGTTGCATTCAAATCTCAGAATTCCCTCAAAAAAAAAGATGTCCCTCAAACAACCCACAGAACTTTTAGAAAAAAGCGGCGTCTATTCACTAAATTGCCATGACTGCGAAGGCAAATATATTGGTCAAACAGGCAGAACTTTTAAAACCAGAATTAAGGAACGTATACACGATTGGAAACACAACACCTGTAAATCTCACTTTGCCAATCATTTACTTCAGAAAGGACATTACATTCAATCCACACACAGATATTCATATACTGGAAATAGAAAATCACTACCCCACCAGATTAACTTTAGAAAACCTGCATATTCATTTAAATAACTTATTGAATGAAAACATAAACCATAGCCCCTCTTCTCTACTAAAATTATTATTAGACACCATTCCCACAACGCACTCCCCCGGGGTGGCACAGTAGACAGCGCACCGCACCCAGGCCATTGCCCTCCTTTTCCGTTTCAAATGCTAGAAGCTGCGAGGACATAAGCTAATTGCTCGAGTAGTGTCAATTTCAGTGAATATCCTACTTGCCGCTAGCTACAGATGAAAAGACGTTTTGTTGTAAAACAATTTTTCGGTATCAAGGACCTACAGAACGTGGATTCTGACTGCACAAAGTGTTGGGGGACTAATGTACAATTATAGGAACCAGAATAAACGAGTTTGTCGGTATCTGGAAGCTATGATATGATTTTTATTCCCGGAAAGTCGCCCTTTTTCTGCTGCATCATTGCATAACTTCATACTACGCAAGTAGCATGCATGAACATAAAACAGCCAAGATATCATCTGACCTTTTAGTACACGTACCCGAGATTACGTTCAGATCATTCAATCTATTATCGGTTTGGACTCTGGTCTTTATATTCTGCAACCTTCGAGTATAATTCTCACTTCCAGTTCGAAAAAATACGCGTAGAAAATGATAAGATTGGACGCAAAGATAAATCCACCTGTGAGGTGGACGAGGTGGGCCCTGAATAATCATTTGGGTTTGAACGACTCGTGATTAAACTTAGCACAACCTCTGTTGTCGCTACATGAAGGCGGGGTGATTTAGAAGATCCGACACATCTATGTAAATATTAGGTAAGTGATTAATGTAACATCATTGTCATAGAATTGTTTCGGAATTTGCGTCCCGTTTTCGTTTAATACGGTACAGCGACTCAAAACTAGTGGCGTTACAGAATGGCACTGACTTTCCCGTAATAGTTTTCTTTTTTCTTTGATCTCGGCTATCTGTTCGGACTTACCTTATACTCATGTCAGCTGCCATCTATCGCCGCACAAAATAACATTTGACAAAATTAGAGAGACCAGATCTTAAAACACAAAAACCGGAATATTGTGACATTTCCTTCACTAAAAAAACGGGACAATACAGGACACATGCCCCCAAATTGAAATTGCTTGCTATGTCGCACAGAATCAGAAGGTTCAGATTATTGAACGGAATATATTAGATTAAATTAAAACTTTTTTATTGCACTTTATACCAAGTAGCCAGTATCACAAAAATTGGACATTTTGGTGTCCCGTTGTCGTTTAATACGGTACAGCGACTCAAAGGAACTGTTTCGTCACTTTAAGCAAAATAATACGATGAATCGCCTTCAGATGATTCTATCAATAAACCCAAGAAACACTGGAACTACAGTGATAATATATGATTATTTACAAATTATTACAATATATGATTATTTACAAGTTATCTTTAAGCATCCTGAATACGACTATCATCTATCACAAAAGGTGGTAAAGACATTGGCAATCAAAAATTAATCGGCAAGGCAGAAGATTTGAACAGCATGAGAATTAAAGAAACTAGGTTTCGGTCCAATAGAGGCCGTCAAATCCAGTTTTAAATATTCAACTGATTGTCTCTACATATAATCTTCATCATAAGAATGATGTGTGGAAATAATTAAACACAGGCAATACACTCTCGATGTACAATACTTGTACAGTACCAACTAGGGTTGCCACCTTGCCAATTCCAGAAAACCGGAGACCGCTGCGACCGGAGAGGGGTAATTACTGAAATCTAAAAAGAAATTGACGCATACTTTTATTTATTTCTTTAAAATATATTTACATATCTTTGGTTTCTAGTTATCTATAAATAATTAACATTTATTCAAAATAGTGTTACACTTTGCTAACATTCTACTTTTTCCAGCTATACATTTCGTTGCTCAGAGCTTTTTTTAGCAGAGATATTTGCTCAGGTTTTTTAAGAAAATCAATGAATTGATCACAAGCCCAGTCGTAGTTCAATTTTTCAAAATACCTCAGATTTTACGACGTTTAGATTTAATTTGTTTCGATTATCGGTCCAAACATTAAACATTATCGAAAAAATCCTCTCAACAGGAGCGTTGCTTACTGGGATAGATAAAATTTTTCCGACAAGTTTAGGCAACTCTGTAAATATTTTATCACCTGATGCAAACACCTTCACCCATTTTTTATCTGTCGGCTCGTCAAGATCTTTGATTGCAGGCACTATTTTGGAGAGTAGCTGAATTTCGTCGTATAAAGCATCTTCATCGATATGGAGACCCAAAATCTTTGCAGAGTCAATAAAATCATTGTACGATGGTTCCTTTTTAAAATTGATGATAGAGAAGTGCTGAAACGGACTTTTTTCAAAATCGTACCATTTTTCAAGAAATGCGATTGCTTTCGCATAAACTTGTAAAGCTTCGTTTTCGAATTTTACCATTTTCTCTGGACCCAAGTTTTTTAAAGCGGATGCAACTTTGCTGCCAAAAAACTTATCCCTGTGTCTGCATTCCAATTTTTCTTTTAAGCTGACCATTATATCATGAACTTCACAACTAGTGACAGATTTTTTTCCAGGACTAAAATGCTTTGTGTCATGATGAACATAAAATGATGTATGAAATACAAATAACATTCCGGTAAAGACAAAGTGGAACGGTTTTTTCTTTTTTATAGGTGAAGATTCTTTTAGGCTTGACTTTCGCTTCTTATTAGAATCCATCCAAAATCTAAAGATAGAAGGAACGATTTTTCGTTAAAATGAGGTTTTGAATATTTTATGACAAATGTATATTTTTTTCTAAGTTAATAATATTTATCTTGATGGCGGATGATAACAGGAAAATTATATTTAATTGCTAAATAAAGTGTGTATGTGAGTGAGAATGTTAATTATAAATTAACTTACTTCATCTATTTATGTAATTCAAATATAAATAAAAAAATAAGTGAGAAAGAATATTTGCTAAACATTTTATACTAAATTATCTATTATGTAGTGTTTTAACATACCTTTCTATTAATTCGTTTTTATATACGAATTACACAACTTTTCGGAATTTCTTAAAATGTTGTTTCGTTCAATAAATATAGTCTTAACTTCAGTTATTTCTAAACAAAGAATTATGATTAATTATTTTTAGGTTATAGAGATATGTAAAACAAATTTGTAAGTAAAACTTACCTGTATAATTAACATTTATTTCAAATTGTTATTGTATATCTAAATATTCAGCCTTTGATAGGAAATGTTGCATATATATATATATATTGTGGCGATATGGGATTATACAACCCCATAACACCACCGTTTCATCGGCATAAACGTTCACAGGCAGCGAGAAGAGCAGCCGAAAACCAGAGTAGCAAAACGCGCAGCCTGGTATCCGTTGCTCGTACTAGTCGCCACGAACTATCAAGCCACGTTTTTACTGGTGAAGGGTTGAAGGAGGAGAAGTTACCCCCGCCACAGAGAATTTCCCCAGGCAACGCCAATAAATAGGCGGACACGCAAACGGAAGCTCTCTTTTCCGAACCATCACGCCTGGAGTCAACATCTCTTCTGCTAGCACGCGTCGGGTCAGCAGTTCTTCTAGTAAGTCACCGCTCGGCAAGTAAGCGGATTTTCATCAGCGTTCGTCAGATTAGGTAGTAATTGCCGCCGCAACGACTGATTAGATAGGAGTTTACGGCGTTGCAAAGACGTCTAGCTAGTCATCCGCGAAGTAGTGAGGAATTAGTGAAGTATTCTTCTATTAACTAATACGGGAAGTAAAAGGTTGCCCGTTGTGAGGAAAGCTCTGAAAGTTCTTGATTAACGGAGAAAAAGTTAGGAACGAGCGAGGTACTTGCACTAGCAGTCAGGGAAGTGCAAGGGACATTTTCTACAAATTGGGCGTAATCGAAGGCGGTAGCAGCCGTGGGAGGAGAAGAAACCGATTAGTGGAGACGGAAGAATACGCGAGTCGACCGGGGAGAAGACGCCGTTCAGGAAGAAAGAAAAAGACGCAAGAGGACAGCGCAGGCAACGCAGAACTTCGGAATCGAGCAACGCGGTGCGGAACGCAGCACGCGACTTCAAGGTTGGAAAGTGGACGGTTTCGAGGTAACCTGTAGAACTGTGAAATTAGGTCAAGTTCACGTCGGCAGGGAAAGAATAGTTCCAGAAGTGTTAGAAACTGAGGACACGGGTGGCAATAATTTGCAGCTCGGTAGTGGGAGATTTAATGCGTTATTGCTTGCCTTAAACCATTCTATTGGAGCAGTCATTATTCTGTTATTAGCAGTTATAATTAAAAGATAAATTGAGAGTAATGCGCTTGCCCACATATTATTTATTGTATGTAATATTTTAAAGAAAGGCAAGAGATTGTAAATTAAGTTTAATTCCACGTGCAATTGTAACTAGAATAACTTAAATTTAGACCTATTGAATTTTCAAAGAGAATTCCCAGTACTGGTTAGAGAAATTGCTTCAGAAAATTAGTTCTGAACAAAATTAAGTGTTCATTTATTGAATAGGCTGTAAAGGTTGCTTATTTGTATTTATTTGACCATTTTTTTGAAAGTGTAATTCTATTTTTGATTTTTTCGTTGTTATCAACTCATGCCACAGAATTTTGAGTGAATTATATGCTCGTTTATGTGTGATTTGTGTGACTTTTATTGTGTCAAGGGTTCAGACCTTTCTCGTACCCCAAAGATCCTGCTTCCTGAGATTCTAAGCTCGCTTCACGAGCATAATATCTTAACAACCCGCTTACAGTGCATGCGGCTGTGTGGGCAGAAGGTATATAGTTTGTGTGTAGGTAAAGGGGGGTGTTAGAATATATATATATATATATATATATATATATATATATATATATATATGTATATATATATATATATATATATATATATATATATATATATATATATATGTTTCCAATCATTCAAAACCGTTTTCTTAGTTTTCGCACATGTAATACATGACGTGCAGTTCCCAGAATCACAAATGTACCTTTATCTTAATGTTTCCAAGAAATAATTTTCTAAGAAAAAACGAACTAAAATTCGATCTTGTTCAAAATGAAGATATCGAATAGCATTCCCGGGGGATTATTCTTGAAACTGTTGCGCGATGCGATTCTCGCATAATCGCTAGATGCTGTCTCTGTCTGATATGCGTAGAAAGAAAGAGACAGCGGATGGCGATAACATGAGAATCGCAAGACAAATTTTCATGTTCTGCTCTTTATCTTTCTAATGAAGAAGGAAAGGACAGATTTCTGATGTAAGAGAAAAAGCTTTAAATTTTAAGTTGAAAAATCAATGTATTTTGTTGAAAATTTGAAAATGTACTGAAATTGAAAAAAAAAAAAAACGGAGATAATTTTTCAAAAACCGGAGACCGGAGATGAAGCTCAAAAACCGGAGTCTCCGGTCTAAAACCGGAGAGGTGGCAACCCTAGTACCAACAATATACCTTCTTATAACAAATTCTAAAATACTATTATTTTCTTTATTGTTCGGATATATTGTATTTATGTTGTTTTCAATAAACATTTGTTTTTTCCAATTTATTTATTATCACTCATGTAGTGACTTATATCCCATACTTTATAATGAAAGTGTAGATTGTTTGGGAAATATTTTGTTTAAATTGACTATTGTGAGCATGACAATTAAAAAGTGTCCAATTTAGACCATGTTCTCCCTATTAATCGGTTTTAGTAAAAAAACTTATGCTAAAAAGACAATAATTATAATTCCGAAGCATAAATTATTTAATGTATTCAATCCTTTCGTACTAAAATACAAAATCACAAACAGATAGAAACCAACCTGCTTTCACTGGTCTGAACTCTGATCACGCAAGAATGTAATGGTCGAACAGACCAATTGGCTCTGCACTTAACAATTTTCGGAATCCAACATCGAGGTCACAATCTTTATTTTCAATATGAATTCTCCAATAACATAACGGTTATCCAACGCTATCGTACAAAACCACTATTTCTGCTGATATCGCACAAAATGAAGATAGCAGAATTATCAGTCGAGAAGTAAGAATCGAGTCAGTCGAGAAGTAAGTAATATATATATATATATATATGCAACATTTCCTATCAAAGGCTGAATATTTAGATATACAATAACAATTTGAAATAAATGTTAATTATACAGGTAAGTTTTACTTACAAATTTGTTTTACATATCTCTATAACCTAAAAATAATTAATCATAATTCTTTGTTTAGAAATAACTGAAGTTAAGACTATATTTATTGAACGAAACAACATTTTAAGAAATTCCGAAAAGTTGTGTAATTCGTATATAAAAACGAATTAATAGAAAGGTATGTTAAAACACTACATAATAGATAATTTAGTATAAAATGTTTAGCAAATATTCTTTCTCATTTATTTTTTTATTTATATTTGAATTACATAAATAGATGAAGTAAGTTAATTTATAATTAACATTCTCACTCACATACACACTTTATTTAGCAATTAAATATAATTTTCCTGTTATCATCCGCCATCAAGATAAATATTATTAACTTAGAAAAAAATATACATTTGTCATAAAATATTCAAAACCTCATTTTAACGAAAAATCGTTCCTTCTATCTTTAGATTTTGGATGGATTCTAATAAGAAGCGAAAGTCAAGCCTAAAAGAATCTTCACCTATAAAAAAGAAAAAACCGTTCCACTTTGTCTTTACCGGAATGTTATTTGTATTTCATACATCATTTTATGTTCATCATGACACAAAGCATTTTAGTCCTGGAAAAAAATCTGTCACTAGTTGTGAAGTTCATGATATAATGGTCAGCTTAAAAGAAAAATTGGAATGCAGACATAGGGATAAGTTTTTTGGCAGCAAAGTTGCATCCGCTTTAAAAAACTTGGGTCCAGAGAAAATGGTAAAATTCGAAAACGAAGCTTTACAAGTTTATGCGAAAGCAATCGCATTTCTTGAAAAATGGTACGATTTTGAAAAAAGTCCGTTTCAGCACTTCTCTATCATCAATTTTAAAAAGGAACCATCGTACAATGATTTTATTGACTCTGCAAAGATTTTGGGTCTCCATATCGATGAAGATGCTTTATACGACGAAATTCAGCTACTCTCCAAAATAGTGCCTGCAATCAAAGATCTTGACGAGCCGACAGATAAAAAATGGGTGAAGGTGTTTGCATCAGGTGATAAAATATTTACAGAGTTGCCTAAACTTGTCGGAAAAATTTTATCTATCCCAGTAAGCAACGCTCCTGTTGAGAGGATTTTTTCGATAATGTTTAATGTTTGGACCGATAATCGAAACAAATTAAATCTAAACGTCGTAAAATCTGAGTTATTTGTAAAATTGAACTACGACTGGGCTTGTGATCAATTCATTGATTTTCTTAAAAAACCTAAGCAAATATCTCTGCTAAAAAAAGCTCTGAGCAACGAAATGTATAGCTGGAAAAAGTAGAATGTTAGCAAAGTGTAACACTATTTTGAATAAATGTTAATTATTTATAGATAACTAGAAACCAAAGATATGTAAATATATTTTAAAGAAATAAATAAAAGTATGCGTCAATTTCTTTTTAGATTTCAGTAATTACCCCTCTCCGGTCGCAGCGGTCTCCGGTTTTCTGGAATTGGCAAGGTGGCAACCCTATTCTCAAGTGTCTTAGGAAAATGCGTTCTCGGCAAAGCGTTAAAGACTGTGACAAATTGCGGGCAAAAAACAGTGGAAATTTCCTCTTGTGTGTGCACTCATTGAAATCCTGATGTGATGTATCATCAGGAGAGATGCAAAAATGCGGAGGTACTCGGAGAGAAAACCTAGCCACTTTAAAGGAATTACAAAATTCATCATATCCAAAATTGTGATACAATATTTTTAGAAGTAACGAAGATTTATGAAAAAAAATGTCGAGGATTATTTGGCTGAAGTGACCCGACCAATATTTTCAATTCTCATTATTGTATAACACAAGTAGAAATTGTATAACACAATAATTCTGGGAGTTAGAATGCATTCACTTTTCAATAAATGCGTCAAATATTTGACTACATCAAAATATAAAAATCTATCATTTAATATAACATTTTTCTACGCAAACCGGATATCTTATTAACTTTAATATTATTACAATTTTTTGTATTCATTTGTAATCTTCCCGGTATTTTTAGAATTTTCTCATAATTTCACTTTCACATTTTTTGTTGCTATACTGCTTTTAGTTAATACCTTATCATTTTCTAAATTTAAAATCAACTTTTCGATTTGCAGAACAATTATGGCGAATCCATCACATTGTGGGTAAGTGGAGAAAAATATTTTTCTGTTTAGTATGTAGAATACGTTGCTTATTATTTAGCATTGTTCCACGAGAATGGTGCATGTCTCATTTTCGTTGAAAACTGTGATTTTTCGAAAATTGCAAAATTTCAAATTTGTTTCAGCGTTTTTCTACAACTAAAATATTAAAGATAGAGATTTTTCCTTTAATAAAACCTATTTCTTAACGATAGGTTTTGAAGTAAGGTCATGTACATTTTTTCGAAAATTTGAATATTTTTTACGTAATTTTGTGTAAAATAGAGGCAATTTTTAATTTTCTTTACACAGTTGTTTTTTTCTTAAAAAGTGCTCTATCAATTTTGATGATATTTTGTTGTTGGATAGTTTGAAGAACGTTTAAGAAAATAGTGCAGATCTCATGTTGGTTAAAAATCTTGATTTTCCAAAAATTGAAATAAAGCAAAGATTTGTCGGCGTCTTCCTACAACTATAATTATGAAGCTGTTACGATTCTCTTATTTTTGAATGTAAAAAGCGTATGTAGAAGGAAGATGCGGATTTGGGTGCTCGGGAATTCTACCATGATGTAACCCACCCGACAATCGGGGGCCCTTGCCCTCCACGGGATAGTAACGAGCTAAAATGATAATGATGATGATAATAATAATAATAATAATAATAATAAAAGTAATAATAAGGACAATGATAATGATAATAATGATAATGATACTACTACTACTATTACTACTACTATTACTACTACGACTATTACTACTACTACTATTAGTACTACTACTATTACTACTACGACTATTACTACTACTACTATTAGTACTACTACTATTACTACTACTACTACTACTACTACTAATAATAATAATAATAATAATAATAAATTTTTCGATATATTTGCATTTGTTTGCCAACACTATCAGTATCGTATTATTTATTAGATTTTACTTTCCCGCCAATGCTTACAATTTATGAATTTTTCGCGCTTCGCTTTTTAAGAATTTTTTAAATAGTAGTTAAAGAGACAACATTGTATCCCTTCTCTCCGCATTTGTGGCACGTACTGCTCCTGTCCTGTCCTTTATACTCCCTGGGAAAGTAGGTAAGCTCCTGACAGGGTCGTCGTCATTGAACGTTGCACACAAGCCAACCTATTTTTATACCGGGATTTTGTTGCAGGATCCTGGCATCTCGTTCGTCCATTTCAATGAGGGATATTTTATGCATTTTGGTGTTTACGCTCGACACCGAAATAAGTGTTTCTCCTCTGGGGTTCTTAAGGAAATTTCTGAGCCCAGCTGTTGTGGTCACGCAGTCAAGATCCCTAATTTCCAACGGTCTCCCTTGCATAACACACCCTGCCTCCCCCAGTGCTGCCCTTAAAGCAATCCTGAAGGATTTGCTGCTTTCGGATTTATCTCGAAGTTCTAGCAGGAACTTTCCGGCTCAGGCTTTGCGAATAATCGTCATCTTAGTCCAGCTGTTATCTGGGTTTAGGTCTGACTCTACTCTTACATGTGAGAGCGCAACCTGAAAGGCGCCCTCTTTTGGCGTTATTTTAATGACTTCCGATGGAAATCGCGCTCATCTGGTCTTCTTTGGACGCTCTGGCACCCCATTGTGTGCTCCAACAGTGGCAGCTGCAGTTCATTTGAGCCCCTTTCTTCTTCTTCTTCTTCTTCTTCTTCTTCTTCTTCTTCTTCTTCTTCTTCTTCTATCGCAACATTACATACACTTATCTATAGTACATACATTCTCCGTACGTATACTCGAAGGCAACTGTTGGTGAAAGAAATTGGCACAGATTGTTGGTACAAGTTACTTCTCTTGAGTTGAGGATAGTTTTGTTAAGTTACCTCATTTTCTTCCCAAATATCATCTGTATGTACCTAGAAGTCATCACATGGAATCTACTGCACCCCTAAGGACATTTCTCGTGAAGAGAACCCCGGCGCTCTCCAACTAACACACAGGCCTATCTCAATCCTGTGACATGTTTTCGATAAATTACTCTAGGGACCAGAAAATCAAGTTTAAAAAGAACTCTTTACAGAAAAGCACTGTTTAACAAGCACCGTCGTTAAGAAATTGTCACTTTGAACTAACAGCAGGAACCCTTTGTTGCTAATTTTAACACAGTTGACAAATGATTCCAGGGTTTTTGTTTCGAGTATGGATTTATATTGTTTCAGTGCCGAGACACCCGCCTTAGGGCGATTGAAAAATGCTGCCAAACCATACGGGTCTGAATACGAGATCTTCCTTAATTCTTAGGCGATAGTCAAATGATTCTTTGTAAAAATGATACGTTTTCCTTTTTCTTTTTTTTTGAAACAATAATGAAAATCGGTCCTGTGCCATTTTAAGCTTTTTCCCCCCACAATCGAGTAAAATATTAAAAGAAAATATTTGGAGCAATTTTTGAGTCTACCCGCCCACATTGCCCGCTCGCACTGCCCGCCCGCTTTTGCTCAGACAGATTGGCAACATTTTGCACAACTGGATATTTCATTGTAATAGGACAAGAAAGACTGTACCCGCCCGCACGCCCGCATTGCCCGCCCGCTTTTGCTCAGACAGGTTGGCAACATTTTGCACAACTGGATATTTCATTGTAATAGGACAAGAAAGACTGACACGGAGGCTCTATCTGACTTAAGTTCAGTGTGAAGGTTCTAAAGCAGAAATTTTGCAGTGTCGAGTCACCCGTCTTAGAGCGACTAAAAGGTGCAGCAACGCCTTACGGGCCCGAGTACGAGATCTTCCTCGGCGGCCTGTTGGCGCTGCGCGCGCGCAGAAAGGGCCTCTCGTTTCAACTGTTCTCGAATGTGGCCGCTGCGCACCCTCTGGATGATCTTGTGCTGCGCGTGTTGAAGCCACAGCCACTGACCATCTTCATCCAGCTCAAGCACGCCAGCACGACTGGTGCGGCTTCCTCGGTGAAAACACAGGTAAATACCCTGGGACAATGCCACTAAACACTCTCACCCAGCTCAAGCACTCTACCAAGACATGCTGCTCCTCCGGTGACCTCACAGGTAAATACTCCGGAACAATGCCATTAAACACTCTCACCCAGCTCAAGCACTCTACCAAGACATGCTGCTCCTCCGGTGACCTCACAGGTAAATACTCCGGGACAATGCCATTAAACACTCTGACCCAGCTCAAGCACTCTACCAAGACATGCTGCTCCTCCGGTGACCTCACAGGTAAATACTCCGGGACAATGCCACTAAACACTCTCACCCATCTCAAGCACTCTACCGAGACATGCTGCTCCTCCGGTGACCTCACAGGTAAATACTCCGGGACAATGCCACTAAACACTCTCACCCATCTCAAGCACTCTACCGAGACATGCTGCTCCTCCGGTGACCTCACAGGTAAATACTCCGGGACAATGCCACTAAACACTCTCACCCATCTCAAGCACTCTACCGAGACATGCTGCTCCTCCGGTGACCTCACAGGTAAATACTCCGGGACAATGCCACTAAACACTCTCACCCATCTCAAGCACTCTACCGAGACATGCTGCTCCTCCGGTGACCTCACAGGTAAATACTCTGGAACAATGCCATTAAACACTCTCACCCAGCTCAAGCACTCTACCGAGACATGCTGCTCCTCCGGTGACCTCACAGGTAAATACTCTGGGACAATACCACTAAACACTTTCAGCTCAAGCACTCTAGCACGACTGGTGCAGCTGCTCCGGTGACCTCACAGGTAAATACTCTGGGACAATACCACTAAACACTTTCAGCTCAAGCACTCTAGCACGACTGGTGCAGCTACTCCGGTGACCTCACAGGTAAATAGTCTGGGACAATGCCACTAAACACTCTCATACAGCTCAAGAACTCTAGCAGAACTGATGCAGCTTCTTTCTTGCTTCACAGAAATATTCTGATCCCGTGACACTAAGCCCTTACATCGAGTACAACCACTCCAGAACCACTATTGAAACTTCTGCAGTGACCATACAGGTATATTCCATGAGGCAAGGGCTCTAAACATTTGCAAATATTCCGTCACTGCTGGTAAAGATCTTACTGTAATCACACAGGTAATACTCTGACCCTAACACTCTAAACATTTTCATCCAGCTCAAGCACGTTATCAGGTTTGGTATAGCTACTCCGATGACCACACGGAAAACACTCTCAGAAACGCCACTAAACACATTTATCCAGCTCAAACACGGCAACATTACTGTTACAGCGTCCTCCAGTGTCAATGCACGTATTAATAATTTGCTTTAAAGTCACTTCACTCTTTGAGACAGCTCGAGCTCAAGCGCACTGGCGGTGTAGCACGTCCGACAAACACTTAGGTAAATTCTCTGTGCCAAATGTACTAAATTATTATTTTTTCTTCTGCTCAGGCTTTCACATCCCGCAAGACCGACTTCAGTTTACAAAAATATTTTGTGTTTTACGCCGACTTCAAGAGCAAACACAAGACTCCTAGCAGCATCAAAACGAAAGACGACGAGCTGCTGCACGATTGTTCTTTGGACGACGTGCGGATGGTCATTTACACCAATCGCCCCGTGGCTCGGCGCAAGGAGGCAGCTGATGGCCCGCACCTGCACTTCCAACACGAGGACCTCCTGCGCACCGGCGACACCTCCAACACTGTCTTCTCCTTCGGCAACACGGATAAAGAGGTATGTAGCACTATCCAGGGTTAATCAGGAATCTGTAATTCAATCAAATAAGGTAGAAAATCATCTAGTTAATTGGGAGAATGGAGGATTTATACAAAAGGGAACAGGCGAGGAAATAATTTAGTAGACGTAATATAACAATTAATGGAAGCATAAAACGTAGAGAAATCAGAGAACAGATAGTTACTGCCGAAGAAAGTATTTAGGAAATAGAGAATATACAAGTCGCAGAACCACCATCAAGGAAAGAATATAGATAATGCAGAATTCAGAAGAAATAAAATTGTTGTTGAAATAATTACAAATAGTACAAAAATCATAGTTTGTTTGGGACCAATTACGTTTCATAATGTCACTCGTACCATAAACAAGGCAAAAATATTCGGATAGTCCGCGGAGAAGAACAGAGTTCGCATGCTTGACACCTACGACTAGAAGATGTTCCCAGAACATAGTTCAATCACCAGAGTTACAAAAGCGCATAAACTGTAGATTAAAGCGTGGTCCACGTAGCAGGCACTGAATCATTAAGAAAGGCAACATAACACAATATTTACTACCATAGCTAGTATGATGGGCCGGCTAGCACGTCATGTAGTCGGTGCCGCTGCCTGCCCAGACTGGCTCCAAGGTTAGGCGCTTCTATGGGCGTGTATTGCTACGACTATTTCCATTACTGAAGTATAGAGCGCGTGGAGAATAGACAACTTAACTGCTCGCCATTAAATGAAATATTTAAAGAATAAAGAATATCTCTCAAGGGACGTATTTACAAAAAAGAGAATTTTGAGATTGGAGAAAAAATATCAAGGAAAGTATTTTGGGAATGAAGATTTGAGAATAATAGGAAAGGATGGTATTTTATTATATTAGCAAGCATAATTTGCTTATTTTTCTAACTTCAAATGTGTGAGCAACTTGAAAATATACATTTAGCATTATCCGTCGCAGGTATGGAAGCTGTACGACAACGATCCACTCAAAGATGTCTACCAGCAAGAGTTTCTTCCACGGCTGCGCGTGTTCTCTCAGCAAGGGCACGTAAACGACGTGAAAGAGCTCATCAGGCAAGAACTAGACCATGTGTTTGGATGTCCGCTGCCGCGACGCGATCCCCTCCTCCTCAAGTACCTCGATATTCTCAAGCACTGGGCCCTGATTGACACGCGGGGCGCCCCGCTCACAGAGAGCTCAGGAGAAGTGGAGTTCCTTGTGGCGGAGGAGTTGGCCAAGCAGGGGAGGGCGGCGGCGGGCGGCGGGGCTCTGCGCTTCCAAGCGGAGCACTGCGTCGCCCTGAGAAGGGCGCTGGAGGGCAGCCAGGGGGCGGTGGCCGTGAGGGTGCGCGGCGTGCCAGCGGGCCACCGCGCGGCCAAGGTCGTCCAGGTACTGGACGAGGCGTTCGCCGGCCGCTGGGCCTACGTGGGCGACCGCCAGTTGCGGGAGCTGCCGCGCGCCGCGCTGGAGGCCGCGTGCGGCGCCGGCCACGTGCAACTCCTGGTGCTGGACACGGAGGAGGAGGTGGCGGCGGCGCGGGCCCTGGTCGCCGCCGTCGGCTGCAGCGTCAAGGTGGTCGCCGTCTCATCCGGCCACGGCGCGGGCCCTTTGAGGGGTGGTGTGACAATGGATGAGGAGGACTGGAGGATGGACCACCTCACATTGGAGGCTCAAGAGGCACTCATAGACCATACTCTCCTTCTCCAGGTGAGTGGTAGAATTAAGAGGCGTATTCAAAGAATTAAGAGGCGAATCTCTACTTAGTCAAAAAGAAATCGCAGTAACTTGTAAATAAATTATTATCGAAGAAGGAGCCATATCGCACTTTCTTCCCACATTATCAACACAACTGAGACATTACCTTTCCTTGGGCTCAATTCTTATATCCTTCGTGATAGAACTTTTTCGCCTGGGATTGGTTAGGCATTACTGTGATGCGCGTAATGTCGACCGAACAGAAATTTCTCGAGGTGTGCGAATAAATGGAAATAGCTAAGAGAACGAGTCAGGGTCTTTCCAGAGGATCTGCACAAGAAATTCTTTTGAGACGAGCCTCGTGTGCCCGAGTGTTATGGTGCAGGAAGGATCCGCGTTGCTAACACCTCTCAGAAAGACGGAGAAAGCATCGGCCAATCGGGAACTGTCCTCCTGGGCGTGGTGGGAGAAGGGATTCGCCTTGTATCGGACGTCATGGAGCAACGGAAACTGCCCCATGACGTGACCTGACATCGCGGTAAAAATAAGTTTTCAAGTTTTGTTGAGACAGACCTCAGACAGCATTCAGGTTTTGGTGATTTTTAATGATTTCTACCGTCTCTTTAAACTTTCTCTGTTCCTAGCGGTCTTCCTTTGCCAGAAAACCAGTGTAGTAAAAAGAAAAGGCAAAACCAGTTTTCGAAAAAACGATGTCTAGCCCAGGGGAGTGCCTTATAGAGCGTGTGTGTCTGTGCAGGGTCGTCCGATGCTCTTGCGTGCCCTGGAGCCCTCGTGGCGCTCCGTGCGAGGGGACGTGGACGGCGCCCTGGGGGATGAACTGAGTAGTATGAGTGTGAGGATATCTAGCTCTGGGAAATGTCTAATAGAGCGTGTGTGTCTGTGCAGGGTCGTCCGGTGCCCTTGCGTGCCCTGGAGCGCTCGTGGCGCTCCGTGCGAGGGGACGGGACGTGGCCCTGGGGGTTGAAATGAGTAGTACGAGTGTGACGATGTCTAGCCCTAGGAATGCCTCATAGAGCGTATGTCTGTGCAGGGTCGTCCGGTGCCCTTGCGTGCCCTGGAGCCCTCGTGGCGCTCCGTGCGAGGGGACGTGGACGGCGCCCTGTGGGATGAAATGAGTAGTACGAGTGTGACGATGTCTAGCCCTGGGAATGCCTCATAGAGCTTGTGTTCAGGATCGTCCGGTGCCCTTGCGTGACTTGGAGCCCTCGTGGCGCTCCGTGTGAGGGGACGTGGACGGCGCCCTGGGGGATGAAATGAGTAGTATGAGTGTGCGGATGTCTAGCCCTGGACAATGCCTCATAGAGCGTATGTCTGTGCAGGGTCGTCCGGTGTCCTTGCGTGAGCTGGAGCCCTCGTGGCGCTCCGTGCGAGGGGACGTGGACGGCGCCCTGCTGAGCGCCCTGGTGCGCGGAGGGGCGGCGATGGGCGCGGCGCTGCCCGCCCCGGGAGACGCCCACCTCGACCTCCCCCGCACCCTGGAGCACCCCGCCACCCTCGACCCGGCCGTTCTGGGGGGGCTGGACCCGCAGAGCGACCATCTCGTCCTCAGCGGATTTCCTGCATATTTTCTTACGAAGATGTACAATTCGCTCATTTCCCAAGATGTTCGAAGCGGAGAACCTGAATCGCATAAAAGACATGGAACTAGAGAGCAGCTCAACTCTAAGATGACAACACTAACTAAAGATTCCAACAGCGAGAAACGTGATTCCTTTAGAAGACACGGAATTGAAGTGGGTCATGGAGAAATACTGCCAGAAGAGCACGATGCAGCGATTGAAAATAACAAATGGTGAGTTTAGTTGTGATGCAAACGTAGAAAACACCTTCTGAAGTAAGAATTAAGTGGAATTCGGGTGGGTAGTGCACAGCATTTTCAAGTTACCCAGGATGGACGTCTATACCCTATGTTGACGACTTCTGATTTCGTTGAAGCAAAATAAACAAAATTTTCAATTTTCCTCGTAAACTCTTAGAAACCACTGTTGCTGGGCGGGGGAATCTCGTTCAAGCAGCAACAAATTTGAAGTTGTTATAAGTGGAGTTATATTTCGTAAAACAGTCATATTTTCTTGGTATATTATATACTTATACTTGGTCATGCACCAACTTAATTTTATACACTTAATTTTAATAATGAAAGTCAGGTTTGTAAGGAGACGTAAAGTTGTATCTTGGTACATCAAATTTAATATTCATTCTTCATGACGTTAAAATATGTATAAAATGTATACATTCTAACAATTTCATCATCTTTGACGAGGGAATTCGATAAGTTGGTTTAATTGGAGGTGAAAAGGTTTGGTGAAAGCGCAGGTGGACGGTGCTGCCTGGCGCCGGGGGCAGCAGCGCCCAAGAAGCCGCCTTCCTGCGCGTCGCCGCCCGCGCGGAGGAGAGGGGCCTCAACGTGCACTGGCTGCACTGCGTGGGCGTGGGGGCGGTGGTGTGGAAGGCCACGCGAGGGGCGACGCAGGCCGTGGCGCCGTTCGTGCAGCGTGCGAGCGACGCGTGTGGGCGTGCGCCCGCGTGCGTGCACGCGGCGGAGGCCGTGCGGCACGCGGCCGCGTGGAGGCAGCGCGTGGGGCTGCTGGTGGGGGAGCCCGGGATGGGCAAGAGCCGCTTCCTGCAGCGCCTGGCGGCCGAGGCTGCGCAGCGGTGGGCGGTGCTGCTGCAGGCGCTCGACCACCGCAACCTCCTCAGGGACTTCCCCCAACCACCAGGTACCACTCTCACACACATTCACACACTCACTTCCTATGGCTACGACATGAATAGTGAGGTATTCTAGGTCAATTACTAAGCGAAATTAAACATTTTAGTAATGTTAAACCCTTCTTAACCTACGGCTATTTAATTACGGAAAACAATAAATTCTAGATGTCATTTTATATACATTAAGAGATCCAAATTTTGAATTCCACATGCCGCGGAGAGGGAATATCTAGAGGCGTTAAGCCACCAAAATTTAAAAGTATCTAAAAAGACTCGAAAGGGAATTTTTAAACTGTATGAGGCAAGAGTTCCAAATTACGTATATAGCATGGTAAAGAGTGTCACAGTGCAAAGTAGAAGATACAAAAGAAGATATAATTCTTTCAAACCTTGAATGGATACACAAAGTGCTCTTAAAATGCCTATTCATGGTGCAAAAAAAAAAAAAAAAAAAAAAAAAACCCTTAAATTAATAATATACAGTTTTCTTGGTTCAGGGCGCAATCGTTGAATTACTACCCGTCAACATATCTTACGTTTGATTCATGACGTAACACACTTGCCGGAACTGCTGAATCGGAACTGAACAGAAATTTGCTGGCGGCTGCTGTGAGCGAAAGAAAACATATACACTTTCTCGTATCGGTGATATGGAATCAGTAAGTCTTACGTCATCTTTGCATGGCAGACTTGACGCAGGAGCACATGGTGGAGCTGCTGGCGGTGGCGGCGGGGGTCGCGGCTTCGAGTTCTCCCGAGTCCACGCAGAGGTTCCTCAAGGCTGCTCTTCACGAGTCGGGAGACATCGCGGTCTTCGTCGACGGGGTGGACGAGATTTGCCCTTCCTACAAGGACAAGCTCGTCCGACTCTTGGAGATGTTGCTGGAGACAAAAGTGAAGCTGGTGTGGGTCTCATCACGCCCGGAGGTAAGAAAAATATTTCAACTTTCCTGAAATTGCCTCATACTTACATTTGTTAACATTTCTCCTAGGAATAAAGCTTGGGTGACAGGGAAAAATATATTTCAATTATATATTTCTTAACTTTAACAAAAACTTGGTAGAGTTTTTATCCCAAAACTAATTTCTTTATTGAAAGATGAACCAATACAAGCGTTTCCACTTATTACAATTCTGATGATCGAAGATATACTTGCGTATACTTTAATTGTCAATAGAAATGTTTTAATTCGAAATGTATTTTTAATATGATATTTTGTCGGATATTTGAAAAAAATATAGGAACATAAATCTTACGAGAGGCTGATGAACTTACACAAATGCAACAACCTTTAAATGGTGTTTTTCTTTCAGGCTGAGCTTGTTCTCACTAAGGCGTTACGTTGCGCCACATCGTCGCTTCGTCCGTTCTCCCAAGAGGAGCAGAAGAACCACCTGTGTAGACACTGGTCGTCTGTCGACCCACGCAACCGCCCCCCTGCGGCGTTCGAGGCCCTCGCCGCCGAGATGGTGGCAGCCCTGCACGGCGCAGCGGGGCGCGGCCAACGCACCCTGCTGGACGTCCCGCTGCACGCGCAGATGGCGGCGGAGGCGTATGCAACGCAGGCGGCACAGGCCCTGGGCACAGGGGTCAGCCTGCTCCCGCAGTCCGGCATCAGTCTCTACCAGCTCTACCGTCGCTTCGTGGAGAGGAAGAGGGACTTGTACGAGAGACGCTTTGGACTGAAAGATGCAAATTTTGACAATCTTCCATTTGCAGACAACTTCGAAGAGATCCATCAAAACTGTGCTATGCTCATACTGGTGAGTTACCAAAATTATGCAAGCGTTATAATTCCTTTGAAATATAAAAGCTCCAATAGATCTCTAATCCTAGAGTCTATACGAAATATCTGATACTGTCTTTTAGGATAATCATGAAATACAAACACCCGGTATTTGTTTGAAAGCAATGTAACTTTTATTGCTGTAGTTCATGTTGTAGAAAACGCGTCTCGCATATATGCACGTGAACGAAAAAAATATTAAAACTTGAGAAATACATGTCAGGAGGAAACGAAAACCAGACCTACATGTTTTCATCTTCTTTTTTTTACAAAATATTCATTTTTCGTTCAGAACAATGTACGAATACATTGACAATAGTAACAGCTTATACCAATGATATCTTTAACGAAATGGTCAAGAGTCCAGTTTGTCGATCGAGTCGAAAAAAAGTATTTTTAAATTATTATTAATATGTATCAAGGTAGGATTGTTTTATATTGGAGTAGAGCATAAATTTGTATTAATTCAGTTAAAGTAAAGAAGACATTTTTATGACTTTTCAAATCCTCAAATATTGAGTATTTAAATTGTCTAATACAAATTAAGCTACTTAAAATGTAATGGACGTTCCATTGCAGGTCTCCGATGGCACATTGAACAAAGTTGATTCGTCACCATTCAAAGACTACATAGTCAAAAAAAGACATAATCTGATCAAAGAAAAAACCGGAATCTTGTGGTTGGGAGAAGATGAAATGCCGCATTTCCTGCATTACACCTTTATCGAATACTTTGCGGCGCGTTGGCTGTTGGAAAACCAAGAGGAAGCACCCGAGGCGGTAAAGGAGATATGGCGTAGCCTCCTGAACCGCGATGTGGGCGTCGGAGTGAGGCACGTCCTGGAGCACATGCTGTCGGACGGGCTCCCGCTGCACCGGGCCGCGCTGGAGGGCAGCGAGGGCGCGCTGGAGGCGGCGCTGGAGGCTGGAGGCGACCCCGACGAGAGCGACCGCTTCGGCCGCACGGCGCTGGTGCAGGCGGCGTCGCTGGGCCGCGCCGACGCCGTGGGCGCGCTGCTCGCCAAGGGCTGCGACCCCGGGCGCAGGGACGCGCTGCTGGGCTGGACGGCGCTGCGCTACGCCAGTGCCTGCGGCCACCTCGAGGCGGCGGAGCGACTGCTGCAAGGGGGCGCCGACCCCAATCACTTCGTCACCCATAACATCAGCATCCCTGACACTGTGCTCAAAGCTGCAGAGCTAGGTTGCTCAGAAGTAAGTAAAAATCACATTTCCTGGAGGACTTCCAAAAAATACACTAGTTTGAGCACCGTGATTTCTAGGACAACTTTGCTCTGTAGAATGTGTGTCTGATCGTAAGTCACGTTAGAACTGACTCGGAGAATTAACCCTTTCTAATTTTTGGTACTATTAGCAAATTAACTCAGAGTTTCTAGTACTAGTACATTTTCTATTTAGTTGAGTCTGGGTTAGCTTTTGACATTGCCCTCACCTTGTTTTTAGCTGCTATCTACCGGCGTCTAAGTAACAAACGAAGTGTTATTTGTACTGCCTGCCCCTGTCTTATGGGGCCGAAGCACGTGACTACTATTTATCAACCAGTTACAATTTTGAAACTAAAATCACAACTGCAATTGACCTTTTTGTGAATGAGTGTTCATTATAGCATGGAATATACGTACTAAACGATTTTGTCATCATTTGTTTCCGCAGCATTAACGCTAAACAATTTTTACAATACTTAATTCAATCAACATCGCAATCAGAAATGAGCAATTTTATCCAACTTGAGTAACTATATAGAAAATAATGAAGAATAATATTTAGAGGTAGTCCTTATACGTTTGGCCACATTTTTATTTGCGTGATTTTCTTTTTTTGTGGGAAAGTTGCTTTTTTTGTGCTCTAAAGGAAACGCAAATAATGTTTTTATTTTGGTATTTGTTGTATAATTTTCCGTTTTATAGTTCAATTTAAATTTCGATATAAAAACATGTAATGTGTAACTCGTGTGCCTTGGACCACGTATCGTATCGAATTTCTATATGCAAACCAAAAGTATTACTAAAATGTTCATTTAAAATTCTCTGACCCTCTAGTCAGGCGACATCGATAAGGAAATGTTCGATTTGGAACAAAATCTACTAATCGTTTGGGCGCTATTGTCGATAAATGGTCTCGACCAAATAATATAATGTTGCACTTTCCATCCTAATATCAAATTGCGTCGTCGTGGCTGAAATCGACACAGGCACGAACTCTACAGTCAGTTTAACACCTTTTTATCATCTAGCTAGCATCTTCCGATCCCTAGCTGCGCTGGTACAACTCATGTGTACAGTAACGACAGAACGCAAGTGAGGCCCCTCCTCCCCAATGCACGCTTCTACCAGGTCGCATAGGTGACTGACTGTGTGTGTGAGTGTGTGTACCCGGAGAGATTGCTCAGGGCATCGACTGATGTCACTGCGGTCCTTCTGACCGGGGTGGTCCGGCTAGGTTTGAGTCCGGATTTTAGCTCGGACACTAGCTTGTCAGCTAGGTCGAATTCAGTCGCTGTCTGGAGGAGAAATCCAGCGGCCAGCTGCTCTGACCGATAGTTTTCCGTGGTTTCTCCGATCAACGCCCGGCGAATGCCGGAGAAGTACCCTAACTAACGGGCCACGAACATGGCGTGATCTTTCCTTCCTCTTCCGTGTCCTATCCTCCCCACTTACACACATTTACACTAACATGCACTACACTACCAGTCTCCCACACCAACACTTACACCAACTATTCTCTCCACACACACACACACACACACACACTTTCCCCCACACTACACTACCACACATGCCGTGAGACCGGTCAGAGATTGTCCCGACTGGTCGGTGCCCCGCCGGGAGATACCTAGTTAGGGAAAATCCCACACAATTTTTTTTAAATTTAAAATATCACCAAATTGACGTTTAATGCCACTTCATTAACATCATTTAGAATTATCTGTACAAGAAATTTTAGGAAACAATTTAAAGCCGGTTTTAATACGCAGCATTACGATAAAATACGTTTTTTTCCTAGTTTTCATAACTTGCTTTATACTATGTATTTTAGGCCATATATAAGTATGTGTATGAAAAATTGAGAAGGCAATTTGCCAAAGTTTGGCGCTACCTGTCAAATTTCACCACTAATTCTATACAGTAGTCCATGAACGGCGAATTCAGAGTCAGTGTTGAATATATAGTCTAACACACCCACCTTGCACACGACTGGTACCTTCACAACAGCAGCATGAACCGTGGAGGGGGTTGACAAGATATTTGCTCGTGAAGCGAGCATTAAATCTAGGGAGCAGGATCTTCAGGGTGCGAGAAAGGTTTGAACCCTTGACACAATAAAATCACACAAATGCACATAAACGAGCGTATAATTTACCCAAAAAAACTTAGTGGCATAAGTTAATGACAAAAAAAAAGAATAGAATCACACTTTTACAAAAAAATGATCAAAAACACAAATATAATCCTTTACAGCACATTAACTGAATGAACACATAATTTACTCCAAAACTAATTCTTTGAAATAATTACCCTTATCTACACTGGGAATTCCCTTGGAAAATTAATTATATCTAAATTTATGCTATCCTAATTACATTTGCACATGAAACAAAATTTCTATTTACAATCTCTTGGTTCAAAAAAAATATTACATGTAAAGAACAAAATGTGGGCAAGTGCACTACTCTCATTTATAATTTAACTGACTGCTAATGGCAGAATAATAAATGTTCCAAATAGAATGTTTAAGGCAGGCAATAGCGCATCAAAAATCTCCCACTACAATGCTGCAAATTGTTGCCACCCGCGTCCTCAATTTCCTAACACTTTCCTGTACTAGTCTTTTCCCTGCCGACGTGAACTTGACCTACTTTCCGTAATTCTAGCGTTACCTCGAAAACTGCCCGCTTCCTGGCCTTGGTGGTCGTGCGATGCCTTCTGCACCGACGTCGCTCGATTCCAGCCTCTGCGTCGTCTGCGCTGTCTTCTTGCGTCCTCTTCCGTCCTTCCTAGTCGGCCTCTTATTCTCCCTCGACTGCTACCGGCGCCTCTGACTACGCCCACGTTGTGAAAAATGTCCCTTGCACTTCCCTGAATACTAGTGCAAGTTCCTCGCTCGTTACTACTTTTACTTCGTTAAACAAGAACTCTCAATGCTTTTCTTACAACGGGTAACTTTTTACTTCCCGTATTTGTTAATAGAAGAAACACTCCACTAAATCTTTACTATTTCGCGGACGACTAACTAGCACGTCTGTTCGACGCCGAAAACTCCTACCTAGCAGTCGTTGCGGCGGCAAACAATATCTAAGCTGACGTTGACGAGCGGTGCTGAAATGCTGCTTACCCGACGAACGGCGACAATCAAAAGAGCTGCTTACTCGACGCGTGGTGGCAAGAAAAGAGAGCTTCCGCTTGGGGGTTCTGCCTATTTATGGTACGACGCCTGGGGAAATTCTCAGTGGTGGGGTACTTCTCCTCTTTCAACTCGTCACAGGGAAATACGTTGCTTGCTAGTTCGTCTTTGATTAGTACGGGCAACGGATACCAGGCTGCGCGTTTAGGTACTTTGATTTACGCCTGCTCTCCTCGCTGCCTGTGGGTGTTCATACAGACGAAACGGTGGTGTTATGGGGTCGCACAATCCCATAACGCCACAATAGTCACTACCGATCGGTAATCAATCCGGTACTATATCATGTAAAATTATTTTGAATCTACGTGACATTCAGGCATGTAATAACCCAATTACTTGCATCGAGCAGGACACTCTAAAGGAATAATTCAAAACGGAAATTATCAATTTTCTCTTAACTTCTATTATTGGTATAATTTTACGAGCGCCTTTACAGGTCATATTTTACAGCCAACGTAATTATTTTAATAAAATGTCAATTTGACATATATTTAATTCATAATAAAATAAAGCATTTATCAATTTATATTTTATTTATTTTTGCAGATAATGGATATTATATTGAAGAAAGAAAAAGGAAGGTGTGTAGACATTCGGTTCGGAATAAATGAGACGCCAATAATGATAGCAACAGCATGTGGACACAAAAATACGGTAAATATTTTATTAAAGTATGGTGCGGACGTGACGAAAAAAGACTTTTGGAAGAGCCAAGCCCTTCACTATGCAGCCAACGGGGGAAACATTGAGATAACGAAACTACTCCTCGACAGCAAAGCTGATCCTAATGCAAGAGACATTCACGGCGTCACTCCGCTAATGAGAGCGGCAATGTCAGGCGACGCGCAATCCACGGAGCTCCTCTTAGAACGTGGAGCCGACGTCAACCTAAAGGACGTACACAACACAACAGCACTCCGTTACGTGACTGGAAGCGGTCGCCTCGAGATTAAGAAGCTCCTCCTCGAGAACAAAGCTGATCCCAACGAAGGAGACGGTTGGGGCTTCACTCCGCTGATGAGGAGCGCGGAAGATGGTGATGCGCGGTCCATCGTGCTCCTTTTAAAACATGGGGCAGACGTTAATCAAAGCAACGTATTCAATTCGACAGCGCTTCACTACGCTGCTAAAAATGGCCATCATGAGATTACAAAGACCCTCCTGGAGAGCGAAGCGGATCCAAATGCCGCAAGCGAATGGGACGAAACTCCGCTAATGATGGCAACAGCAGCAGGCGATGCGAAGTCCACCAAGCTTCTCTTGGAACACGGCGCCAACGTAAATCGAAGGAATCTGCACAAAAGGACTGCGCTTCATTACGCCACTACAAGCGGTGGAAATCAGATTACGAAGCTCCTCCTCGAGAACAAAGCTGATCCCAACGCAGGAAACGGTTGGGGCTTCACTCCACTGATGAGGAGCGCACTCGATGGTGATGCGCGGTCCATCGAGCTCCTTTTAAAACACGGGGCAGACGTTAATCAAAGCAACGTGGACAACTCGACAGCGCTTCACTACGCTGCTAAAAATGGCCATCATGAGATTACAAAGACCCTCCTGGAGAGCGAAGCGGATCCAAATGCCGCAAACGAATGGGGCGCAACTCCGCTAATGATGGCAACAGCAGCCGGCGATGCGAAGTCCACCAAGCTTCTCTTGGAACACGGCGCCAACGTAAATCGAAGGAATCAGCACAAATGGACTGCGCTTCATTACGCCACTACAAGCGGTAGAAATCAGATTACGAAGCTCCTCCTGGGAAGTCAAGCCGATCCTAACGCGGGAGATAAAGATGGCGTCACTCCTCTAATGTGGGCAGCAGAGTCAGGTGACGCACCGTCCACTGAGCTACTCTTGGAACACGGCGCCGATGTCAGTCGAATGGACGAGGAGCACTGGACGGCGCTGCATTACGCTACCTCAAGGAATCGTCACCGGGTTACCAAGCTCCTCCTCGAGAGCAAAGCAGATCCTAATGCAGTAGACAGAGATGGCGTCACTCCTCGAATGTGGGCAGCATGGGTGGGTGATGCGCAATCCACGCGGATCTTCTTAGAACACGGCGCCGCTGTCAGTCAAATAGACGAGGAGCACTGGACGGTTCTCAGTAGCGCTTTTTCAAGGAGTCGTAACAAGATTATGAAGGACCTCTCCGAAAGCAAAATGATCCTAACGCAATAATCAAAGATGGCGTCACTCCTCGAATGTGGGCAGCATGGGTGGGTAATGCGCAATCCACGCGGATCTTCTTAGAACACGGCGCCGCTGGCAGTCAAACGGACGAGGAGCACTGGACGCGCTTTTTCAAGGAGTCGTCGCAAGATTACGAAGGTCCTCTTCGAAAACAAACTGATCCTAATGCAATAGACAAAGATGGCGTCACTCCTCGAATGTGGGCAGCATGGGTGGGTGATGCGCAATCCACGCAGATCTTCTGAGAACACGGCGCCGCTGTCAGTCAAATAGACGAGGAGCACTGGACGGTTCTCCGTACCGCTTTTTCAAGGCGTCGTCACAAGATTATGAAGGTCCTCTTCGAAAGCAAACTGATCCTAATGCAATAGACAAAGATGGCGTCACTCCTCGAATGTGGGCAGCATGGGTGGGTGATGCGCAATCCACGCAGATCTTCTTAGAACACGGCGCCGCTGTCAGTCAAATAGACGAGGAGCACTGGACGGTTCTCCGTACCGCTTTTTCAAGGCGTCGTCACAAGATTACGAAGGTCCTCTTCGAAAGCAAACTGATCCTAATGCAATAGACAAAGATGGCGTCACTCCTCGAATGTGGGCAGCATGGGTGGGTGATGCGCAATCCACGCAGATCTTCTTAGAACACGGCGCCGCTGTCAGTCAAATAGGCGAGGAGCACTGGACGGTTCTCCGTACCGCTTTTTCAAGGCGTCGTCACAAGATTATGAAGGTCCTCTTCGAAAGCAAACTGATCCTAATGCAATAGACAAAGATGGCGTCACTCCTCGAATGTGGGCAGCATGGGTGGGTGATGCGCAATCCACGCGGATCTTCTTAGAACACGGCGCCGCTGTCAGTCAAATAGACGAGGAGCACTGGACGGTTCTCCGTAGCGCTTCTTCAAGGAGTCGTCACAAGATTACGAAGGTCCTCTTCGAAAACAAACTGATCCTAATGCAATAGACAAAGATCGCGTCACTCCTCGAATGTGGGCAGCATGGGTGGGTGATGCGCAATCCACGCAGATCTTCTTAGAACACGGTGCCGCTGTCAGTCAAATAGACGAGGAGCACTGGACGGTTCTCCGTAGCGCTTCTTCAAGGAGTCGTCACAAGATTACGAAGGTCCTCTTCGAAAGCAAACTGATCCTAATGCAATAGACAAAGATGGAGTCACTCCTCGAATGTGGGCAGCATGGGTGGGTGATGCGCAATCCACGCAGATCTTCTTAGAACACGGCGCCGCTGTCAGTCAACTGGACGAGGAGCACTGGACGGTTCTCCGTAGCGCTTCTTCAAGGAGTCGTCACAAGATTACGAAGGTCCTCTTCGAAAGCAAACAGATCTTTATGCAATAGTCAAATATGGCGTCACTCCTCGAATGTGGGCAGCATGGGTGGGTGATGCGCAATCCACGCGGATCTTCTTAGAACGCGGCGCCGCTGTCAGTCAAATGGACGAGGAGCACTGGACGGTTCTCCGTACCGCTTTTTCAAGGCGTCGTCACAAGATTATGAAGGTCCTCTTCGAAAGCAAACTGATCCTAATGCAATAGACAAAGATGGAGTCACTCCTCGAATGTGGGCAGCATGGGTGGGTGATGCGCAATCCACGCAGATCTTCTTAGAACACGGCGCCGCTGTCAGTCAACTGGACGAGGAGCACTGGACGGTTCTCCGTAGCGCTTTTTCAAGGAGTCGTCACAAGATTACGAAGCTCTTCTTTGAAAGCAAACTGATCCTAATGCAATAGACAAAGATGGCGCCACTCCTCGAATGTGGGCAGCATGGGTGGGTGATGCGCAATCCACGCGGATCTTCTTAGAACACGGCGCCACTGTCAGTCAAATAGACGAGGAGCACTGGACGGTTCTCCGTAGCGCTTTTTCAAGGAGTCGTCACAAGATTACGAAGGTCCTCTTCGAAAGCAAACTGATCCTAGACAAAGACGGCGACACTCCGGTAATGTTTGCCACCAGAGACGGGTGGTGTGTAATCTACGAAACTATTCCTAGAACATGGAGCCAAAGTCAATCATAGTAATAAGTACGTCATCTCGTGCGTTTGTTCGTTTACCGTCTCTTACATGTATTTGTATTGTAACGGTAATTGGGTGACTAATATTTTAGAAAAAACAAACCTGCATTATACACTTAATATCTAATTATTTGATATCGATATATTCAGATTCGTGTAATATTACGCAGGTCAAATTGATAATCTATGAATAAATCAAATGTATAATATAATGGGTGCGTATGTACATTTGTTTTAAAACTCCTGTTTCACATTTGTCGTGGGCAGTAACGGTCTCTATTTCGTCCTTCTGCACCCTACGCTTCTGTTTATTACATTAGGAATCGTCGTTTCTCCGAATGTCTGCAGCGTTTGACGTTAAAGTATATTCAAATTTGGAATATCTCTTTGTGTTTGTCTCACTCCAATCATAATTCAACGTAATTCATCAAGAATATAAGACACAAGGAGATAAAATAATGCAAGAAGACTTAAGAGCATAAAACAAGAACGCAAGAAGAATTAACGAGGAAATCGCTGGACTAAGCCGATCCAGTTGGACTAAGAACTGCGAATTGTGACCAAGAATTGTATTGTGTGAATGTTAATTGAGCAAGCTTAGCATTCTTTAGCAGAAAATGGTTATTCGTTTCCCCTGTATCTCGAGGCCTTTGTCCTTAAGTGTGTATAATGGACTAAATATAAATAAGACAATAAAATATTTGTATGTCTTTTAATCACTTTTTACTTTCTCGTGTAAACGTACGACGTATTTACGGAGTAATATACGTCGTATAGAGAAAGTTATGTATTGCTGCGGAAAATCGATTTCGAGATTTCAATAGAAATACACGTTTTGGAGTCCTCTGATAACGTGTTGTTTTTCAACACATCATTTCCTCTATTTGTCTCTGAACAACACTAGGACCAAACCTATTAATAGTATTTTTTCCAAAATTGATCCTCGGCCACTCTGGCTTGACTCAAAGCTCTGAGGTTTTGAAAAATATTCATTAATTTTGGGGGTACTTTACATGACGGCCCTGCGATATTTTCACAATTTTCTCAAAAATAATTCCAAATTTGTGGCATATCCAAACTTAAAGAATAGAGTGAGATACACCTATAAAGATAGTTTAGGTCCGTTTATCAATGTTAAGTTTGAAATTTTTTCGGCGTCTTCCTACAAGTACAAAATTGAAGACAGCCATTTTTCCTTCTAATGAAATTTGTTCTCCATAACTAGTTTCATTAATATCATGTACATTTTTTAAACATTTTAGTAGTTTGGGGCAATATTGCGTAAAAAATGAACAATATTAAAATATAAAAATGAGGAATGTCTCAAACACTGCTCCAAATTTTTCTTTAAACTTTCCTTGGTAGGGTTAGTGTTTAACGTTCAATAACAGATAACATAAATGCCAATTTACTCTATTCCTTTGTTGTTGTTTTTTTCAAAAATTACATAATTGTAATTTTTTTACTTCTCTCTCATGTCGTTAATATTTACATTAACGGTGATTTGAGCAAATTATTGAGTTTTTTTTTTAAACAAGAGCTTCAAATTGTGTCAAATTGTATGATTTCACGAAAACTCAAAAATTCTTTGAACTGCCGGTAATAATTTCAGGTCTACCCGAAAAGAATTAGGAATGGGAAATCCGAGAAGCAATAATGAAGATTAAGGTTTGAGGGCACTTCAATATCTAGGGTCATTGACACCCTTGTCAAATTATCGTCAGGATGTTTATGCACTGTGGCATATCCAAGCTTAAACACTTTATAAATACAAAGTAAAATGGATAAAGATAGCCAGCATTGTACACTTTCTAGGGGGAAATGAGAGATACGGCAAAAATAATCCAAGCCTGTGCTTCACAAAATAGTGATTAAAAGGCATGTTAATTAGTACTAGGTGAACACGTCCGAAAATTTCGTACATTTGTGCACATACTGGAATACTATCATTTGTAAACTTCTATTCAATTATTTAAAGATAGCTTTTAAATATTCTGCGAAAGCACTATAAGAGAAAGTAAAATAATGAAAAGTTAATAAATAATTCGATCCACCGGAGGCGGCTGCTTTCGATACAGCGCGTTGTTGCCAGTGCTACTTTAAAGCAGCAATGGGAGTTTATTTGGGATATGCATTTTACTACGCAGTAACACTGATAACTTTTGTAAGCAAATGCAAATAGTTCGAAAAATGTAAAATAATTATTAAATACTGAAGTATTGTAATATTTTCCAAATCTGCTCCTTTTTACACGAATTACACGTTACGTTCTGTCTGAACATGTAATGCTAAATGCTCCATACGTTTTCAGACTGTAGTGGATCATAAATTTGTGATTTAAAATTTCTAATAATTAACCCCTTTATTGTTTCACCCCACACTTGAGCGAGTCAAAATCTGTAAACTAAAACAATTTATTACGATACGCCAACTTTACGCTCCTACAGTACAAATTTATAAATTTTGTGTGAATTCGCGAAGTCACCCCTGTGCAGGAAACCGAAATATTATCATATTGATTTGGGAACCTGGCTCTCTGTGTTCCTCCTCCTATCATTGGGTTTATATTACCTGCTTATATATACACACACTTTTTAACAATGCCAACAATATGAGCAGCAATTATTCATTGACAAACACCAGATTTCAAAATGCTACACGGCGAATTCTGCACTTCGCCGTATATACACCAGCTTTCTATAGTACTAAAACATAACATGACACACACAATTTACCCTTTAAATATAACATCATACCAATTCAATAACACTCACTCATTCATACATTTTTAAACTGCATTCATTCATTCATTCATTCGAGTACACTCGTTTTGAAAATAAAAAACAACTCTAATGGCCGTTACTAATAATTACTTAGTTGGATATTAGTCTTGTTATACAAAATATTGGTGTTGTTATAAGATTGTTGCAAAATTACGTCACCTTCATGGTTGCTGGATCCTGTAACATGGCGCCGTCTCCGCTGCTGGGATTATTTGCGCCTTCTCATCGCTGGTACCAGGGCCGGATTTATGCATGTGCTGACAGTGCTGCAGCACAGGGCACTCCACCAAAAATGGGCCTCCACCAAATAAAAAATTAAATTTTTTTTATTTTGGTCTATTTTTCTGCAAAAACTTTTTAATTTCATTGTTATGTAGTAATTTGTATTTTTTTAAATTTAGATTTCATGATGCATTTTTAGTTTCAAGACTATCTACTTATTTAGTATGTATTCAAAGTTATTTATGATTTATTCAGTATTAAACGCACATAATCTAACCGAATATCGTGTTTCAAACATGATCACGGAACATGATTATGGAAATTCTGCAAACGTTCAGTTAACAGCTGCTGAAGAATTTCGAGTGAAAAGTTACCTTCCAGTAATTGACCAGTTTTTAGTTTCTTTAGAACAACGTGTCTCTGCGTATGAAATAATTTCTTCTCGGTTTGGTTTTTTATCAAAATTAGGCAACCTTAGTTCAGATGAAATAATCAAGCACGCAACAAACCTTAGTAAAATTTATGTAGACGACGTCGATGAAAATCTTGGAATTGAGTTGATCCAATTCAAAGAATTCATTAACCAATTCATACAAGATGAGGAATCTAAAAGCGCCTTAAGTCGGGAACATTTTATGTATAACTTAATAATTGAGAAGGGAATAGAAGACGCGTTTCCGAATGTAGAAATTATTTTAAGAATTTATCTTGTGTTAATGATAACAAATTGTGCAACGGAAAGATCATTTTCAAAATTAAAACTTCTAAAAAATAGATTGAGAACTAGTATGACAGAAGAACGACTTAATTATCTTTCTATTTTGAACATCAATTTTGATGTTCTAAAAGAATTATCTTTCGACGATGTAATTGAAGAGTTTGCTTACAGAAAAGCAAGAAAAGTTCCTGTAGTTTAGTTATTATAATTAAGTTGTAATGTGTTGTAAATATTCGGTTTATAAATAAAATATTGTACGCAAAAATTATTTGCAAAAATTTTTTTTAATTAAACATATTTGACACATAGATTTTATTTTGACAGCCGCCAACTGCATATAATATATATGGGGGGGGGGCCTCCACCAAAAATCAGCACAATGGGCACCCACCAAGTTAAATCCGGCCCTGGCTGGTACCATCCTTTTCTTTTCAAACTCCAAATCGAAACACTCTCGGACAATATTCCTTACTATGGAACACCTCTCTACTACATCCTACCACCTTCCAACAAACTTTTACTTGCAAAACTCCAGATTTCACTTCTGCCCCAATGTCAGCACTACCAAATCGCCAACTCGTCTGTCTATATGCATTGTTGTACACCTTCCTTCTCATCGCGCAGTTTTAAAACAAAGGAAAGCTCTTCTCTTCTGTCAAACTCGCTGTAATTTGTATATTCCAATTTTAGGTGTCTTTTGGTTTGCACAATTTCTTCATTGTAATACATTCTAATTAAACTTCAAATAATAAATTTAATTACCCTTCCCCTTTTACAAATTTCAAATATTTTATTGTCAAAACGTTTGTGTAATCGCCCATTTCTTATGTCTTTCAGTTGTCTTTTCCAAACATACAAACATTCATTCATTTAATAAAATATTTTCATTATTATATAATAACCCATAGTTCGAGTGACTGTATATCCTTCCTAAACGGTTCTTTGTTTATTTATTTATTTATTCTTCTCAGATCTGCTATTATCCTCGCACGTTTTCTCGAGCCCTCGCTAGGCTAGATGCGAGAGGAGTGAGGAGTTTGGCTATTTTGACAAAAGGAAAATTACGTGGAATTTATAATTTATTTTTCCACGCAAAATAGTTTTTTAATACACGGGAGCGAACATTCCTCGTCACCAGATTTTGTCTACAATGCTCATTGCTATCATTTATTCTTAATGCAACCAGGGCCGGAATTAAATAGTACGGGGCCCCAAGCACAAAATTGTGTTCCCCCCCCACTCCGAAAAAAATCCGATCCGTTTTAGCATTTCATCTTACACATTGTTTGAGACATAAATTTCTATTTGGTCTATATAGGCCTCCTCTTTTGTTCTTGAGGGCCCCCATAGCTGTTAATTTGAGCATGAAAAATTTTGAGGTTTGCATAAAAAATTTACATATTCAGTTATAAGTAAAGGAAATAAAGTATAGTTAATATTAGACTAATTTAACATGTAATAAATATTTTTTAAAAAATATTTTGAAATTGTACATTTTGTTACACAGTAGACTACTTGATTAACAATTATTTCACAGACAAAAAAATATGTTATGCGTATTTTTCCGAAACGCGGGGTCCCTGGTGAATGGGGGCCCCCAAGCAACTGCTTGTTTTACTTGTAGGTAAATCCGGCCCTGAATGCAACTAATGTTTGGAACGCAGTGGGGGGAGATATTCCGGGGCTCAAGAAATCGTGTGGATATAATACCAGCATAGTTCCTTGGACTTTTTTAGAAATAAGTACTTTGTACTTCCACCCTTGCACCTTCGACTGTTTCTCTTTTTATTAAATACGTCAATTTTTAATTATCTTGATGCATCCTTTTAGTAATCATTGTGAAGCATCCGAATGGACCGTCACAAGACTACAAAAATTTCCCCAAATTCTCATTACGAATCGAAGAACAAAAGTTTAATTTCCATCTTTTGACGTTAAATAAAAAATATAAATAAATAAATGAAGCAAAGGCTCATATTCCATGTTATTGTTCAACAAATTGAAGAATTTAGAAGAATTTCACATTTCATTATCGTATCTTGTCGTCGTTCAACAATGATCTTCTCAAATATACATTGCTCTATTGTTTCTCAAAGCAGAATACAGTGGTAATGTACAATTAACGGTAAAATTTTCGAACAAATTTACGGTACTCAATTTTTTCAATTTTTCTTTCATGTTAAGTATTAGAAATAATGATAATATAATCAAAACCCACCCAATTCAATTACTTCAATACCCCTCCCAATTAAAAAGTTAACATATAAAAACTATTGGAAATTCGGAAAAACGTAGTATCTGACATATTATTTGTTAGTCCTGGACGTAGAATTCATAACATTCTTTAAATACAAAAAAAAAAAGAAAAAAAACTGAAATACTTGCAAAAAATTAAGACAAAAGCCTGCGTCGTGTTGATTGCACACGACAGTTGCTTACACTCCACAGTTGTGATGCAACACACGTGTTGCTTGCTCTCCACAGTTGCATGGTATCTTAAACTGGTTGATATTATAATTTTATGAATGATGGCCTAAATAATACAGTTTGTTTACACATAGACGATCAAATTAATTCAAATTTGGTGCCTACTAAAGAATATAAGCAATTATAACCATTCTTTGAGATGAATTAACAGCGAAGTACATTTCAAACTTCACGTGCCTGAGAGTTTTTCCTCAAAAACAGCCGACTGCATTACAGAGAGAGAGAGAGAGAGAGGGACAGGGAGAGAGAGGGAGGGTGAGAGGGACGGAGAGAGAGGAGTGGGGAAGGGGAGAGAGGGAAAGGGAAAGAGGGGGAGGGGGAGAGAGAGAAAGCGAAAGAGGGAGAGAAGAAGAGAAAGAATCTTCTTCCAGACGAAATCACAGTTTGAAAAAAGAGCAGCCGAGTAGTCTCGTGACGGATTGTCTCGTTCGCGTTAAAAAACTAGTAATACGCGCGTATCGACTGCACTGAAAGTTGAATTACTTATGTAAAATTAGTGTTGCGATTCCGAAATTCCTTCGTTCTCCGTGTTCCATCGTTTTGTGGCGCTTCAGAATGCAGCAGCGGGGCTATGTACATGCATGAATCACGAAACAAAACCAGAAAGGAAAAATATATAATTTCACCTAGACGCAGGCAACGCAGGCAAGGTATGTTAAAAGCCGATCCTAACGCCAATCTGGGCTAACAATCTTAGGACTACGGTGCGTCCGAGGTTAAGAATGAAGTACAGAGTTTTATGGTGCAGGTCTCACGTTCGTTAAAAACCCTGTTTTTGTGAAATTTGCAAAAGTTCAATATTTTTTAGGAGTCTTCCTACAAGTAAAATATTAAAGATGGAGATTTTTTCGTTAATGGAATCTCTTCCTTGAAGATAGATTTTAAAATAAGGTCCTGGACAATTGTTGGAAATTTTAGTTCTTTTCGCGTAATTTTGCGTGAAATTACGGGCGATAAAGTGCGTGCTGTTTTAGCACCACCTTTGAAAGTTTCGTGAGAAGTGAAAATTAGTATAGAATAGTAACTGAATATTTTTGCGGGTGGTGGGGGAATTAGGGAAATCCCCTCCCCCCTCGTGGATCCGCACCTGATATATGCGAAGGGGTGTAAGAATTAACGCTTCGTGCCTAGGACTATGAGATAGAGGAATACCCAGGTTTTATAGTCCTTTATTATCTTTTTTTGAAATTTATAATTTTTCTTCTCTGCCTGATAATATCGCTTTTTAGGGAACAGCATAAATACAATTAATTTATTTGACTATCTTCAAACAAATACGCATCTCATGCACACGTAAGCTTCCGCGGCTCGAATCCATAAATTCTTGGCTTCCGGGAGACGCTGCGTCGTTGGCCGAGAGGCCGACGTTTCGCCTGACATGTCGCAGGCTTCCTGTCCTGAGGGTAGTCACTGCCCCGAGGAAGCCTGCAACATGTCAGGCGAAACGTCGGCCTCTCAGCCAACGACGCGGCGTCTCCCGGAAGCCAAGAATTTATAAATACGGATCTCAGTGAGACCCAGAATAGCAGTGTTGGATACGGTCGCGATCTTGAGACATGCAGCGGCACGACCGAGAGAGACGCGAAATAGTGACATAATGTTACCGTAAAGAAGATTCTTGAGGGGCAAAGTTACAAAAACCGCACCGATTAAATAATTTCATTATAATGTAGTCTGTCTAAAAAACAAAGTGGTCTATTATAATGATTCTGAATTTTTCAAATTTAAAGACTGAATTTTCAAAAGAATTGAAGTTACTAGGGAGTTCATGCACGCCATAGCGCACAAAACCCATAGCGGCAGCACTATTGATCTTCTGAGCGTGCGCAGATGTGGTGCGAAACTTAAACTACGCATGCACAGTAGATCGATAATGCTTCACATTCGAGGTGGCACAAACTTCCTACTAAACCAGTCTTGAAACATCGATTTTTTTGTCGATGTAGTATTAAAGTCGATATTTCGTTATCGATCATACGTCAATCTACCTACAGAGCGCACTGAAAATTAAGTGTTGCCAACGACCTTATTCAAATAAGAATGAAATATTGTGTCCCACGGTTGGTAACAACACACATTAGGTATGGCGGGTATGGCATGGAAAAGCCTGATTCTCCAAGCATAATGCTCTTATAAACTCCGAATAAAACTTTCTGGGGAAGACAGGCGCTGCGAAGCTAAGAAAACACCGCCAGAAATCCTTAGTTATATTGTGTGGTGTAAAGAAATTTGAATCGTTTTGCCCTTCCGATGGAAGAGAAATATGTGATCCAAAAAATTAGAAAGTTGTGAAAAATCTGCATTTATAGATTATGGACTGCGAGATATCGTTCCAATAACATTAAAATATTTAGCAGTGATGGATAACATTGGACTTCTGAGTGAATGTGTCATAAAAGTAGAGGAGGTAAATTGTTTTTTTATTTACAACTGATTTTCCAATTCTTATTAATTGTAAGCTATCAAAAAACAGGAATAAAAACTACATTCCTGTACGATGAAAGACAAAGCTACATCACTCATTTTCTCTGTTAGAATGTCACTTTATTTTAGAAAGTTGTCTTTCATTAGTATTTGAAGTGTTTATATCAGTGTGTTATTTTGAAATGTGAATTCAGTGGATTTTTAAATGTGGATATGCTTGAGCATGAAAATTTTAAAAACATAAAACCACAAATTTTCATTCATATTGTTTCAGATCAAAGTGGAAACTGATGGAGATACTGAGGAGATACTTCCAAATTGCACAGTAAGTTATTTTTTTGAACTTTTATAAAATGTTTGCATGTAATAAACCGATTTATAAATTGTTTTCCGATTAAGGCCGAGGGTGAGTTGATATTTGATCAGCTAGGTTGCGGTTACACAATTGGGAGTTTCAATATCAAAAGTAAAGTCGTAAAGAATCTCCTGATTGGATAGCTGCATTCCAGCTGATCACTGTCACTGTCTTACACTGATTTTACGAGAGTAAATATAGAAGAGATGTCAGTAACATTGAATTGTCTTGAAATATTGATTATTTGACTTATCAGTTATTTGTAATGTTATTAAAGGAAAAAGGAAATCATTTTGATGATACAATTTCATAAAGAAAATGTGCAAATGGTAATATATTTGGTTATATGAATGGTTAATCATATTGATAAAATTTATTAACACATATATTTTTTGAAGATTTAAGAATGGAAAATATTAAATAAAATCCATTTCATAATAATTTAATTTTATTGTTTTGGGTAAGTCAATTGTAGGAACTTTGCCAGAGGTTTTCTGTACTTTTTTGGTTATATTTTAAGAAATAATATAAATTAATGTGTTCTGGACATTATTAAAAATGATAAAGGAAGTTTCTTTAAATAATTAGTTCATGAAGATTAGGAGAAATGAAGATGATAATTTCAATTTTCATACTGTTTCAGGATAGCACTTTAAAGTTGAACTGATATTTGTTTAGGGAAAAACTAATGCCAAATGGTTATTAATGGATGATTAGAAATTTCTGGAAGTCACATGACATAATAGTGACTATTCAAGCTTTTCATGCTTTAATGCCAATTCCACCCTTTGCACCCTTAGCTTTATCACTAACTGATATGCTATTCTTTCTGAATATTTTTCTTGAAAACTAATTCTACATTGAATTGTATTGATGTTTGACCTTTTTTTTTTTAAATGTCTGAATTTGTAGTTACTCTTGTGAATTGTTGAGTTAAATATCATTCTCCACTCCACATTGGCTTCGTAATTCCATTTGTCCAGTCCACTTTGTACCATGATTCGTACTATGATTTTTCTTTACTTTATCATGTTTCTACAAGTAACTCTTCATGCGATCTGTTCTCAACACGAATAGATCTGTCTTGTTCTGAAATGACATCTATATTTCATTATCACTTATATTTTGGTCTAGTGAAAATGATTTCCTATTAAACACTGAGAAATGTAAATAAATTGTTTTGTACAGATTTTCTAAATATATTCATGATCACATTTGTAGTATTAGTGCTATATTACTTGAAATCATGACTAAAATAAGAGATCTTGGAGTAATCTTTGGTTTTAAAATGTCATTTCTAGGTCATATTGATTATGTTACAAATTAAGCAAAATAACTCTTGGGTTTTGTTAGAAGAACTGGTAGTTCATATAAATCTATAAATATTGCGAGAACCCTTTCCATAATGATGGTTAAATTAGTGTTTTTGAATACTTCTGTGGGTGGTTGCCTTTCTTTCAAATACTGATTCTCATTTAAAAAATTGAAGCTGTGCAATGTAGAATTTTTAGAATCACAGCAACATGCCTTGGACGCTATGATCCCTTATACACCATAATTATAATTAAGTGTCAACTGCATTAAAATTACCTTTGCTTCGGTGTGCAAGAGATCTATCAGTTGCAAACTGTATTTACAAATTATTGATTAAATAACTCTTGTTTCTTGAACAATTGAATTTGAAAGTTCATGTAAGTTCTATTAGAAAAACTTATACTCTTGTAACAAAAACATAGGTTTCACCAAATAGTGCCAATAATCCGTTAACCAGACTTAGCTCAACTTTATATAGATGTTCCCTTGATGTACTGTGATTTGTTATCTTCAAGTTTTGTGATCCAGGCTAAAGACTTTCTTTTGTTCTTTGGTTAGATGTTCTTTATGCTTTATGGGCTTGTAAGGTTGCTTATTAGATAAATAATGAAAAAAATAAAAGAAATTTTTTAACAAAGAAAGTGATTTACTGTATTTGTTGAGATATGCTATGATATGCTTATTGTGATTTTTATGTTTAATTTTATTGTGAGATATAACTGAACATAATTTATGTCACTTCATGGCCTATTTAAATAAATAAATATTTTGTGAGGCTGTATCATTTTAGAATCAGAGTCATAGCCTTTTTTCTTTAAGTTTACAAATTTTTTAAAACATTTTTGCAAAAATACAAAAAAAAAAAAATAAATAAATAAAAGTCCCTATCCATTGAAGAAACTATTCAATGTAGCACAAATTATTATTGTTGTTGTATATAATTTGTGTTATCTTGTCTGAAAATTTGCTGTCATTTTCAGGGATCGAGGGAGATGGATCTGTGTGGATCATCAGAACCGAAAACTAGTGAAAATAATGCAGACGAGGTAATGTGTTTTATTCTATTTATCCTTTTTTTGTGTTTCTCACTCCTTCCCTCCCACCAGCTGAGTTAGTTTAGAGTCAGCATTATTTTTATTGTCTCTGCACCGCCTCTGACTGGGAGGTCTTAGGGTTCGAGTCCTGTAAAATCTCACAAATCCAAATTTTTGGATAATCCAAACAAAATTCAGGATGGAAAATAATATGGAAAAAAAATACAAAATAAATAAAATGCTTATTTATAATGTAATGAAAGGATTTTATAATTACTGTAGATCTGAACTACTAATTATAGAAATGCAAGTTGTCAAAATGAAACGTTTATTTCACTGGTAACTATGGTACACCGGCATTGTACTGTACAGTGTGTCATCTTATTTGTATTAACTTAATTTATGAACGAAAAAGCATGAACATGGTGTAAGTCAATGCAATTTATTCTGAATATTGTTTGTAGAATACCCGTTAATGGAAGGGACACAAACTGTGCTTCATCTGTTCTAAACAACATAGCAACCAGTACTGCATGCAATCGGTTGTGTATATACTGTAGTCCGGTGTTTGCAATGTTGCTACTTCCTCATGTTGCTACGCTTCATTGCCATTTTCTCCCATCACATGCTATGATGCGTTGTGTGTGTTAACCCCATAGATGTATTAAAAGTGCAGTACATTTTTTTTGGATATTTCAAACATTTCCAAATGTGAACAGACCACACCCCCAATTAGTTCAGAATACCGAGGTTTTACTGTAGCTGGGTCAGACTCAGCCATAGTCTGGATGACAGGTCCAGCGACCAGCTCTGATTGAGTTTTCTGCAGTTTCTGTGGGAACGAAAGGGGAAACCCCCCTCACACACACGCGTGCGCACACGCACACGCACACACACACACACACACGCACACACGCACACAAACACACACGCACACACACGGGGGGCAATACCCCACAAAGGGGCTGTGGACTGTGGGTGATCTTGCTCTCTTCCTTGTTCTATCCTCTCTGTTTATGTACACTTGCACTTTCATGTACTGCACTGCCACCCCTTTCGTAAGTTTAGAAATTTTCTCAGCTGTGGGGAGAAACCTACAAGGGGTAGCCCTCGACAAGCTGTCACAGTAGTTTAGCACCAGATCTCACAATCCAATGTGTGAGGAACATCATTGCCCCTAGAGATATAACACACCTTCACTATTGGGACTTATGAACATAGCCTGTAATCAACAACCAATCCCCCTCTCCTTCCCCGCCCTTCCCTCTCCCCTCACTCACTTTCTTTCCCCTCTCCCCTCCTCTCCTGCTCTCCCACTTTCTCTACTGTCCCCTCTTCTGTCCATCTATCCTCCTCTGCAATCCCTCCTCTATAATTCCGCTCACTTCTCTTTCTCTCTTGTCCTCTTAAATTGAGGGTAATGTTTAAAAATTACGCATGCAAAGCAAAGCTTTTGGCATCAAAAAGAGGTTTTTTGACTAAATTAATTAAATGAGGCACAATTTTGAATTATACATTATAGGAAAGTATTTTTACATAAATGAGACTGATAATATTACAAGCATTACATGCTATTTATTTTTCCCATATCGCAGCACATTTTAGCAATGACTTGGACAGTGGCGTAACATGTTGCGAGCATTCCTTCTCACAAAACGCTAAGTTGATCATGATCTATTCTTAAAGAAGTTTTACTCTAGCTGGATCAGACTCAGACATGGTCTGGATGACAATTCTAGCAACTATCTCTGGATGCGAGTCGTGTATTTTAAAATGAGTGATCTAACAAAGGTTTGAAGAGGTTGAACTGTTTAAATTCAAGTGTATTACTTAAAAATTATCAAAATTATCTTCCATTTGTTATAATAGCAAATAAGAAATAATCCATTTAAAGGTTATCAAGTTTCTTAGTGGATCATTTGAAGCCAACCGTGGTGGGGTGTTTTTTCTTTCTTTTTTCTTTTCTTTCTTTTTTCTTTTTTTCTTTCCTTTTTTCTTCTTTTTTCTTTTTTTTCCCTTTTTTTCTTTTTTCTTTTTCTCTCTCTCTAAGATAATAATTTATTTATTTGATAAATAACTGCTTAAATATATGAAAGATTTGAATGTTTCTAAAATCACACATAAAAAAATCATTGTGTAACTGGTCTGAAATATAAATCTGTTGTCCAGGAGCTGGAGCGTCCTGCCGCTGTCTTTCTCACGGTGAAGGAGGAACCAGAAGACTGGTTTAGCGAGGAAGAAGAGTTGCAGGTAGGGTGGCAATGATTAAATCTATTTATTTAACCCCACTTGGACACAAATGGAGCCACAGATACTTGAGACGATTAGTCTTTTGTGTACGCATTTCCTTTAGCTATGTGCCCCTGAAAGGAGAAATGAATTGAGTTACTTAGGATAGTACCCTACAACAATAGGGATATTTTTTCTTTTCACCCTTCTATGCACAAATCGAGTGAGCTGGTTCTGGCTTTCTTAATGTTCTTCAGAATGTTTGGATTTCGAGATCATCATGATTTTTAGTTCCTTTTTTTGTCGGTTTCCCTAAAGTAATTTTTTATTTATTTGGTAAGTAATTGCCTGAATATACGTTTCAGGCAATCGTTTCAATCAACGTTTCTGGATTGATGACTAGTCTGAGAAGCAAATCTGCACAATAAGATTTTTAGAAGTTATTGCCCTTGTTAGCTGTTTTAATTTTTTAAACACATTAAAGACCCTGTTCCAAACATCTTTGGTTCAGTTCCATTACTTTTTAGCAAAATTTAAACTCTTTTCATCATTGCGGGTGTGAGTTTGGGTCTTTTCACAGGTCATAGACCCTTGAGATCCATTTCTACAAATCATTTTCTGAGAGTTCAATCTGAATTCCATTTTAGCATCTTTAAGAATGATGATGTCACATTTTTTGTTTTTTCCAATGGTTTTCTAATGCAATGTGACATATTTTCCGTTCAACTGTTGGTGAAGTGTATTTTCTGCTACAGCTGTTTTGCTTCCTAAATGGACATCCACCTGAAGCTTTCTTTTGATATTTCGAACTGTTGACTGTGAAACTCCTTTCTAATTAGCAATCTCTCTTTGCATGTACCTACAATGACGAATAAATATGGCAATTCGTATTTTTTTCTTTGTATGAGATCAAAACATATACCCATCTGAAACAATTTGTTTAGAATCATATTCATTTAGGTCATGTTATTGACATTAAAATATCAAATAATACAATAAATCATCCAGTAAATGTCGAAATTACATTCTCTGTGGTATGATTGCATGAAATACAAGTGCTTACCTGAATAACAACACCAAAAAGAACAAAAGTTTCAAAATAACTTCAATCAGCAATCATGCTCCTCGTGAACTCGCTAAGTAAAAATGGTCACGGAAGAGTTATAAGACATTGACCAATGTTACAATATTATTAAATATAAAATTAAAAACTAATAATAAATGCATATATTTACAAAATAACATTCAATAGTTAAAATATTAATTCAAAGAGCAAAATTACAAAAATAATGAAATTTTGATCCTGAGTATAATAACTATAATCTCGAGTTCTTCAAAGGTCTTATCTTGGCCCATTGTTATATCTAATATTCATAAATGACTTGAATCTGTCTTTTCCATGTATATCATTTCCGATGACCTGAAAATTTATTGTGAAAGTGAATCTATAAATGACGGTTATTTATCTCAAAATTAATTATATAATCTAGCATTGTGGTGTGAACAAAATTGTTTATATCTAAACATGAACAAGTGTAATATTATGACTTGATTCAAATTAAGATACCAATACTTTTTAACTCCATTATAAGTAATGAAATATCAGAAAGAATATTAAGAATTAAGGATGTTGGAATAATCTTCAAGGAAAAATTGAAATGGGATGATCATGTAAACAATTTAACTAACAAAGCTAGGTAATCAATAGGATTTATTATTAGAGTGACCTTTGACTTCAAAATTAAAAAAAAAAAAAATTGAAAATATTATATAATGGTTTATTTAGACAGATTCTTCTATAACTATCAACTGTTTGGTCACCCATTTATTCAATATATAAATCAAAGATTGAAAAATTCAACATAAAATTTATTTTTTATTTGTTAGAATCTCAGAATAACTCACCCGGAATGACACAATTTTTCACAGAATGCAAATCGGTTGAGTATGTGCTCATTAAATTCTGTAGAAACAGTGTTTAGATAGAAACAATGGTCCAAAGAATTCTTGAATGCAAGGTCAGATGCGAAGAAAGCATTCAACCCATTTACCGCTCAATTTACAATCAAATATTATTGGTGACTCACCACTTTTGCAGCTTCATGTTATGCCCTCTTAGTCTCTGATCTGGAGCTCTAGTAAATAGCAATCTCTCTCTAGTAAATCTCAAATTGAGGTACATTGTAGAGTCCATGCACGATCTTGTAGGTCTCTACTGTATCTTCTCTTTTTAACCTCTGCTTAGAGAGCTGGGCCGAATTCATTTTCTGTCAGGAGGAGAATTCTAGCGGCCAGCTGCTCTGATCTGCGATTTCTCTGTGATTTCTCTGATCAACAACAGGCACATGCCAGAGGAGTACCTTAACAAATGGACCGTGGATTGTGTGCAATCTTTTCATCCTATTTCTTGTCCTACCCTCACCCTTACTTTCACTTAAATGCACACACACACTTTCACTAAATGCACACCTCACACACACTTTCACTTAAATGCACTTCACCACCACGTGTGCTAGGAGATGAGTCAGGAACTTTGAGCTAGTCCCGACTGGAGCTGTGCTCTGCTGGTGGGTGATACCTGGTTGGGGAAAACACTACTTGTTGATGTGTGGGTTGGTGCGAGAACTCACCATCCAGTGGGGGGAAGATCACCCCCCACCTTTGAGGAAAAGCATGAAGTACACTTACGGGGCTAAATTGCCTTGGCAGTTGAAATGCTCGGAAACTCAAAGTAATCGATCAATCCTCCTCTGCTTTAGCTTCAGAAAGAGATATCTCATGACTTTCAGAAATCCCGTGATCTTCAGAAAGAGACGCCAATTGATAGTATTCTTTCTACATTTTTGTGAGATATTTCTGCTCTTTCTCTAAATGGAGAGTGACTTTTTGAAGGTGTGAGGACCATATCACATTTGCATGGTCCAGTACAGACCTGAAATGTGTAGTGTGGATTTCTTTTATTGCACCTGGTCACAAAGTGGAAAAGGTTTTTCTAATTATGCCACTTTAGTGACTGGCTTTAGCATCATGAGACAGCCATTTCAAATCGTGGCGTAAACAAATTTTAGATTATTCTATTGAAATGTGTCAAGTGAATAATTTTCAATGACATATCTGTACTGTGGATTATTTCTTGGAAGATGTAGAATTTTGTACTTGCTGGTGTTGACAAGAAGTAGACACATTTCCGACCTCTTATTTACAAGTTTAAACTCAAATTGTAGTGCGTTGTAGAATTTTAGTGAGTTCGCAAATAATATGGTGTCATCAGCATAACTGTTCCAGATAGAAGATAGTCCATCTCCCATATTGCTTGTTTATAGAACTAATAGTAATGGTTGTGCAAGACCAATCCTTGAGGAGCTCTACTAGTAAACTGCCTTGGTGTTGAGAGTTTATTGCCAATGCTCACCTGGAATGTTCTGTGAGTTCTCGGATCCATTCAAGCAGTTTTTCTTGTAAACCTACAGATTTGAGCTTATGAGCTCTGACAAATGGTTTTATGTAATTTAGGTAAGAGGATCATGAGTTGACCTTCATCCAAGGCTTTAGTCCAAGCTTCAAAGCAGTTAATCAGATTTGTTGTTGTTGTTGTTGCTGTTATTGTTGATCTTTCATGTACAAACCAAGCTGTTATTTTTGGAATGTAGTAGTTTTTGAATATGTAGTCACGAAGCTTCGTGACAGTTGATCTCCATAATTTCTCTGAGCTAGAGAGACTTGTAGGTCTGTAATTTGTGGCTTTCTGTTTGTCACCTTCCTTGAAAATCAGTGTTACAGTTGCTTTTTTCCATATAGATGGTAAGTTTCCCATGGCAAGGATTTCCTGCAAATTCCGTTCAACAGTGGTGCCAATTGTATTGCAGAAGAGTTAGCACACAATTCACACATGACTTTTAAATCATCTGCAAAATCTATATACTACATAGTTATTTCATCAAATCTAAATTCAAAATTATGGTAATAATAAGAAAAATAAAATGTATTTTTGCGCGGAGAGACTTGGACCATAAAGCCTACTCTTCTGCCTGTCCACGCGAATCGAAGTGCATTACAAAGTTGAACAATTAACTCTTTTCTGTTCACGGAATGGGAGTTATGGGTACGGACTTGGTGCGGAATGTGTTATGATATTTAGAATGTAAAAAATACGTTTTTACAGGATTTTCTAATTCCACCATACGACTTACAATATTCTGGTTTATGAATTTATAATAAATGTCAGTTACTAGAAAGCAGTTCATTCTTTGCAAGATAGTTATTTTCCTCAAAATTCATCCAAAATTTTTGCAAGTTCCTTGTTGCATATGCTACTCATTCTTGAACTATGAACTTACTTGTTGATCTCTTATTATAAAACACTTTAGTGGAAACAGTGTCATCAGTATCACTTGAGTTCCAACGCAGGTCATTCAATACTAATTTCCTCTTACCAAAAGGAGGTTAATATTATATTAGAGAAAATCTAATATTATTAGTTTTTGAAAATTAAAAATTTGATCTTTTTTATTTTTAATTTTATTGATTAAATGTGCCAATACAAATCATTAGGTCAGAGGAAATCATCAGATCATAGGAAAAATTATTCTGATTAAAAAAACAGTTTATCAATTTTTAAGTAATTAATATTTCATAGACAGCTTCTAAACATCAGAATTATGAGTGGATATTCATTATCATTGATATAGTAGAAAGTTATCATGGTATCTTAGATGTGTTAATCCTACAACCTACCTTTTACCACAATCACCAACAAATTTATAGTTTCACACTCCTATGTGCATTTGTGGATAATGTAATAATTACAATAACTCTACTGTGACTTATGCGCACTATCTCTAAGACACTATGAATTTTATTTTGTAAGACTCTGAATAGCTTCTTGTAATCTGACAATTTTCTAAACTTGCATATTTTCTGTTTGAAGAATGTTTTTTCATTATAAAACTTGTAGTTGGGTGTTAGCCAGGTCATGTTTAGATAGATAAATTAATGGATAATGGTACATTATTAGATAAATAAATAAATTTAAAAATAGAAGTAAACAATGTTGCTTCCTTATGCAGGAGCAGCTGCAGTCTCCAGTGTCTGTATATCTTGCACCTCATGAGGAAACTGAAATTGAAGTGAAGAATGAAGAGGTAAGAGTAACAGTGTTCGTGTTTTCATTATTGGTTTGGTAATAATCTTTGCAATTATAGTTTTATTCTTTTTGTTTTTTTAATTCCTATTTTTAAAACGAAAAATTTGATGTCACCTTAAGCAACAAATTATTAGCGATAGCTAGCTTTACTTAAGTTTTAAAATATTCTTTATCTATTTATTATGGCTTTTGTTTTTCCATATCTTCCATGACCCTCTTGTGTTTTTACTCCTATCCTTTCTTCTCTTCTCCTCCATTTTTTACTTTGCTTTTCTTCCTCTCCTCCATCTTTTCTTCTGTTTGTGTTTTCTTGTACCTCCCACTTATGTTCTTTCCCTTTTACTATATCCTGTAGTACTGGCATAGATGGAAAAATATATCCTCTAGGCTACTAGTTGTTCAGAAGAAATTGTTACGTTGCAATAAAATTGGCCAAATTCTAGCAGGTTTTGATGTTCCCTGAAAGTGAAAAAGTATTTTGTTTTCTTGAAATATGTAGTAAAAAAATTACTTACTTCGATTAGTAGCATAGTTTAAAAAAGCATATTCTGTGAGACCTTGAAGTTGAAATTTTTGCTCAAAACATCTGTCTCTCCATCAACAGCAGCTCTGTGGGGTAGGCAATTAGGCAGTGCCTATTCTGATGAATATGCACTAATTTAATACAATTCATAGACTATCCATTTTAATGACAGTGTTTGTGTAAGTATTTTTCAACTGGGATAAAAAATTAACATTTCATTATCATGGTATGTGCAAATTCTCAATTTAAGTGTTTCATGATGCAAGTCTACATAACGAGTCTCATTTCCTCTCTTCCACCATTGTCTCCTGCTCTTTTTCACCAGGCACATAATTGATTTTTAATTGGTTGTACACATTCCATATTGAAGGCAGAGATTTATTTCTTTAGTAATCTATTTTCCAATTAGATCTTTAAATCATTTTGTGTATACTTTATTAAAAATATTAGTAGTTTTGTAATTTTGTTGTATTTGGTAGTATTAATAATTTTGAGCTATATGAACAAAGTTTGTTTTCAAACTCATTCTACTTCTTTAATATTGAAGCTAGAGATTTCTTATGTAATCCAATGTCTTTCTTATTGTAGGTCTTCAAATCATTTACATTTCAAAAAAATTGTAGTAGTTTTTGTTTAATTTTGATTAATTTTGTTGTTTGCACCTTTTGAGAGATGAATGAAGTGATTAAGGTGTAGAATAATAATTAAGGAATAAAAATTATTGTAACAAAAAACACAAAATACGGATTGCTTTTGCAAGTTTTTTGATACACGAGCTCCCTAGTTCTTGCCCAATTATGACATACCTCTTTTGAATTTGATTTTTGTTTACAAGAATATTCATTTATTTATAAAATATTTGGAACACAAAAAAGGAAACTGAAACAATTTACAGAAATAATATTATAAGTTACTCAAACATAAGAAATAATTTGGTCAAGTGGGACAAGAGGAAACAGCAGCTATTATGGAGGTGGCCAAATTATTAGACTTAGACTTTCTATGACTTAACGGATTATAATGAGTCCTGAGAAGCTCCTGGCAATAATAACTATTTGAAGTGTAATGTTTGTGAATATTATCAGAAATATATACACAGTTAATGTTTCAATGAGGTACAACCAATACTTTGCAGATCCTAAAGAACCATTGGTTCCCTTGTATAAATAAGTTGTTTGGAAAAAACCCATTGACTATTCTCCATATCACAACAGGAAAGAAAGTTGGAAAACATCAAGACATTGATCACTCTGGGTTCCAATGGGCTGCAAATAGCCCTGACATGAATCCCATTGAAAATGTTTGTTTGATAATTAAAAATAACTCAAGAAAAGAAGGCTGTAAAAACCAGCTCACGAAACAACTCATTCGCATATCGTAAAATGACACTCAAATTGAAAGAATGGATTAAAAATTAATTTCAATTTTCAACATACCTCAGAACTAGTAAGTTAAGTATGAAATGTTTATAACTCATTAGAACCCTGTACACAGAGTGTGCCAATATCTATGGTTGCAAATACATTTTCTCTTATTCAGTAACTCTAGTCTAATAATTTGGCCACCTCTGTAAATAAAATAAATTTAAATTTACTTGTATTTGAATGCATGTAGAATTTGACAAATTGATAACAAATAATTCTCTCATAATTTATGTCTAAATATCATAATTTTAATCATGTAAAAATTGCTGTTGTAAACGAGGCGGTGGCCTGTAATGAACTGAAAGATTCGCGAGATTGTTGATACTTATAATGGCATCATGCAACCACACACAAGAAATCGATATCGGTGAGTACAGCTTACAAGAAAACTAAAGCATCCCTCATCTATTTGAATGTGTGCAAAAAACAAGCAATGATTCCAAATTTCATAGGCAAGCAAATTTCAAGATTTAATTTCCAAAGTCTTTTATGCTCTAATAAATTTCAGAAACAAACCATAAAGATGCAAAGATAATTTTTAAATTTACATACTTCAAACACTCATTATAAATAATATGATCAGGAAAAGAACTTTGTTTGTACAACAACAAATGAAAATGTGGATTCCTCTGCACTCATTGCATACATGTTTTACTTCTTAAATTCCCAGAATCCAAAAAGTATTTCACTTAGCTAATTAGTTGAAACAACAGAAGTTTCATAAAGTAATTAAAAATAAACCGCTACCAAAAACAAACTTCTTTTTAAATTCTGATCATGAATTTGCTGAAAACTTCATAAACCTAACTAAATATCAGATTCCTTCCAAAATTATCCATGGATCTTAATTTCTCATTTCCTAACAAAGAACAAGATAAAAAAAAATTATAATGGAGACAATATCTAATTTTGAAGTAACAATAGAATTTCACAATTACGGGAGACAGCTTGTAACACCGTGATAAATGAACTTTCTGAATTCATTTTAACACCAATCACACTTTCCAAGAATCATGGAATTCTTAATCAGAAAAGAAAACAAACCACCAAATTTCTAAAAGATAATCCAGATAGAACAGATAATATTGTTCCTGCTGATAAAGGGGAGACCACCAATAGACACTGCGGATTACAATCTAATGGTTGAACAAATTTTTTAAAATAGAGATAGCTATAATTTTCTGCAGAAATATCCGTTATGGATGTATTAAACAAAATTCAACAAATGATGAAAACTTGAAAAACAAAACTATTTATAGATTCAAAAACTTTTAACTTTATATATCCGACTACGCCTAACATCCTTGTGCTTATGGCTTTTTGTTAAGACACACAAACAATGTTACCCTGTCCACCCTGTCGTCTCTAGTATTTATTTGTGCCAGAGTATTTATTTTCCAAGTTTCTTAGCCAAGTCATCAGGAATCTTATGCAAAAAGATCCTTTCTCAGCTAAAAACTCAGTTCAAGTCATCAAAGAATTAATACAGAAAGAAATAACAGCAGATGACAGATTAATATTGCTAGTTATATTACAGATATATCCAAGTATACCTCATGAACTTACTTTAGATTCCACAACAGAAATTTTAAACCAATCACACTTCAAATATGACCTCCCTATGAAAGAAATTGCATTAGCTATTAAATTATTACTTAATAATATTTACCTGAAATTTAATAACAAAATATATGAACAAATTTCCAGCACACCAATGGGAGGAAATGTCGGTGCCCTCGTAACAGAAATCTCAATACGACACTTGGAAACTACAGTATTACAAGAATTGCAATATAAAATATTATACTCAATATGTTGATGATACTCTCATAATCATTCTCAAAGATCATATACAAACTGTTTTAACATCATTCAACAATTTCATTAGAAAATTTTGTTTACAGTGGAACAACATTAAGGTAAAATCAACTACCTTGATGTAACTTTGATACGATTCAGAAGTACAATTCTCATTAGGTGGTACACAAAACTTACGTTAGCAGTAACTATTTTGAATTTTCAATCTTCTCATTCTCCACTAAGCAAACATTCCTTAGTGACCAATTTGGTTGACCATGTTACAAGAATTACTTGCCCCTCCTTCTTTAATGACGTAATAGAGAATGTTTCTTTTACTATTAAAAAATAATAATCATATCAATTATATTACTCGTTTAATTTGTGCAAAATTACATAAAATGGCCCATCCCAAATCTTGCTGTAATATTTCAGTGCAAGAACATTGTCAGTATATCACTTCATTATTTATTCCATAAATTAATCGTCAACTTAAATTTCTTGAGAATTACAACATCAAAATAAGGAACTCCATTTAAACAAAAAATTCATTCATAAAAAAAACAAAACAAGAAAGATCCTGTCTCAGTTAGTTCAAAAATATGTAATTTCTGCCTTGAGTGTAACTACTGAGTAAGAATTCGTGAAAGGTAACAGGCAAAATGCAAATTTTTCTTTTTATGTTGAATTGTTACTTAATCGATAGATTCTGATGCCCTTATTAAGTGTGTAAAATATTTTTTTAAAAAATTCATAATTACTTAAGTTATAAACAATTCAGTATTTATGCATCTTTTAGTTGCAAAATAAATATCTCACAACAGAGTTGATATAATTTAATGCTTCCAACGGCAACTTGAAGGAAAAAGTATATATTTTAAGATACACAATATTAATTTTTAAAACTTATTAACAATCCCTTTTTTTTATTGCAAAATAAAATGTAAAATGAAAAAAATCCGTGTTCTGCGCTTTTTAAAAATATTTTAAAAAAACATTCTAAGAGGGAATTTAATATAGATTCAGAATCCGTTAAAAAAAGTTAGCAAACATTAATACATAAAAAGTAATTAATATTATATATTTATGAGCGGCGCACGGTCGCGCCTTAGCTTGTCGGTACGAACGAGTCGCAGCACGCTTTTGTTTTACAACAATTGTTTTCGCTTAAGAAACCATTCTTATTGTTTCTAATTTCTACGCAAAAAGGTAAGCGTAATTAACATTGCATATGACTTCGTTTTTTATTTTGCAAATTTATAAACAATAATTGTGTATTGTTATTAAATAATCTCGATTAAAAGCGTTAAAATGTTCAATATTACTGACTTTATCAATATTATTAATAACAATAACTGATTTTTCTAATCATTTACATTATTTATTATTTCATATTGTCAGTTCTCATAGTTTTATGTTTTTTATTATTTTAAACAGATTATATAAAATGCCTACCCCGAAGAAATGTTGCAACCCACTTAAAAAATCCAAACACAATCGTGTCTACAAAAATTTGAAGCTGATAACGACGCAGTGGAATCGTATCTTTTCTAATTTAACTGGAAAATATATCTGTGATTCATGCAGAACGTCAATTTATAGTCAAAAAGTTACTGTCTCTTCCGTCGAAAAGGAAATCATTATTGATACTACCGAAGAAGAATCTTCACGGGATGAAAACTACGTGGACAACGAAAAAAATGACCCTACATACAAGGAAGAAACAGCTGAAAATGATATGCTTGGACGTGCAACAAAGCGACAGAAATTGCCCGATGCAGACAATTCTTTGATAGACGAGACTTTGATTCGAGATGTGAACAATGCGTTGTCGAAAGCTATTTTCCGAAGTGAAAAAATCGAAATACTTACAACGCTTCCTGTTTGCATTAGTATAAGGAAAATGCGTGAGTTGTTTGGCGTTTCGCATAAAATGGCATCAAGGGCGAAGAAATTAAGGAAAGAAAATGGCTATAAGTCGCGTCCACCAAAGAAAGTTGGTCGAAAAATAAGTGAGGAAATTATTCAGAAAGTAACAGAATTTTATTTGAGTGATGATACTAGTAGAATGATGCCAGGAAAAAAAGATTGTGTTTCTATAAAAACCGATGTAGGTAGAGAAAATGTGCAAAAGCGTTTACTTTTGTGCAATTTGAAGGAAGCACATAAACGTTTTCAGGAAAAATTTCCTCAGTTTATCATTAGTTGTTCTAAATTTTCAAAACTGCGACCAAAACAGTGCATCTCTGTTAACAAAGCTAGTTGCCACAACGTATGTGTTTGTAAAACACACCAGAACATGAGATTAAAGTTTTTTGCTCTAAAATCCGAATTTCAGAAGAAAAATCACACCTTCACCTTATCATACCATAAGGCATTAAGAGAAATTATTTGCAAAGAAGCTCTTCCATCTTGTCATCTCAGAAATTGCAAAAATTGTCCTGGTGTTACTGCTTTTTGCGAGAAGTTGCATGCATTATTTACAGAATATTCCGTGAAGGAAGTAAAGTACAGGGAATGGATAAGCACTGATAGGTACATATAATTACATTTCAATTTTTTAATTTAATGATAACTTAATATATTGCCTAAATTATGCATAACATGAAAAAATCTATTTTAAACTTTCAATTAATTTTACAAATCAATTTTTTAAAATTAATTTTCTGAGTGCCTGGCAACGATTTGTCAAATTTCAGAAATTTCTTTTGCTATACAATTTTAAATTTAAATTGGAAATTTGATTTTTTATAATACCTTACTGTAACTCTATTAATTTTTGTATAAATAATTTCACAAATAACTTTTTTGCTTATTAGATTTTTTTTATCGGGAACGGCTGTGGGAAGATTGACTATCGGTCCTTCCTCATACCAATTACTTTTGCTTATTAGATGTTTTAATATATTTTTCTAGAACTGAATTCGTTGAACAAACAGATTCCATAGAAGCATTTTTAGAGAAGATAAGAAAAGATTTGCCTGAACTACTGACGCATGATTTTATAACAAAAGAACAAAGTGCTTACTTCAGTGCAAAAAAGGACAGCTTAAAGGAAGGTGAATTTTTGGTAACGCTGGATTTTTCAGAAAATTATACATTTCAAATACAAGATGCAATACAGGCGCATCACTGGTCAAATACCCAGGCTACAATTCATCCATACGTCATGTATACGCGAAAAGACGGCAAGATAGTTTCGGATAATTTTGTTATTATTTCTGAAATCGAAAAGCACGATACTGTTAGCGTTCACCTATACAATACAAAACTGATTCAGTATTTGAAAGACAAGTATGCGTGGATTGAACGAATTATTTATTTTTCGGACGGAGCTGCGAGTCAGTACAAAAATAAAAGTAACTTCCTGAATTTGATTCAACATGAAAATGAATTTCGTATTAATGCAGAGTGGCACTTTTTTGCCACTTCTCATGGCAAAAGTGCATGTGACGGTGTTGGCGGGACAATCAAAAGGAATGCTTGGAAAACAAGTATGCAAAGAACGAGATTAGATGAACCATTAACAAACGCAAAGATGTTGTTCGTTTGGGCAAAAAATTGTTTTCACAGGTCAATGTCTTTCGCGTATTGCACCAAAGAGGAATATGAAAATGAAGCAAAACTTTTAAAACCAAGATTTTCAAAATGTAAAGTAATCAAAAACACCCGACAGTTTCATTGCTTTTTACCGAACGATTCTAAGTCACTTAAATGTAAGCGATATTCGTCAGCGTCTGATTACGAAGCTCATAACGTTCTGTAAATAAATTTAATTATTAATAATAATTAATGTGGTTATGTAAATAAAAAATTGTTTTAAGCGAAAATTGGTACTAAAATTACTAAATTTTAAATTAAAAAAAATATTTGCGTTAATATTGAGAGTAAAATCGCAGAAACACAGTATGGTGCATCAAAACCTCCAAGCTACGGTACGCGTCTCGTGGCGCGACCGTGCGCCGCTCGATAAAAATATTAATTACTTTTTATGTATTAATGTTTGCTAACTTTTTTTAACGGATTCTGAATCTATATTAAATTCCCTCTTAGAATGTTTTTTTAAAATATTTTTAAAAAGCGCAGAACACGGATTTTTTTCATTTTACATTTTATTTTGCAATAAAAAAAAGGGATTGTTAATAAGTTTTAAAAATTAATATTGTGTATCTTAAAATATATACTTTTTCCTTCAAGTTGCCGTTGGAAGCATTAAATTATATCAACTCTGTTGTGAGATATTTATTTTGCAACTAAAAGATGCATAAATACTGAATTGTTTATAACTTAAGTAATTATGAATTTTTAAAAAAAATATTTTACACACTTAATAAGGGCATCAGAATCTATCGATTAAGTAACAATTCAACATAAAAAGAAAAATTTGCATTTTGCCTGTTACCTTTCACGAATTCTTACTCTACTGTTACTTTGGTCATACTTCAAGAAAATTAAAAGAATGAGTAAGAACAAACAATATAAAACAAATCTATGTAAGACAAAACTCTCTAACAAAACATGGGATCAAGCAGAACCATCAGTTTGATTTTCAAAACCTTACCTTACCTGCAAAATTCTTTTACAGAACTGTATAATTCCTTCTCTTAAAAAATTAGGGGAGAAGAATGTGGAAGTTTTTTAAGGAAATCCGGGGAAGAATCAAATGTAAAAGATGTTGTGATAGAAGTTTCGGGACTAAGTGGGAATTATCTGCTTTTTTGCATGTAGCATTTGTGCTAATGCAAACGTGCTATGTTCATTTTGTGCATATTACCAAAAAAGGGTGAATATGTCACGGTACTAAAATATAACTATCAGTATCAAAACCTGCAAGTATTTGGTAGGCGATTATAATTTTAAAATTGCAATAAGACCAGTTCATGTCCCATATGGATGTAACATACAAGGCTATTGGATGTTGGGAACTTCTGAACGGGAGTATAACATTATCAACTACTACGATTCATTGATAAGTCCAATGCCAAATACTGAAAGAACATATTTAAACAAAGTTGGGCATGAAAGAAATGAAGTATGAAAGAAATTTTCAACACATGAAACAATTTTTGAAACCGTTTACAGCGTCGGCGATGCCACATATTGCTACTTTTGTATTTTACAAAATAACGGTTTTCTTCCCCTCCATCTCCCCACTCCCACTCCTCAGTCTTCTGTATCAACAATTTCGCGAATCTTTCAGTTTAATACACGCCGCTGCCTCGTTCACAACGGCAATTTTCACATGATTAAAATTATGATATTCATATACATAAATTACGAGTGAATTATTTGTTATACATTCTTCGAATTCTACATGCATTCAACTGCAGGTAAATTTAAATTTAATTTTATTTAATAGCTGCTATTTTTCCTGGAAGGTCGTACTTGACCAAATTATTTCTTATATTTGAGTAACTTATAGCAATATTTCTGTAAATTATTTCAGATTCCTTTTTTGTCGTCCAATAATTTTATGTGTACATTTGTATTCTTCTAAACAAAAATCAAGTTCAAAAAGAGGTATGTCATTGTTTTATGAATATTGTTTTTTTTCTATTTAAAATAATGTATAATTGATATCAATGATTTTTAATTTTATGTGTTTTTAATTAGATTTTGATGATGAAGGCCAACGACGTTTGAAATGTTGATAGATGTAAAAAGTGGCTACATTTTTTAATAAAAATTGTCATTTTGTTAATGTCTGTTTTAAAAATCAAAAAACTTGATCTTCCAAAAATTGAAACACAGTAAAACCCCGTTTTTATGTTTTCCTGCCTTTTACGTAATTTTTTGTTGGTCCCGTCGCAAATCCTACATTTAGAACGCATTCTCGTCCTGCAATTTACAACTTTATGTGAAAAGTGCTTCCCGTCTTTTACGTATGTAAAAAAACAATTATTTATTTATTTTTTCTTTTTCTTATACATACCTAGCGCAGATATGTAATGCAGCGTCAAAAACTGCGGTTTTTCGACAGAAAAACCTCGCACTGTTACAGAAAAAGTGGATAAATCCTGTTTCAATATGTAGTGAAATACTACATAGTATGTCTGTAACGAACTTGCAAAAGCCTAAGTTCGTTCAGATCGATCTGGGAATATTAATTTTGGAGAAAATCGGCAGGCAGTTCAGGCGCTCGCGTTGACTACTGACGGACAGGCGTTTTGCCGTCAATCGATTTTGCGGTTTCCCATAAAGCAGGGATTCAGGCTACACCGCGTATTGGAGGAAGTAATTTACTATATATAGGATTATGATTTATCCTCTTGTTTATTACCAGGGCCCGTCAATAGATTTTCTGCCGAAATTCGCCGATTCCGGCGCACACTTTTACTCTCTCTTCTTACGAAAGGCGAGAAAGTAAAAACAGCTACCATTGCAATGAAGAATGAAAATAGACGCCTAGCGTATCATTTTTTTAAAAAATTCCTGTATTTCACACTTTCCTATCATTGTACACTTTTTTCATCGGTCCCCTGGAAAGTGTAAAAAAGGGGTTGTACTGTACTAATTTGCCACAAATGGAACCTTAGTTACAGTTTTTACTCCCTCCATCCTGTCCCCCTTTCTTTCTCTTCTTCTGTCTGTCTCTTTCTTTGTCTCTCACCCCTCTTTCTAGCACTTGACATGCTCGGAAACATGAATTAATCAAATCCTAATGGGGGCAAACATTTTTGCATGTTGGGTAAATTGTGATGGGTTCCAATAATATTAATGTAATACAGAATCAATACAAGTAAAGCAAGAAAATACGGTACCACTAGTTTTCAAGTGATCATGAATATTTCAAGATTTGAAGACATGATATTTCTTTAATTTGGAGGAAGGCAAACACAAGGCAGGCAGCGAATAGAGAAGTCTACCCTCTTTAGCGTCATCATTTTAATATCTTCTCAGAGAACAGGTAGAATGTATATTGTAATGGGAGGGTAGAAGACTTGCAATCTCTCTTGGCAGGTACCCTTTTGTTTAGCAGATGCCCAAAAAAAACTGGTAAAATTGAAATCTAAATACAGTGTTTCAAAATTGAAAATGATTTATTTAAAATATTAATAAGTGTTTTTTAATTTAAATTTAATCTTTATTTGTAAATTCTAAAATAAATATCAACCAATAGTCTGATAAATACCATCTGATATTGTTGTCATAATATTTTTATTTTAAGTGTATAAGAAACTGCAAAGGCCGTGGCTCTACATTGATAATGATACGATTCTTGCTGCATCAACCCACTAGTTGTATTCATATGTTCCATTTGCTATCAAAGTTGATTGATTGCAGTAATGTTTTGTTTTTCTTTTGTCTCAGGATCCTCTTGCCTTTGAAGAGAACACCTGTAATGAGATGGCAGAACAAGGTGATTATGTGGGGTCTCCAGGTGAGTAAAATAAATGATAATTTTTTGTTTTATGTTTTGAACTGATATCTTCTACATGCATCTGATACTTTGAGATATTTTGAGAAAAATACCTCTATATTTTTCTCAATTCACTCTTACCTGAGAGTGCAGCTTTAGTTTGGTGAATCTGTTAGCATGTGTGTAACTGATAGTCATGAAGGAAAGGAACAAAATGAAGGATTCAAAAATGTTAAGCACATCGTGAAAACTGAACAGGTGCAAAATATGCAACCTATTTGACAGGGAGGGACATAGGTCCACTGCTCTTTCTTATCTTTTTTTAAATTTTTTTTTATTTAAGGTCGCCATTACCTTGTTTAGTGTAAGATGTTATACATATGAGGAATATTCTGCAATAGAGAGATTACTAGTAAGACTTTTTTTTTTTTTTTGGTGATTTTCATACAAAGCTTTCCTTTTGATAAAAGAGACAAAATTTGTAACAATTTGCAGAAAATATTTTTTCATAGGTCGCATAAAAATAACATAAACATGCACCTACTGAAAATTGCAGCTCTGTATCGATTTTTGCATTTACCAGTAATACCAAAAACACACTGGCCATATCCAAATGCATATTTTGGGAACTAATAAACCTGAACCATCTTCAAATTGATTTCTGACATTTTTTTGCCCAATTCTGAGTACAGCCAAATATAATTTTAATATTAGATTTTTCAAGCAAAGACATGAAAATTAATATTGATATATTTTTGAGTATATCAGAAAATAAGAAGAAATAAACATTTCGAATTCAAGTTAACATTCTGGTTTTATTGTGCTTTGTAATGTAGGAAAACTTGGCCAATGCAGACAAGTTAATCCAAAATTAAATTTGTAATACATGTAAACTTGGTGATCCAATACAGTGTAATGTGATCAATAATCTCAAAGGTGATTACGTTCTATATCGAGACTGATCGATACTTCACATATTTGTGATATTTTCATGTAATTGCAATTAAATTTACATAATAATAGTAGTAGTAGTAATAATAATAATAATAATAATAATAATAATAATTATTATAATAATATAATAATAATGATATTAAATGATGATGATGAACAACTCCTTTGAAATTTATCGAAATTTGAGATAGAAGAGCTTTTTTTCCCCATATATTAGTATTTACAAGTGTGTTATTTCTTTACCATTTAAAATATTTCTACTATATATTCTATATTTTCTATCAATGTTATAATGATAAGTAATATCTCCTTTGAAATTTACCAAAATTGAAGACGGGGGCTCTTTATTCCCTTATTTTTTACATCTATTTATAAGTATGTTAATTCTTTCCGGTTAAAATATTTCTTTCTGTGATGACATCAGAAGTTGAAGTAGAAGGTTGAGTCAACCATGCAGAAAGAGATTCAGCACATTTCTGGTCGTTCATCTTTTTTTTTTAAAAAAAAGACTTTGATATGCATGTTTCATTGCTTTGTTCTTCACAAAATAAGCAGTTACAGTCCATCAAAAATGATATACAGCAAGTCTATAGTGTAGGGCTAATGAACGAACAGTAAATGGAGGTGATAAAAAATGACTGATACAAAATCAGAAGTTCAAAGAAAATATTGTTTGACCGGAATACTCATCTGTGAAGCCCAAACAGGAGTGATTAAAGGCTTCTTACTGTTACCTAATTTTGTGTTACCTAATTTTGTGCTTCACTTGTGCAATTATTTCTTTGCAACTCATTGTTTAGTGTGTAATCAAACTGATTACACAGCTGATGCGCTCTGACAACCCCCTTACTCAACCACTGTTCCAGCAAATGGCTATATTCTTTCTTGTATTTCTAAAAATATTTGCACATGCAATTACTACAATATCAAGTAATAACCTTAATGAAATATTTATTTGTCATGATTTATTACAATGTTTTATTCTTCAAATATGCTACTTCAAAAAATTGAGAAGGAATCCCACCTTTCAGTGGTATAACAGCGTATTGGGCTGTTGTATCCAAGTATGTGGGTTCAAACCCAACTGAAGCTGTGAACGTTGAAGGGAGAAAAAATATTAATACGCCTTCCTTCAGGGGGGGGAAGTAGAGCCATTGGTCCCATGTAGTAGATTTACTGCATGTGAAATATCCTCATGCCTAAAAGAAGCTTCTAAGCTAAATTCATATCTCCTGTTTCCTCACTCGAGATGTTACCTTTCTCTGCTAAAGGGTAAAAGGAGCTTGGTGAAATTTGTGTTGTCAGATGGAAGAGTGGGTCCGACGACCCGAGTTTCAGCACATAAAATAACCCACCGACCGACTGACCGACCGACCGATCCACCGACCGATCCACCGATCGATCCACCGACCGACCGACCGACCGACCGACCGACCGACCGACCGACCGACCGACCGACCGACCGACCGACCGACCGACCGACTGACTCTCGTGAGGCGGTAGGGATCCTCCTTTGGGGACCCCCGTCTCATGCTCCGGCCTATCTAAATAATTTTTATATAATTACGTGTGGCTTCAAGATCAATATTTATGTATCAGGAACACAAAGAAATTCCAAAGATTACCGCCCTGAGTAGTGAGAAAGGATTAAGTTGGAGACGTGGTGGGAATTAAAGCGTTTAATGTGTTAGTTTCTTTTTCCTTTTGCCTGTAGAAGTATCAACTTTCACAGGTTCTACTTGGTCATTATGTTTATAGGCAGAAGCGGTTATGATAGTGAATGAACTATATAATAACGTTTTTAATAAATTGTATGTATAATTTATTTGTTACTTTGACTTAAATATAAATATGGTATCCAAAAATGAAATATTTCTGTATATAAATATAATGACCAAGAAGATCATGTGAAAGTTTAATGTGTTATAAAATAGATTCAATACATCAATTGTAAAAGAGTTTTGAAAAAAAACAACAGATTATCGAGAATTTTATTTTGATAAATTTGGATAATAATTCGGCGGATTCATTTTTCTGCAACTTTCCCTTTTCCACAAGTTTTTTTTTTTTTAATTTACCATTTCACTCTATTAACTGTTATTTTGTTGGGTTTCTTCCCTCTCTATTTAGGCTCACAGGCATTGTCTCATGAAATGTTTTCTGCATGTGTAATATTGGAAATTGTTGTTTTCTATGACCTGAATAAATTGAATTGAATAAATCGTGCTGCTCGGAAGACGCGTCCAGCACTGCTCTTACTTGCTCCTCAGTGCGCAGTCGATGCACGGTGGTGTACAAATTTTGCTGCACTATATGCAATCCCTGCACTATAGCTTTGGCATAGTCGCAATGCGTCTGACCCGTTCTGGTTAACGGTTAAGTCCAGACCAATCATTAGATGCTAAAAGGGGCTGTTCTAGAAAAAAATTGTGGTGTAGTGATGAGTTTCTCCTTTGTTGTTTTTTCTGGGTTGATTACAAATTTGCATTTTGCTCCCCAAAATATTTTCATTTGGTATACAGTTTTAATAAATAAAATCTGGAGAAATTAACATATTTTACATTTTTTCGTATAAAAATTAATTTTGGATAAATTGTTCCTCTCCAAAATAATTTACATACTTTCTTATAATTCAGCTACCTTTTTTCACTACATATCCCTTTTAGGAATAACTAGTAAGTGCTATGGTGACTGATATCTGGAAATCATAGGGAAATTTAAATACAGAAGTTATACAGGGGAAAATGCCAGGAAATGGCGTCGTGTAAAAATGTGCATTCGACCCAAACCTTATCCTTGGCGGAAGGAAAGAATGATGTATTGATGTGACACAGCGAATTGCAGGAATATAAAGAAACGACAATTTTGAAAGTACCCTGTGCAGTTACCATCAAAATTATATAAGATATCTTTGCAGCAGTAATTACATCTTTTGAAGAGTTGGTAATGAAATTGTGATTATTTTGCCTAATTCATCTCTGATTTATATGGTTTGAATTCTTGCTTATTATTGGGTGGTATGAATAAAAGTAAGCAAGTAATCTTTGCTCCGAGATTCTACTCAGTTTCGTATGAATAAAGAGGGTAAGCAATTGCTCAGTCTCTGAGCACTTGCTCCAACTCTGAGCATAATCTCAACTGGCGAGCAAATGCTCAGAATTGGTATGAATAAAGTTAAGCATTTACTCTCTAGAGTGAGCACTTGCTCCAAAATTTCGGAGGGATCTTAGTAGCAGACTCACTTTTGAAAAGTAAGGTTAAATTGGCCGATTTTTTACCGTGTGTTGATATGAATAGGCAGTGGACTAAAAAAAATTCAAGATTAGGCGAAATTCTCGTGATGTAGACTATTAGAATCTTTGCCGATTCGATAAGTACAATGTATAGTTGGTACGATTTTTATCGGCGTTTGCTTTCAGGCGCTTTTTCATATTGCATATCTTCTATGTTAATTGGCCTTCGCGCTTTTCTATTTGGAATTTTTCGGGGTACTGTTTTTTGAAACTTTGTAATGTTTCGTTTCGGCCACAGAGTACTTCCGAAAGCTGGCTCTTTTCAAAAATAAGTTTATATTCACTTAGCATTTCGGTAAAAATTAGCTGGGCCACTAGCGCCTGTTTTTCGTTACTGCTATTCATATTCGAATTTAAAGAATGAGACAACAAACCATTGCTCTTTATTCCGCACAAATGTGTGCGCGACGCGAGTAACATATGTAACAACTTTGTTGCTCAAGAACCCAATTTTTAAAACTCTTAGCCTGCACTATCACTTGTTCACGACGAGCAAATGCTCGCGAGACATGAGTAAGTTCTTCGGAGACATACGAAGTTTTTATTCATACGAAATGGAGCTTCTGCTCAGTGCCGCGGAGTAGACTCACTTTGCTCCGGAGCAAGTACTCATGAGCAAGTGCTCATTTTTATTCATATGACCCAATGACTGAAATTTCATTTGTGATATAGTGGTAATAAAAAATGTTTCCAAATCAGCATTATATGCTCTTTAAAAATATTTTCTCCATGATAATATCAATTTTTGAAGAACGTTGATTCCAAATCTGATTTAGAAAAATAATTTTCTTAAAAAAGTATTTTGGAAAAATGTTTAAAGTCATTTCTGTTGTCATTGAATTTTGTCACAGAAAGTCCGTCTGACGGAAAGTCCGTTCGTCCTTCTGACGGAAAGGCCGCCCGTCCGACGGAAAGTCCGTTCGTCCTTCTGACGGAAAGGCCGCCCGTCCGACGGAAAGTCCGTCGCTCTGACGGAAAGTCCGTCCGTCCGACGGAAAGTCCGTCCGTCCGACGGAAAGTCCGTCCGTCCGACGGAAAGTCCGTCCGTCCGACGGAAAGTCCGTCCGTCCGACGGAAAGTCCGTCCGTCCGACGGAAAGTCCGTCCGTCCGACGGAAAGTCCGTCCGTCCGACGGAAAGTCCGTCCGTCCGACGGAAAGTCCGTCCGTCCGACGGAAAGTCCGTCCGTCCGACGGAAAGTCCGGCCGTCCGTCGGAAAGTCCGGCCGTCCGTCCGACGGAAAGTCAGTCCGTCCGTCCGACGGAAAGTCAGTCCGTCCGTCCGACGGAAAGTCAGTCCGTCCGTCCGACGGAAAGTCAGTCCGTCCGTCCGACGGAAAGTCAGTCCGTCCGTCCGACGGAAAGTCAGTCCGTCCGACGGAAAGTCCGTCCGTCCGTCCGACGGAAAGTCCGCCCGACGGAAAGTCAGACCGTCCGTCCGACGGAAAGTCAGTCCGTCCGTCCGACGGAAAGTCAGTCCGTCCGACGGAAAGTCCGCCCGACGGAAAGTCCGTCCGACGGAAAGTCAGTCCGTCCGTCCGACGAAAAGTCCGTCCCTCGGACGGAAAGTCCGTCCGTCCGTCTGACGGAAAGTCCGTCCACGCGAGGAAAAGTCGGTCCGTCAACGGAAAATCTGTCCGTCAACGGAAAGTCCGTCCGTACGACGCAAAGCCCGTCCGTGTGAGGGAAAGTCTGGTAGCGACGCCATCTCCTGAGTGCCAGCCGCCCACTGCGAAGGAGACTGGTTCGCGCTGTAGCTGCGCTGACGAGCCCTTCTGTCGACAGGTCGGCCCGGGTCGTGCGACGACGAGGGCGGCGCCGCGCCAGAGGAGCACCGGCCGTTCGTGTGCGGGCTGTGCGGCAAGAGCTTCAAGCGCAACGAGCACCTGGGCAGCCACCTGCGCTTCCACAAGGGCGAGCGGCCGTTCGCCTGCGCGCTCTGCCCCAAGCGCTTCCACCTGCGCGGCGACCTGACGCGGCACGCGGCGTCCAGTCACTCGGGCGACCGGCCGTTCCCGTGCACGGAGTGCGACAAGAGCTTCAAGCAGAACAAGCACCTCGTGACGCACATGCGCACGCACACGGGCGAGCGGCCGTACCGGTGCGGCGTGTGCGACAAGCGCTTCCAGCAGAACGGCCACCTCATCACGCACTCGCGCATCCACACGGGCGAGCGCCTCTACGAGTGCGCGGTGTGCAAGAAGACGTTCCAGCAGAATGCGCACCTCATCAGCCACACGCGCATCCACACGGGCGAGCGGCCGTACGGGTGCGACGTGTGCGGCAGGGGCTTCCACCTGAGCGGCGACCTGGTGCGCCACCGGCGCACCCACACGGGCGAGAAGCCGTACGAGTGTCCGGTGTGCAAGAAGCGGTACAAGTCCGGGTACGCCGTGCGCGTACACGTGCGGACGCACGGGGTGAAGGTCACCCGCATACAAAAGTGCTAGCGTCCCCCTCCCCCCCCATTCGTCCGGGTGGCGCCCCCCCCCCACTCCTCGCCCATTCGACCGGGTGGCGCATGTAGAAGTACTAGGTTTGTCTGGGTGAAACGCATGCGAATGTGCTAGCTCGCCGACCGGGTGACACCCATACGAAAGAGCTAGGTTCCTGACAGGGTGACGCGCGTGTAGAAGGGCTAGCTCCCTGTCGGTGACGCACGTTCTGAAGGGCTAGCTCCCCAACCGGGTGGCATGCCTTCAAAAGAGCCTGACAGGGGGACGCGCGTGTAGACGTGCTAGGTCCCTGTCGGTGACGCACGTTCTGAAGGGCTAGGTCCCCGACAGGGTGACGCGCGTGCGGAAGTAAGTCGCCTACTGTATGTGGCGCGTGCGAAAGTGCTAGGTTCCCTACTTGAGGGCGTAGGCTTCCGCGTCCGGAGTCAGTATTTACTTGGCTGTCCGGGTGACGCCGCGTGCATGGCGAGAGTGCCGACGTTTCGGTGGCCATTCTGCGTCCTTCCTCAGGGCGCATTACGCCGGGTGGCCATTCTGCGACCTTCCTCAGGGCGCATTACGCCCTGAGGAAGGTCGCAGAATGGCGACCGAAACGTCGGCACCTTCGTCATGGACGCGGCGTCACCCGGACAGCCAAGTAATACTAGGTTCCCCACTTTGTGAGGGGTGTGCAAACGTGCCAAGTCCCCGACGGCGTGGCGCGCGTTCGGTATGTCCCCCACTGGATGACGCGCGTGCGAAAGTGCGAAATCCCCTTACTAGGTGGCGCACGTGAAGTAATTCTAGAGCCTTCTACCGCACGTCGCTATGATAAATCTGTGTGACTGAGTAAGCATCTAATGCAAGTCGTGCTACGCCCCAAGCAGGCTAAGTGTTCGCCGCAGCGGGTGTCATCATGGCTGTTCAAAATACTCCACCTCTGTAATTAGCAACACTTTGTTGTAAATAAATGAAAGTTTCATACTTGTGTAAATAAAATTCTCCTTAAGAAAAGAAAAATCTTTGTGATTATTTAAAACAGTTTTAAATACTCAAACCAATGGTATTGAGAACCGAAAGTAAGAAGTGTCCCGTGTCATGTCGAAAACTCCTTTTTTTTTTTTTTTTTTTTTTTCTTTTTTTTTTTTTTTTTTCCCCAGTGATAACTGAAGGACCCAGAGCCACGAAACGAAAGGCGACTAACCCACAATTACCGCAACTGAGTAAATGAGACTTGAAGTTAAGATCCTGACAATGAATATTTGTTTCACACATTAATTTTTATTGGTGTACACTTATTAAATACACAAAATTTTCATGAATTTATAACAGCAATGCATTTCCAACAAAGTCTTAATAGTGAACAATAAGAAGTATAGTCATTTTTGGCTTTTACAGAAACTTACAAAATACATAAAATTATAATGAATTTATAACAATGGATGTATTAAAGCTTTAAAATGAACAATAGTAGACTTGTTTGGCGTTCGCGTACTAAATACACAAAATTATTATGAATTTATAACTACATGATTTCAAACAAAGATAATGAACGATAAGTAGTCGCGTATGACTTCACCGAAATAAAAAAAAAATACATATTCAAGCGGTCAGTCATGTACATTCAAATTAATTTTTCAACACTGTTAAAGATTTAGAATAATACTTGATACTTACGAGAAATGTTTATCATCACCCATCTAAGGATCATCATTGTATTTCCTTTTCAGTTTTCTTCAAGATGTAATGTGAAACTGAATCTCAGAATTTTGGCCGCGTTAAGTTTTGGTAGAATGTGGGGTAAACAGGAAGAATGCACTTAAGCAATGTTATAAAATGATTGATCTTTTCAATTGATAATGTTCTTCCTGTAGGGTACAGTTTCGGTAACTCAATATTGCTGGATACCTTCTGTGTTCCTTGATGCTTTCTGGTCACATCGACTGCCCTAAAAGGCATGTCTTCAGAATGGATGTATTTAATTTTTAAATGTCTTGGGTTCTATTTCTCCAATATAATTCAATTTATTTCAAGCCCCTCAACTTCAGTTCCATCACTGCTTACTATGCGGTTGATAACATCTTCCTCCAAAGCCATTGCTCTTGTTGCAACGTTGGCAACAAAAAACGTTTGTTTCTTTGCCGCGGTACCAAACTTATTTTTTCGTAATGATTTTCGTATTTAGTTTTGTTCCATCTACCGAAAGTCTGCGTGAATTTAGGTTCGTTTCAGAATGAAGAGATTGTTAAAGTCAGTTTCGTTTCTTTGTTGAAACGAAACGAAAGTGAATTTCCTTGCATTGGGTAAGAAACATTATTGATTTAGTTTCGTTTTTAATATTTGTTGAATATAGTCGTTACAGAAAAAACATAGGGCACATCAGTTTAAGGACATACTTTGTACATTAAAATTCTCTAAACATGGATAAGAAACATGCGGAGACTAATACACGAAGTTATAATCAGGAAGTAGGAAATAAAATATGGAAATGACATTCAACTTTCAGGTATAGAGTGAGAACTTGATACAGTTCTGTATTTAACACTCTCTGAGAGTTAGAAAAATAAATCATACGGTGTTATTCATTCCAAAAAGTTAATTAAATCTAATTGAGTTTGAGGCTATTGTGGACATGTAGGCCAGTCCACCCTTGGATAGCAAATGGAGAAATGAACGAGAACCCGAAGTAATGTCAGTAAAGCAGAAGTAATGTAACGCTGGCGTACAAATGTTGAGTGAGGGAAACCTAACAAAGTGAAATATATTTCTTAGCAATAAGATAATTCACCTTGACATACTTCCAATTTTGTAAAACACATTATCTTAGACATTGGTAAAAATATTAATCTCTACGTAGTTATTGAGAGTCTGATGAAGTCTAATATCGATTGTTTCAGATATCAGACATGGAAATTTTCTCACTTCTGTGTCAAAGATAACCGTATTAAGAAAATAAAATTCATGGGATAAACTGAGCATATTTCTGGAGATTAAGTTGGGACGTTGGGTAGATAGATTCATTGATGTTCTTAGAATTCTTTCATTCTTTATCCAACTGGACCTTAATATGTCAAGTTGCTATTCAAACAAGGACTAGTAAACTATAGACTACGTTCTCCTTTTATATATACGGAATTGGATATTTCACATTCCTTATAAGGTTCTGATTAGGTATTATAAACTTAATTCTGACGTTCGATTTAAGACATTCTTTTGTAAATGTATTCTAAATTCTTTTCACAAAATGTATTAAAATCAGTGTGAAAGGATTCTTACTGTTTGCCGTTAGTTGGCTTTCGAGGAGGAGCTTTGTAATATGATGCCCATTGTGAGAAGCTTAGGGCAACGCAGTCTAGTTGTCCACATCGCACTGATTCACATTTGCTCCGTGCTGTAAGAGAAGCTGTGCAGATTGCGTGTCACCTGACCTGACTTCTTCCATAAGCGGAGTGGCGCCTTTTTAATTTTTGACATTCGGATCAGCTTTTCTTTCTAGGAGGAGCTTTGTAATATGATAATATCGATACCTAGTTGCGTAGTGGAGGGCATTCGTGTTGCCATTGCTGTATTGGTTCTCGTTTGCCCCATGCTGTAAAAGGAGCAGCACAGTTTGTTCATCGCCTTTCCGCGTTGCGATCATCAGTGGAGTAAAGCGTGACATGTTCTTCGTATTCGGGTTGGCGTTGGATTTCAGGAGGAGCTTCGTAATCTGGTGATGTCCGTAGTCTGGAGTAGAGGAGAGCTGTGAAGTTGTGTTTGTCGCTTTGGTTCACATGAACTCCGTGTTGTACGAGGAGCTGGACGGTTTGGACGTCGCCTAACTTTGCTGCCACAATCAGCGGAGTGTTGCTTTTTTGACATGATTATTCAGTGCAAACCGCGTTCTTTTCACAAATTTATCTTTTCATCCGATATATTATTACTTTCTATGTGTGTTTTTCGAACAAGAAGTGGGATAAATTACGTCTTGCCCTTATCATGAAAGGTGAGTTACTCACCTTGAAAAATATATCTCCAAACAGTTCTCAAGGAAAAATGTTTATGAAACTTTTTTCTCAAAAATAAAAATAAATAACTCGTGGTAAATCGGAAAGAAAAGCAATAAACCGAAGGTAACTGCAAGCCAGGTCTTGCAAGCCTGGACATTGAAACACAGTGAGAATGTCAAAGGGGCAACAAAACATGGCGGACAGACCAGCGATAGACTTCACTTACTGAGGCTGATGTCACCTCCATATATTATAACCTCCTTGTGTTGTTGTAGGTAATAGCTTGCGTTGTGGGAGAGGAGGAAAGTGGTGATTGGTCAACATGATTTTTTCTCGAGTACCAACAGGTGTACTTAAGGCAGTTTTTATCTGTTTTTCAAATATGTCCTCATTCGTCCATGTCCTCATTGCCAAGTAAAATCTCCTAGAGCATTGTAAATACAATGGAACCAAATAAGTTAACTCAAATGATATCGTTACTACTGTTGTGTAGGTTCAGACGTGTACAGCCGTGATCTGGAGTAGCACACATTCATTGTGAGTACTTCGTGTGCATAAATTATGTATTTCATATTTACATCCTTTCGTACGTTATCAGTAATATACATACCTTTTGCGACTCACATGCAACCAATCTTTATAAATCAGGCCTCTAAAGAAAGAGAATTTCACAGAGACGTGACGAATTGCATTTTGACTTTTAAAAATGAGAACGATGTGTTACAAAAATGCATCTAAATATTCATTTCAAATAGAACCTGCAACGCTCAACAGCATATTTCGTTAAAAAATTTTAACTATATAGTTAAAACTCCTAAACGAAGTACTTTAGGATCTTAAAACTTGAAACGTTTCTTACACCGTAATTAACAGGATACAGTATTTTTGGACTTTCTGTGACATTTTTGGTGGTCCGGAGTTTATCGATATTATCCATTATTAATTGCGTGACAGTCCTTGACCAATGACGCCCTCTCCCTCGCCCTCTCTTGCACAATAAACAGTTGAATATAAAAGCTTGCAACGAGCACTGATGACATTTCAAAATATCTTCACTACCGCGAAATAGAAACTATATTGTTGAACACGAGAACTTCTGACCGTGATTTTCTCCAAAAAATTCTAAAGATGTGACCGAAAGAGGGGAAGATCCATCACAGGAGATACATCGATCTCCTGAGAAAGTTAGTATTATACGCGTACATTTTCTTGAGCCCTGGCATACCTACCCCCACCCCTTTACTTACTTTAGTTGAATTTAGAATAAATGATAGCTACAAGTTTTGTTGACAAACTGATAACCGGAAGTGTTTGCTCCGACCTAATAGAAAATAGTTTGCATTGAAAAACGAGCTACAGATTTCATTTAATAGGCCTGTCAATAAAATTATCAAACCCCCCACTCCCCTCGCCTCTAGCGAAATGAGGGCTTAAGAAACGTGCGTATTGAGAAAGTTGCTAAGGCATGATTGATTCTCCAGTGACATTGCTTCATAAAATCTATTGGCCGATTTCGTAACTAATACTCCTACTTTACCCGCATTTTTTCAATCCAGAGGTCAAGAAAAGTTGCGCTAGTAATACCAACTACATTACACGGCACTCTATTCAGTCTTTGTCACGTTGAGAAGTCACGCTTAGAACGTATGTTTAAGCTTTCTGTATACTTGGTAGTTTGCGCCGACTGATGAGGTTTATTTGCATAATCATTAATTTAAGATTATGCAAATAAACCTAAATGCTCTCGCAGCTACAAGAAGTATTAATAGTTGCTTGATACCGATGATTATTGCTTTTTATGTGTATAGTGTAACCGTTCATTTACCGAATGTAAGTATTGACAATCTTGTTTCTGTGAAAGGTTTGTGGCATTACCCATAGTATCTACAGAATCAGTAACCTACGGTATCTGCAATTGTTTGTAAAATGAAACTAATTACTAGATATTCTAGGTGATTAAATTGCATGGGTGTATCCCCTAAGTTCGATAATGAAGTTAAATAATATTCCGAAGAGTAGGGTTATGTTTACCGGATTCTGTATTTTTACTTGGACAACTTTAAATAGCTTTCTCCAGAGTAAAACGCTTTTGTAATATTTTTGCAAGTATCAAGGAAAGCGGGAAGTTGACTGTTAAGGAAGATTTTATAGTTAATTCAAATGCTGTTTTTAAGTAAGTGTTGTTAATTGTTTCAAAAACTTGTCTGTACTACTGAATAATCCTTTATTAAGTATCGTCTGTTCCAAACATCAGTTTCAATGCACTTGATTCTTATTTTGAATTCTATAAGTACAATGGAAGTTATCTTTTTTTTTAACAAATAAACAATTTTTGTTAACATCTTCCCCTCTTAATATGGAAAAGGAAAGATAGGAATATGGTGGAATTTGGCATGCCATAGTTCTCGCACGGGTATTTATGCATTTTAACTACTCGTTAGTTACAAATTGCATATATTTTGTTTAAATAATCCTTACAAATTTCTGTTATGAATGTGGTGAAGTAACGCTCAAGTCCTAAAGACAAAACCTTACTCCATTCGTGTAAACGTATTATGAACTTTATTTTGAGTCTAAAGTTGAGGACCAAACAAGGACTTGGGACCCACATATTGTTGTTAGCTGTGTTCAAGCCATCTCACTGAATGAAAAAGTGTCATAGTATATGCCATTTGTTATCCTTATGATTTGTAGGGTAACCAAATGTCACGGGATAATAGTTGACAAATATTCTCATAGTTTCGCAAACTCGAAAAAAACAGGCATTCAAAGAAATGCATCTATTGGCCACGGTTATCATCCGAATTTGACAAATGATGACATTTTCTGAAAATACAGGAATTTTGCAAGAGAATGGTGTCTTTGAAATTGACATATGTAGCTTAGTTTGTGAGATATGGGCAGTTCTTTTTTGTATTAAGAATTGTGAGGTTTCGTTTTGTCGATTTTCATCGAAATTGCCATGTACCGAACAACAATTTAAATCAAGTTCTCATCTCATTTTATATTTTTGTGCAATATGCACTGTCCTTTTTTTCTTAAAAACTGTAGTTTTGTCGAGTGATCCATGAAACTTTCCGATTTTTGACAATGAGACGGATTCTTCTGAAGACCAGGGTTCTACGAACTCGTAGAAGTTTCATGGCAAATACACTAGTGATGTTGTATTTTTTCATTAGAAGCTTTCTTTCCAGAAAATAGCATAAACTACACCACAAACATTTTCATCGAAATTGCCATGTACGAAATTTCAATTTAAATCGGGTTCTTTTTAACTACAAATTACATATTAAATTTTTTGTAAAGATTTGCTAACATATAATCTACTGTGCAAAATTCATTGCGTAACTTTATTTGTTTAGGAGATAGAGCCTATTGAATTTGACTATTACTTTTGAAGTTTTGCAAGTTATCAAAAAATACAGGAATGAAAAGAAATGTGAGTAGAGACCACATTTATTGCACTGTTTACAGACGGGGGGCAGGCAGGCAAACATTTAGCTGTCATTCGAATTTTTCGGTGTCAAGGACTAAGAAAACATGGCTTCTAGCAACATCACGTGGCAGAGGAATTTGTTTCTAAATTTAGCAACAGTATTGTAACGAATATTGCATCACCTGCCGAAGTCGCTGCGCGTGGATTGCGTCATCTGCCGCCGCCCCTTCCCTTCCCCCCGAACTAGACGGTTCCGGACAATCCGCGAGCCGCGGAGAAATGCCGAGAATGTGCCGGGCGCCTGGGGACAAGCGCCGGGCAGGTATAAATGCGCCTCTGCCGGCGGCCGCGAGTTAGTTAACAGAAGAGAGTCAGTCAGAAGTTAGAAGCGAGTCAACAGAAGGAAGTTCAGTTTTAACAGAAGTCAGTAGTGAGCAGTAAGACGTCAGTCCGTCAGTGTGTCCGAAGTGGAAGCTGTGCTGGGAAGTGTGCATTGCGGTGAAGAGTGGTGCAGTGGTTGAACAGCAGTCAGCAGTCTGAAGTCTGCAGTGGAAGCTGAGCTGTGAAGGGTGCATCGCGGTAAGCAGTGGTGCAGTGGGGAAACAGCAGTCAGCAGTTTGAAGTCTGCAGTGGAAGCTGAGCTGTGAAGTGGGCATCGCGGTAAACAGCAGTGCAGTGGACTCTGGTGTGCGCAGTGAAGTGTGGTCTGCGCAAGGAATTGTGGTCTGCGCAGGGGAATTGTGGTCTGTGCAGGGTATTGGGGTCAAGTGCAGTGGACCGTGGACAGTGCATGGACTGACTGATACTGTAGAAGAAGAGAACTGTTTAAATAAATAGTGTGTAAGAAGTGAACTGTGTAAATAAATCAAGAGAACGGAGTCGTGTGTAACAGTGTAAATAATTAAGTGTAATATATCTGTAAATAGACCAAGTAGATTTTAGTGTATAATTGTTCCCGAAAAAACGTAATTGTTTAAATAAAATATTGTTGGTTTTAATTCACCACGGAGAAACGTTACAGTATTTATTTACTTTTCCGTCACCAGGTACCTGTGTTAAGATTTTTTTCTGCAGAAAATTCGCCGTTTTTTCGCGCAGCATCAGTACATCACTTTGTCTCTACTGCGTTAGTGGTAACGGGAAAGTAAAAATTGAATGAAGTTATTGACGTTCTACGGAACGGTTTTTTCACTCGAATCAAATACGTACCACAATTTTGACTACTACATTTGGTGAAAAAAGTTGCGCATTAGATTTGAATGAATAAGGTATTCTTCGTAGCGTGGAGCTAGGAGTTCATGTGTTCCATGGAGCTGAGGAAACACAGCTCCGTGATGTACACGTAGGCTTCCGCGGCTCGAGTTCATGACTTCTAGCCTGTCCGGGTGACACCGCGTCGTTGGCAGAGAGGCCGACGTTTCGCTTGTCACATCGCAGCCTTCTTCAGGATAGCGACCAAACCTCACTACCCTGATGAAGCCTGCGATATGACAGGCGAAACGTCGGCCTCTCTGCCAACGACGCGGCGTCACCCGGGCAGCCTAGAAGTCACAGCTCCGTGATGCGTGCAATAGCTGAGGGTTAGGCGGGCAGCCATCCCCTGCGGACGCAGTCCGGCAGCACGCGCTGCAGCCATCGCTTGAAGCGCGGCTGCTCGAAGGGTCTCCAGTCGGAGAAGTCCCCGCTGACCAACGCGCCCACCTCAGTCGCCTTCTCCACCTACACAGCACAAGAAATTGCACTTAAGTGATGATTCAGTCAGAGTCAGTACGATTCATTAAGGTTCAGTACGATTCATTAAGATCCAGTAAGATTCATTAAGATTTATTAAAATTCAGTAAGATTCACTAAGATCCAGTAAGATTAATAAAGATCCAGTAAAAGTAATAAAGATCCAGTAAGATTCATTAAGATCCAGTAAGATTCATTAAGATTCACTAAGATCCAGTAAGATTCATTAAGATTTATTAAAATTCAATAAGATTAATAGATTCATTAAGATTTATTAAAATTCAGTAAGATTCGATTAGTGATTCCGGGTGCGTCCGCTGCTAAGGTCATTAGTCCCATAAGAGTAGTGCAAGCTTTTATCGCGGGAGGTAGCGACGATCTCCCACTGGATGACGAGTTTCGGCGTCGACCTTTTTATTCGCTAACGGAGTTTTTCCTTAACCAGGTATCTCCCGTCAGCGGGGCACCGCCCCAGCCGGGACACACTAAACTCCTGACCGGTCTCTCGGCATGTGTGATGGTGTAATGCATTTTCGTGCATGTGTGGGTAAGTGGTATGAAAGGACAACGAATGAGAAGGTAAGAAAGCACGTGGTTTGTTACCCATTTGTTAGGCTACAGCTCCGGCATTCTCCTGGTATTGATCGGAGAAGCCATGGAAAACTACCGATACGAGTATTTAAGCAGAGTTCTCTTGCTGTCTGGAGGAGTATTCTAGCGGCCGACTGCTCTGATCGGTAGTTTTTCGTGGTTTCTCCTATCAACATCAGATGAATACCGGTGCAGTACCCTAACAAACGGACCGTGCGCGATCTTACTTTCCTCTTCCTTGTCCTATCTTCACTCCTTACAAGCACTTACACTAACCTGCGCTACCCTACCACACACGCTGGGAGACAAGTCGGGAGCTTAGAGCTTACCCCCGCTGGTGGAGAATACCTGGTTGAGGTGAAACCCCGCTAGCCGACGTAGGTCGGCAAAGTAACTCCTGTTAGGTCGGCGCTTGATCTCGCCATCCAGCGGGGGAAGATCACTTGCCACCTCCAGAGGAAAGAAACGTGCACTACACTACCACACATGACTCGAGACCAGTCGGGAAGCTTAGAGCTTGCCACGGTTGGGGCGGTGCCCCGCTGGTGGGAGATACCTAGTTGAGGAAATTCTCCGCAAACCGACCGCTAGCAGGTCGGCGCCGGATCTCGCCATCTTGCCGGGAAATATCACCGCCACCCCCGCGACAAAACACTTGAACTACACTTATAAGACTAATGAACCTAGTTGTCGTTAATCACTAATTAATCAATCAATTGAATCGTTTATTTCAGAAACCTGTCTAACGCCGAATTCTTCATTGCGAGAAAACTGAGAAAAAGTCCCCCAATTTATCTAATTTAAAAATATTTGTATATTTTAAAGCAGTTGATAAATGAATATTTTTCATATAAATATGCAACAAACCATGTGTCTATCCTCTTGGAGCAATAATCTGCTGCTAATGTGTCTATTAGATTTTGGCGTTTGACGAGTGTCTGAAATGAACGATTCAATTCACTCTGGCAATCCAGTCTCAGAAAGGGCGTCTTACCTTGATGATAGGGACGACGAGAAGGATGATATACAGCGCGTACGAGCCATGGTCTTCCACTGACGCAAGCAGCGACTCTAGCGTCGGGGCCTGCAACCACGCGCGAAACGATATGGCTTAAGCCTGTTTTACACGGTCAGTTTTGCATCCTTTTTTCATCATTTTCTGTACAGTAAATGGATGGGAAAAGGACGTTCGTTTCTACGCAGTATGTTTTGGTGCCGAAACTGGATGAGAGTTTTACACTGTCATTTCTGTCTTTGTACGTAATCATTAAGAAAATACTTCCTCCGGACGCCGCATATAGCGCTGAAGGTCAAACATTTGAACATCGCATCTGAGGTAACAAATTAAGTTAGGTTAGGTTAGGTTAGGACAGGACTGAGCTCGGATGCGACAATATTAGAATACAGTGCATAAGTTATTTCTCTTTACATAACCACTTCACATTACAATTCAACACATCAGAACGCTCTCAGGCAACTACAAAATGATCATATCGCTCCACACGCATAACAAACTAGAGAAACTTCCGTAAAGTGCCGCCAGGAGCGCGGTCGTCAAACTGGATGAAATCTGTACCGAAAAATTAAGCATGCGTCATTTTTTCGTACAAATTACATCCAGTCTGGCCTGTATCTTTTCTGTACCGGCGAAAAATGATGAAAAAATGATCGTGTAAAACAGGCTTTAAATTGCACGCAAAATCGCACAGTGGAGATGAGACGAGGGCGGGCTGGATAGCCGGGGTCGCTAAGGCTGAAGGGTCGTAGCTGCTTTGGTTTGAAGGGTCGTGGTTTCGAATCCCGCCCCGTGAATCCATATTTGTGTATGTTGTCAATGTGTGTTTCGTCACCGTTACCACAAAGTTATAAGTTACAACCTTGAAAAGAAAGAAAAGAAAAGAAAGAGATAGGTCAGAGCGGCAACTGATACCACTCTACAATGAGTGACCGGGATCTGATACCACTCTACATTAGGGTTCCTAGTACCAACGGTGACGGAATTTCGACGCTAGCCACATAGCTAAATCGAATTCAATCGCTAACTGGAGGAGAATTGTAGCGAGCGACTGCTCTGATCAGCAGTTTGACGAGGTTTTTTCTCGGTCAATACCAGGCAAATCCCGGAACTGCACCGTAACGAATTCGAGTTTGACTGCGCGCATTCTGTACACGTTACCGTAAATTCTGGGAGCCCTACCATAACCTATACACAAGTTGAATTAAATGCTGGCGGGAACAAGCATTTTTGGCAAATATATGTAAGAAAATATTCGCAAAATGACGTTTTGTACTGCGAGTAAGACGAGGCCGATGCACCGAATGCAAAATGAAAACTTTTATCCTGTGTATTATATACTATCTTTTAGATAGCCTTACTGACTTTAATTTTATTTTAATTCAAGCACAAATCATTTAATTGCGTACTATGTTGCATTTAAGTAAGGTAGCTGATGCGTTGAAACGAAAGTATTTTGTTTTCTTTGTTGCATTTGAGCATCGTCTCACTCCATCGAAACATTGAAGCATTGACTTACTTTTAGTATTACTCGCGCAACGTTTCTTGAACGATGGATTGAAGAAATATGGGTAGAGTGGGGGTATTAGTTACACAATCAGCACCTAGATTTTATGAAGCAATGCCAGTCTGGAGAATCAGTCATGCCTCCGCCATTTTCTCAATTTTTTGCGTTCTAACTTTCTCAGCTGTTCGAGGTATCTTCTGTGATGGACCTTCACCACCTTCGGATATTTCATTAGATTTCTTGGAGAAAAAACGAACAGATGTTCTCGTATTCAACAGAAAATATTTTCTATTTCGTGCCAGTGAAGATGTGTTTTTAATGTTGTCATCAGTGCTCGCTGCGAGTTTTTGTCTTCAACTGTTTATTGTGCCAGAGAGGGGGAAGCTAGGTCAAGAAAAGTTGCGCGAGTAATACTAGTGTTAAAAATCAAACTTTTAGCAAGTTGTACATGGCCTAAAGGTAAACGTTTTCACAGGCGTCTGTCTAAAAAAAAAATAATTACCTGAAGCCCTAAGATTTTCATCGTCTCCGTCAGTTCGAAGTGGTATTCTCGCAATAGAAGATCTTGGTAATGTTCGTGAACATCTTCACAAAGGCTGCCGGAGAGAAAGTACAGAAGATCGATGGCCGGTGATGACACGTGAGACAACTGAAAAACCACAGAATTGAAGTGCAAATTTTATTGGAATATAAGTATTGTATAACTTGCAAGGATATACAAAAATCGAATAACTTGTGGCCTGCAGCACCAAAAAGGCTGCTGAACTAAACCACAAAAATGGTTTTCCAAAATGTATCATGATTACTGCTCAGAAACAACAAATAAAATGTTATATTTTAACACCGCAATAAATTAAATATTTTAAAAAGCAGACTTCCATGATACTGCTTTAACAAGTTTTAGACTATTTTACATGCATACAGTTATTAAGTGAGGCTCTGATGACTTTAATTATTTCATCCTTATTCCTCATCCTTTAATTATATCATCAATACTTCTTCTTTAATATATTCAATACTGCCACAAGTTATTTACGTACAAAGAATTATAAAAAAAAAAAAGATTTTGGATTTCCCCGAATTTCTGGGTCAGTAAAGAAACTAGACTTTTCTCAAAACCCGAGAACTGTATCCATTTCTTTCAATTTCTGCGTGCATTGGAAATTAGTAATATATTCTTGTAAAAAACGAGCAAACTTTGTTCATTAATAAATAAAAACTGTGAATTTAACAGTTTCCATTGAATGAACTATGTTTAACGAACATGCACGTGTCCGTTGTTAATAAACTCCTCGCTTGTTTGAAAGCAGATCACGGGAATGCTTACGAACCTGAAGATCGACAGCTCGGTGTCCCATCGGAATATTATGCTCGTATCGATACAGCATGTTGTTGACCCAAAAGTCTCCGTGGGTGATCACGTTAAAGGCCCCAGGCTTGGGGTCGTTCAGCGTAGCGAATGTATCCATAGCAACAGCCTGCAAATAGAAAATTAGGGTTGAATATCTAAACCTTCAGCTGGAACTGGGATGAACCAGTAGCTCCAGTTAGTTTTTAATAACTCGCAAATTATAGTAATGTATGGTACAAGAGAGTTCAGTAAGGTTTATATTACCGAGTGAGAAATTTCGATTTCAGAGTCGATGAAAGGAACCAGAAGTTCTAATTCTCACGAGTGAATAAATTTTCTTTATTCACAAGATCCATAATTTTCTTTATATATATATATATATATATATATATATATATATATATATATATATATATATATATATATATTATAAACACGAAAGCAAAGGAATTTAAATGAATTAACAAATTACTAACGGTATATTCACATGGATCACTTATTTCGTTGTGTTAACAGGATCGTTGTCAAGGAGAAGTACACAGATTTTCTCATTGCGACATAGGTAATTGAAGTGCAATTGAACACAGGGACCCAAAACACTTGTTACAAACTTTGAGGACATGCAGGAACGTCGATGATGATACCAGTGGACATGTGGTGGGCATTGATGTTTGCCTGGTACATGTTCATTCGAAATCGAAGAGATTTTGCCAGATACCACCGGTCTAATTACGAAAACTGAAATTGCACATCCTCATAATAGTAATCGAGATATCTGCATCCATCTGGCCGTCCGTTCACAATTAGACCACTCCCTGTAGACCTATGCAGACAAATAAGACACACTTCGGCGCGTCTCCGACACTAGCCTGATAGCTAGGTTGCGTTCTGTCCCTGTCTGGAAGAAAATTCTAGCAGCTGACTGCTCTGATCGGTAGTTTTCCGGTTTTTTTCCGATCAGAATCAGCCGAATGCCGTACTCTAACAAACGGGCCATGGCGGCGCGCGATCTTCCCTTCCCATTCCTTGCCCTATCCTACCCGTTACTTACACATACGTACACATGCATGCACTACACTACCACACATGCCGCGACACCGGTCGGGAACTTAGAGCTTAACCCGGATGGGGCAGTGCCCCGCTGGTGGGAGATGCCTGGTTCGGGAAAACCCCGCCAACCGACAGGTCGGTCAACGAACCAGAAGACATGCACTAAACTTACACGACTAATAGCCTTAGCGGTTGACGCGCCCCAAATCACTAGTCATCAATCAATCAATCAATCGACGAGTCTCTGTCCTCAGGGGAACAACACAATTTTTAAGTGGATCCATCCGGGACATACAATTTTCTTTTTTTTTCATTTTAAACAACTAAATCGTGTTTGGGTGTCTTATGGCACCTGCAGAAGTGATTAGTTTATTCAATTCAATTAGTTCATTCAATTCTTTTCGACAACACTACTTGATGGCACAATTCTTAGCCGATTCCCTCCAGGATATTCTGGAAACGTTCTAGAAAACGCATATTTTATGGTTTTAATGCATCTACTAGACAATTGGGGAAATTGTGAATTACTATACTATTTCCGGCATTTTCATGAATCGTATCGATTTGATTCATCATATTATCGATAATTCAACCAAATTTCATAAGAAACTAATTTTCGCGAATTTTAGTTCATTTTTTCACGTAATTTTTTATGGCCGTTAATGGACAAGCCGGATAACTGATATATGTTTAAAATTCATTTTTATTATGAACTTGCAAAGCACAAATAAAACTTTTTAACATGCCGCTGGAGTCGCTACAGTAAGTTTGTTGTTAGTACTGTATCCATGATGGAAAGACATGGGTGAGCTATTGCGCGTTGTATCCCACTTCAGCCGATGAGCTGCAGGCACCAGTTTGCGTCACAATACTGCGGGAATTTCAAATGTAACCAGATACCAAAATTATTACCTTGTTATAAGTCAGTGTGTTCAATTGCATCTTCATGGTGTTATTTTTCGTGGGAAATGGCAGCTGTCAGGGGAACAAGGAGCTATCTCACATTGACCTAGGTGTGAGATATTGAGGGGAGGGTTTTACCTGAACTTTTCTAATATGACTCGGTACATTTTTAAACTCTTTCCGGCTACACTATCTTATAAGACCATTCTAGATTTAAATAAAATATTACTCTAAAATAAAAATATTTGTAGTTTCATGTTCTGCTATAACTCAATTTCTCAAAAAATGTGGTATATCCCCTTGTTTTTCTGAGCTCTTCAATTATCACTTAATGTCACTTTCAAAATGTTTATCGACACTTCTATATCTCCTTGCAACATGGCGGCCAGCGTATGTTCAGTAGTTTCAAATGAGGTGGTCACGTGGTTCGTGACGTAAACTGGTGCCGCGCAGAACGATCAATCATCGGGGACTAGATATTACTCGGACAACTTTTCTTGAACGATATATTGACGATTTAGGGTGGAGTATTAGTTACGAAGTCGACCACTAGAGTATTTTAAGTAATGCCAACGTCTCTGAAATGAAAGTCAAAACTGCATTTGTGCTTAACTTTTTCGGGAGTTTTAGGTGACTCCCTTGAAGGATATGGACCTGACTCAGCCATTTCTTTCGATATTGACAATAAATCTGAACAGGAGTTCTGCACTATGAAAGCAACTGGCTTTGACTAGCTTCTGTTTCGCGCCAACGAAGTTTTAATGCTTGGAAGGTTGTCATCAGTGCCCGCTCCGAGCTTTTGCCTTCAACTGTTTATTGCACAAGGGAGGGGGATCAAGATCATCGTTCAAGAAAAGTTGCGCGAGTAATACCCTAGTCTTTCCACAGTGACTGTACCTTGAATTTCTGTAGCCGCCTCGAGCACTCCTCAAAGCTGGGCCATAGCCTGCACGCGTCCACGGCCGCCTGGATCGCTCCCTCAAACGCTGCGTGTGCGTTCCCGTAGATCTCCCTCCAATTGTTGTCGAATCGCTTGGCTAGTTCCGGCCGGCGCCGCAGGAGCGCGTGCGAGGCGGCGTGGAAGCGCGCCAGGGTACGCAGGGCGGCGAGGCTGTGGCGAAGGCCCAGGCCGCGAGTGCGGTCCGCCATCTTGTAGCCGGCCGGCGCGAGGTCTTCCAAGACGATGAATTCTACCGGGGAGGAGCCGTGGTGGAAGCAGCGAGGGGCCAAAGGTGGGAACCGGCCGGGGGCTGCTTCTTCTAACAGGGACTACCACAGTCAACACCACGTTGGAAATTAAAATATCAATAGAACTATTCAAGAAGAAAATTGAAATATCCATAAAACTGTACAAGAAGAATATTAAAATATCCATAAAACAGTACAAGCACTAATTTGTACGATCGTTAACTATACAAGAAGAAAATTAAAATTATCCATAAAACTGTACAAGAATATTAAAATGTCTATAAAACAGTGCAAGAACTAATTTGTACGAGCGTTAACTATACAAGAAGAAAATTAAAATTATCCATAAAACTGTACAAGAATATTAAAATGTCCATAAAACAGTACAAGCATTATTTTGTTATTTATTTACAGCGTAGCGTTAACTATACAAGAAGAAAATTAAGATTATCCATAAAACTGTACAAGAAGAAAATTAAAATTTCCATAAAAGTGTACAAGAAGAATATTAAAATATCAATAAAACAGTACAAGCACTAATGTGTACTAGCACTAACTGTACAAGAAGAAAATTATAATATCCATAAAATTGTTCAGAGTCATCGAAATGTTAATGATTGGCCATATCTGAATTAAGTTCCAGTAGATTTACTTTAGTCGAGGTTCAGATTCACTATAACCGAATCTTCGGGTGCTTATCTGTAATGTAAGTGCAATGGGACCAGTGACTTACGTTCACTATAACCGATGGTTCACTATATCCGAGTTCATTATAACCGGAGTCAACTGTATTTACATTAGTTGTACTAAGTGCTAAGAAAATTCAGGTTATGTAATATTTTCAATAAAAATGTATTGGTTTTATTCATTATTTATTAAGTTATATTACGTAAATTTGAGTATTTTGTGCATCTTTCCCAGTTGCTTGGTTTGCTTGTGGGAAGTACCCCCCCTCTGATGGCTCCCCTGTGATGACTAAATTAATTGTATTGGTAACTTTGAAAATGCTTCCTTTGTGTTATCTTTGTTTTAATGTTACCTACCAAGTGGAGATGACAAAATGTTCGATAAAGCGTATGTTTCAAGTTCTTTATAAATTATAATGCGCGCATATTATACATTTTTTCCATACCTCACATTCAGGTTTTAGAGGGAAATAAGTAAATAAAGTGGGAAAAAGAAAAAAGAAACAAACAAAGAAAAGGAGAAGAAAAATTACCTGCATTTGCGGAAGAACTTCAGACAACATGGCTGCTTCCCTTCTGAAGATTTTAGTTAAAAGAGTCATGTCTGCTCCGGGTGCAGGTTCTTTTACTATGAACGACCGCTCGTCTCCGTTTGTTAGTTTGGCTTTCACCCGGTAGATGGTGCTGCCATAATTATCACCTGGGGCGGTGGCATATCCCACAGAGATTTCACTAACCTGTTAAAAACATTTAATTTCACTCTGGCATAATACCCCTGGATGCCCTATGAAGGTAGTTCCAATAAAAAGAAACAATGAAATACATTACATCTGGCAATACGAATTTTAAAAGATAAGTAATGGGGAAATGTATAAAATTTGAACTAATTAACATTCATGTCAAATCTATTGAAAATAGTCAATTCCTTTTCTTGAAAAAAAAAAAAAAAAAAAAAAAAAAAAAAAAAAAAAAAAAAAAAAAAACTAATCGAGATCTTAACCATGTGTTATAGATGTTCAAATGTAAACTTCAATTCTTATTATGCAAGTGAACACCGTAAAACATGTGGGTAACATGTGAGGAACTTATGGGAACAGAAGAAGCCGGGGTAAAATTCTCAAGCAGTATTCTACAAGAGCCTGTGAACTTTTTTGTTACGTTCCTGGAGATTTAGGTATTATTTCCCCCTCCCGCATGCATCGGTAGTCATCAACGAGCAGAAACTCAAAGTTTCTGTAAAATTAAATTGAACATTCGAGAGCAGGACCGGATTTAAGTATTGCGGGGCCCCCAAGCACAAAATTGTGTCGCCCCCTTAGAAGAAGCTCTATCTTTTTGTTAAATAATACACTTTTCTTAATAGAAGTACATTCTCTTCCAGAACAAATGAAAACTAATAATTTTATAACATTTTACATATTGTGATGATTCCTTTTCCCCTTTATTATTTTCTCTTAATTTAATTACCTATTTACTTATTTATAAATTTGGCTAGATCAGTTTCTCTTGTAATGGGCGTAATGATACAATCTCAGGGCTAATGCTCCGCGTTGTTCGTTGTGGGGCTGAAAAATTAACCACTCTTACAAGATTACGGCTGGTGATAATATTTATTACCGTGGAAATTGAATTATTCTATGGTTTATCCTAATGTGAAATTCAGCAAATTATTTGTTAATTGATATTACAGCGGCAATGAGTACCGATTAAAATTTATTAATTTATTGCAGCATTTTCTTTCCTTTTTAAAATGACACAAATTTAATATTTAAATTCTAAATTTCCTTACCAATGATGCCCATCGTTAATTGGTTTTTATCATTTTATTTGAAATTAACTCACAAATAACTTCTTCTCCTAACGCAATCTTCACAATGTACATTAATGATTCTCTCACAGTCTTCATGAACTGCTTAATTGCTACACTTTCCTTTCGACGAATAACTACCCTCTTGGCGATGAGCTGAGGAGAAATCTGTTCGTGGTCATCCATTGGTATTTCCAATTGCTTTGGGACGTCCATCAACCATTCCTTGCTGCATCCCACGATTATATCCATGTTACCACGATTTTTTTTTAACGTTCGCGTTTTTCTTATTATCTAATTTACTAATTAAATCGTCAATTTTTGTCATCCGCAACCTAAAAAACGCCGTCTGATCCAATCATAATGTCTTCCTAACTAATTTTAAAACAATTTCTACTGCCCACGGAATTGCAGACTGTCATCATTTAGACCCGTCACCTTCTGTCATTCACACTGGCAACTCGTGTTGGTCTTCACTTCCCTTATTTTCCATTGCTTCCTCCTCAATTCGATGCTTTTCTACTGCACATTCGGGTTCACTTGTCTGCTCAACAATATCTTTTTGTAAAATATTTTACTCAAAATATTTTTCTATTATTTAAAATGTATTTCCCAAATTTATTTCATTTACTTTTTCAGTTCTCGCAAATTCCTAATGTTTCACATTTGTTCGTATTTCCTCGTATTTATTTATCTTTCTATTGGGATTCCGTAGACATATTTTAATCATTTATTCCAAAATATTCCGAGATATTTTGATCTTTCTCAATATATTATATATTTTACATTAAATACATTTTTTTCTAAGCACGGAGCATTTCATGAAGGGGATCCTCCAAACAACTGCTTGTTTTACTTGTAGGTAAATCCGGCCCTGTTCAAGAGGCCCGTCATGTTTGGCGTATAGTATTTTACTTACAGTTCAAGGATCGATTGTTTGAAATTGGAATCCAGTTATAAAAGTCTTTTTACTTTAAAAAAAGTGATTAACAAAGTGCAAGAATGTTTGCGCGAATTCAGTTAGGTATGTATACAATATAAAATATTAATTTATATAGTATTGGAAAATGAGGTTTAGAACGATTGTTTCGTGAAAATGAAGATTTGAGAAAATTCAAATCATATTTTACCAAGAAGTTACCTTCAAGTTGTTGCCTCCGTCATTGTTTAGGGCTTGTTGTATGAGCTCAATATCTATCCATGTGGGATGAGGTGGCGTATCTTCTGGGTTCCCTTGTTTCTTTGAGTCACCCATGGTCACAACGATGACTTCTTGAAAATGGCAAAACTTATTTTAGTGTGTAAATCGATAAATAAAATTAAATTCATGCCTTTCACACGTTATTTAACGTGTTATCTGATCAACAAATAAACAAACATCATTCGATCTAATAAAAGTAGGAATTCTCAAAACTAGTATATAAAAAGGATATAATTGCACTACTATATAATAAAAAAAACGAAGCGACAATAGGGGCGTGTTTCCTTATTTACCACGAGTGCAATTATAGACCTTTATACATATGATACCGTTATTCCCTTTTCGTTTCTATTTAAGGATACTTTTAATTATGAGAATTTTTGGTTCTCTACAATATGAGATCATATTCGTTTTGAACCAGACCCATTTAGAGGACCTCCCACTCTGCATTTTATTATCTAGTGACTGAGGATAAATAACCAATTTTAAAATGGAAGATATATTGCTCAGATTCCAAATAAATACTAGAAGCTGAGAAAGAAACACAAACATTACATCCTAGCAGATGTAAAGACAAATACGAGAGAATATAATATTTATAAATCTTGGAAAATTGACAAGCATGTCACTTCTGATTCAAAAGAGGTTTTACTTGAATACTTTTCAGAAAGGGTAAATACGTTTATATATTTTAAAATTTGTGTTGTGCATACCAGTGGCAAATACCTTCTTACCAAGGCACGCTTAGTAAATAAAAGTTTATCTGTATAGTGTTGACAATTAGAATAATATTGACTAATATTAAATTATTGTTACATTCCCAAATTTAAGTAATTGTACTTGAACAATTAATATCTTTGTTCCTAAATATTGCTGATGGTTACTACAAAATCTGCGATGTGTAATTTTTTGTGTCTGTAGTGACTTAATTACTCGACTTTCATCTTTTTTCTGAGTTGTGATAGGTAATTGAGGAATTGTATTAGTATGCGTGTAATTAATACATTAGTCGACGATTTTTCGTGAAAATAGAGTATATTTAATTCACTAAATGAAAAAAATTATAATTGCATTCTCAATGTATATTTTATTTATTTACTAGAAAAATATATTACATGTTAATACAAAACTTTCATTGAAAAGAGAGCCCAAAATGCCGTGGCCCTCCTATTTGTCTTAGGCTGGATCTACGACCAGAGTGTGAAGTAAATACGCTGTGCCTTCTAGCAAAAAGTATTAGTTTACGCACGTGTATTTGAAATACACTTTACATACACATTCACAGCAAGATATCAGTCATCACGTTATGAAGTATGATTTTACGCCTAATCGTATAAAAAGGTTTTTTGTTTGTTTTCTTACCTTCCAAAAGCGCAGAGTTCGCTGAATGAATCTCAACTGTGAGACTACAAAGTGCACTGGTGTATGGCGATAAAAAAATTGATAAGGTTGCGATAAAAAAGTGGCTCCAATGATAAACGACAGCCACAAGCTCTTCAATGGAATTTTGATTGTGTGACAAGTTTGTCTTGAAGGAATGAGTGACTTTTATTTTGAATATGTATATCGTAATCCAGTCATAAGCATAGGAAATTCGTCCAGAGGTCGGACAATATTTTTCACAGATTTTAAAGTATGAGATTTCGTTATCTCTCTTGCGTCTTCTTAATAAATTACTGAAAAAATGTTAGGATTTGATTTAAAAATAAGCGAAAACTCTCAATAATTTAAAAAATATTTCCACAACCTTTAAAAATCATAATATTGCAGAATCGTTAGCAACAAGAACAAAATATCTTCCGTATGTTAAAATAGTGATACTGCAACAGTTCATTCCTTATCACATGATTGGAAACTTAAACAGTTTTGGAAAATTTCAAAACTTTCATTTACATTATTTCAAAATTTAGTTTTAAAACGAAATTTCATTAAGGAAAAAAATCTATCATCAATATTCTAATTTTTGCATTTTTTGTGAAAATATAGAGAATTTACCAACAATTGAAACTTTGACATTTTTTAAAGCGCACATTATGTGAGAAAAAAATCGGAAAATAATGAAGACATTAAAAAAAAGGTTTTATAAAGTGGCTTTCTCTAAAGAAACATTACAGAAAAATCACTCGTATTTTCAACAAATTGTATGTTTATTTACACATTTGTTGCACAAATTGTTGTACAGACTACATGTTGCTCTACGCAAGTAAAAATGTAATCCAAAAATTTGGAGTCTTTTTGCAGAAAATATTGAAAATATCATATCCTCGATAAAAAAAAAATCCCCGAAGTATAAAATTATCCTATTCAAATACACCACTTCCTTGACTGAGGCCAGATAAAACTGGGAATATCAGTTTTGGAAAAAATTGTGAGAACAGTTTAAGCGCTAACGCTGAACACAGATGGAAGCCACATGTGAAGGACCAACCGTATGTGTATAAAAAACCATATGTGAAGGACGCTTGGACGGACGAATACCAGATTACTATATAAGAATAAATAACTTCATTATACGTGTATAAGAAAATTACGATATATGTGATTGTATACCAATATAGTAAAATTGCATTTAAGAATTATAGTCTAAATGTACGCAAAACTTGTTTCGTATGCCCAATACTTTCTATCCATGATTTAAGTTTCCCCGCTAAAATTAGTAATAGTTTCAGACCTACGACATTTTTGATTGATTGATTAATGATATGGTGCGCGTCAAATGTAGTTCCCATAAGTCCCCTATGTTTTTCCACGGGACGTCGCGGTTATCTTCCCCTGCTGGATGGCGAGTTCTAACGTTGGCTAGTGGGGTTTTCCCTAAACAGGTATCTCCCACCAGCGGGGCACCGCCCCGGCCGGGACAAGCTCTAAGTCCCCGACCGGTGTCCCGGTATGTCTTGTAGTATAGTGAATTTTGTGTGTGTGTGTAAGTAAGGGGTGAGGATTGGACAAGGGAGTTGAAGGAAAACGCGAGGTCCGTGGCCCGTTTGTTAGAGTACTGCTCCGGCATTCGCCTGGCTGTAGTTGGAAAAACTACGGAAAACCACATATCAGAGCAGCCAGCCGCTAGGTTTCTCCTCCAGACAGCGGATGAACTGTACCTGGCGGCGGCGATGGTGTGACGGTTAGCGTACCGGACTGTTATACTCAAGCTCGCGGGTTGAAACCCGATCGAAGCCGTGGATTTTTAGGGCGACAAAATCCTTCCTACGCCTTCCTTCGGAGGGGAAGTAAAGCCGGCTGTCCCATGTTAGTAGATTTACTTGCATGTAAAAGATCCTCAAGCCTAAGTGACGCCTCTGAGCTAAATTCAAATCGCCAGTTTCTCGCCCAAGAAATACCTCCTTTCTCTGCTAGTTGATGAAAGGAGCGTAGCGAAATTTGCGTGGTCAGACGGAAGAGTGGGCCTGATGGCCCGAGTCTCGCCACGTAAAATAAGGCAAATTCAATTCAATACCTATCTATGTAGGCACTGTCGAAAATCCTGCCACCGTCGGGACTCAAACCCCAGGACCTCCGGTTGGAGGCAGTACAGTGTCATCAGTGTCATCATCTCTGAGCCACTTTTCCCCGTGGCTTTTTGATATGGCGGCCACTATACTCGATTACTATATAAGGGTTGTGAGTGGGAGGGGAGAGGGGAGATTGGATCGGTCAGGAGAACCTGGCGAATGAGGGTCCAATGGAAAATGATAGGACGGAAGGATGGACAAATGAATGGACGGACGGAGAGGGCGTTATGGGCAAAGCGGGCAGACAGTTTTTTATACGAGTATATGAAAAGGTGAAAACTAGAACGATTCAAGTGACATTTTATAAATTCTGGAAAAAAACACACGTGGTAATAGTATTAGGCTATATGTTAATGTAATTTTGTGTTAATGTAATTTTGTGGTTTTAATGAACAATTGAAATATCTTAATATTGCTGGTCTGGATGAAATGATCTGCATTATTGTACTTCATATTTCTGGTTGTTGCAAATTTATAAAATGTATCTCCGATGTAAATATATAGTGGACGCTAATGAACTTTGCTGTTTCTAGAGCGATCTAAAATAAATAATTTTAAAAAGATTGAAATGCCATGGTTTTAATGATGACCCCTAGCATCACTACTTAACAGTGATATTGAAATAAGAAGGGTTTTCTCAGAATGTATGAAATGTTACTTAAACCGTTCTGGTTGTCCATCGTTCATATGGCTGTGGTAATAAAATACCCAGGATAGGCCGAGTAATGTTTTTAATACCTTTTATTCTCTCAATAGGTCATGCTAGCACAAAGTGTAAAAGAAATAACACTGATTAAAAATGACAAAAATTGATATTAACTGGGAAACAATATTAATGAAATGCTTCACTTAGACGAACTTAACTTAATGTGATAACAAAGGCGATTTTTTTTATTTTCATTAGCTTCTTATAAAGTGCACACAATCTGCATAATTATATAATAATTTAATTTAATTTACATTTTTAATGCATATATTTTTTATATTGTTTTAGTACTCATAAATCTTAGAAAATTAACAACTTTAATTACAATTGAATGCATTGCAAATATGCAATGCAAATATGCTCTTATAATATATTTAATCATTACTGATGTCTATTAATAAACACTGGTGTAATTATCCGAAGAGGCTTGATACAGCAGAAACGTGAATTCTAATTGGATACCAAGTTTGCCATGGTACGAATACATAAACTAACGGGTGGATAAAAGTTTTTTTTAGCACGTTTACATCTAAAGTATTTCACAAACCACTTGCGGTATGAAAACTTCACTTAGACATTCTAAGCCGAGGATCGTTTAGGAATTTTACTTTTAGAATATTTTCTAAAAGTATCTTTACTAAGTCGTAGTTTCATCTTCCAACGCCTGACAGTGAATAAAAAATCCATACAAGGTAGTGAGGCACAAATGTAGAACGTTAACAGTGATAGCGCGCGACTCAATGTTTGCCCATTGCAGTGAAACAGTTAAACTGTGTGAAGCAAGGTCCTAAAAGTTGAGATTTCAGGCTTAATTTTATCAATATCAATATTAATTTGGATAAAAACTAACAGTTTTGACCATTAAAATGTGTGTATTGGTATGATTTTAACTTAAAATTGAACATATTCGCTCTAATGTGGCACACTGTTTCAGTCAAATAAGTAATGTTTAATGATCATAAAATTGTTGCAGGATAACCTGGACACCATCTGAGCTAATAATCCGTTGATAAAAATTCTATTAAGTAATATTTATTCGTCATCTTCTTTAAAGTAGCGAAAAAAGGCCCAGAAGGGGGTGTTTTGGGGGTTTATTGCACCCCTAAACCGATTTTCAAAACGGTTTTTTGTGCAGACGTTGTTCTTTGAAAACTAACGTTTTTCACTAAGCCATTAAATTCTATTGTTTCCGAATATTCTAGCGACACACCCATATGTATATATATATATATATATATATATATATATATATATATATATATATATATATATATATATATATATACAAGAAGGTGGAATAGTGGAATAGTTGCTCCTCTAGACTGCTATTGAGCACGGGCGTGGCTCATGCGGGCAGCCAGCCCCTGCGCGCGTAGTCGGGCAGCACGCGGCGCAGCCACGCGGCCACTCCGGGCACCTCGAAGAGCGGCGCCAGGCGCGCGTGCTCGCCCCTGTACATGGCCGGGATGTCGGCGCCGCCCCCGGTGCGCAGGTTGGCCACCCCGCACGTCGCCATGAACAGCGAGAAGGCCCCGTGCGCCTCCACCGCCGACAGCAGCGCCTCCAGCGACGGCGCCTGCAAACGCGGGACAAATGAACGTTTTTATTTGAGGATTTCACTGAGTTAGCGTATACGTGATCTTGGCGGTCCGGGTGACGCCGCGTCGAAGGCTGTGTTGCCGACGTTTCGACCCTGACGACCCTGACGACCCTATACCAGCCCTGAGGAAGACCACGACAAGATGGTTGAAACGTCGGCAACACAGCCTTCGACGCGGCGTCACCCGGACACAGATCACGCACATGACTCTGGCCACAGCCCAGATCACGCACATGACTCTGGCCACGGAAGCCTACGACTTCATCGAGTCAGCATATAGTACGTGGAGTGGCTGAAGCGCCTTCATCTTTGCAGCAATTGACGCCATTTTGTTTTGCTCGCGAATAGGCCGATTTGGACCACGCGTGCATGCACCCTGCAATTACCGGGCTCAGTACATTATCACGGTGGCAGGTGCATGTAACTTCTATCATGGGATCAGCATTGAGCTAGATCCTGTTTTTATCTCCAAGGGTTGTTAGACCTGGGGGTATGGAAGATGAAATTATGGTAGTGAGGGGTGAAAGGACATCACACACATTCAGACGTACACAAATTAGAGATGGAGAGCGACGGAGAGATGCAGAGAGAAACCAGAGGCAGAGACAAAGAGCGATATAATAGGCAGAGAGAGAGATAGAGTCAAGAGGCAGACAGAAGAGACACAGAGAGAGAGAGAGAAAGTCGAGAGACAGACAGAAGAGACACACACAGAGAGAGAGGGAGAGAGAGACCGAGTGATAGAGAGAGAGAGAGAGAGAAAGACAAACACAGAGATATAGAGAACGATATAGCCACAGAGGGTGAGAACCATAGAGCAGGCACACAGAGACAACTGACACAGAGACAGACGCAGAGAGAGAAACAATGAGACAAACAACGAGAGAGAGAGAGAGAGAGATAAAGACAGAAACAGAGATAAAGACACTGACGACAGAGACAATTTAACATTCAATACCATTGAATTTTTAAATACTCCACATAAAAATACTAATAATAAAAGAAATTAAAACTGACACGCATAATATAATATTAAATGCAATTTTAATGTACAAAATGGAACGAAACCTTTACTCTAACGATTCTCAATGACTAAGTGTAAATATGTGGTTTGTAAACTCTGTGATTGGTCAAGATCCTGTATCATAATGAAATGTGTATCATAATGAGTATGATTATGCAACGGGATGCATCCATCAAATGACAGAATATTACAACGACAATACAAATGACAGAATCATGGAACGGGAGTAGAAAAACGTAGGTTTTGTTATTACGTTTGAATAATTTAAACAAATCAATGAAAACGAAATGCTACGAAGTACCTGGCAGCCGAGCAGCTGTAGCGTCCTCCGCAGCTCGCCGTGGTACTCGCGCAGGAGCAAGTCCTGGTGGTGGGCGTGCACGTTGTCGCTCACGCTGCCCCCGAGGAAGTACAGCAGGTCGATGGCAGGGGACGCCTCGTGCGGGAACTGAAACGTAGAGGGGAAGGCTGACTAGAGGCAGAGGTGTATTTACGCATAGGCACAGTAGGCACGTGCCTACGGCGGCAAATTTTCAAAGGCGCAAAATTTTCTTGATATTTTCTAAAACAAATTTTGGTTCTCTAAAAACTATAACAGCATAAATCATATTTTTATTTCAAAAATATCATATTCATATTTAATACAAGCTATTTATTTGTCTACTTCATTAGAGTATACGTTATGATTTCAGAAGTATATGAATCTGAAACAAAGGCCCGTTGACGAAAGAAAACATGTTGCAATTCTAGTTGTCATGTTTTAGTTACCTTTTAATGTTAACGTTTCAGTGTTGAAACGTTAATAATGTTGAACGTTACTTGCTATGAAGATACAGTTTATATCCAAAACTAGCCAATCCAAAAAAATTATTTAATTTAAGAAAACAATGTGCAAATTATAATGTTACTTTTAAAGTTAAAACGTTTAAATTAATGAGGAATTGTTACTGAAACGTTGCAACTTGAAATGTAACATTAATTTTAAACAGGGGGCGGCAAATTTGATGTGCCTACAGGCGGCAAAAATATTAATCCGCCCCTGACTGGAGGGGAAGTTTCTTGAATACTCCTTTCGGGAGAGGTGGTTCAGAGCAACCAGCTGCAGTGCCTCTAACTGGGAGGTCGTAAGTTCAGGAAGCAGGAAGATTTTCGACACTAGCTTCATAGTTAGGTCGAATTCATACGCTTTCTGAAGGGTGCATTAATCGGTAGTTTTCCGTGGTTTCTCCTATCGACACCAGGCGGATGCCGGAGCAGTACCTTCCCCAACAGGCCACGGAATTTTTCTTCCGATTCCTTGTCCTATCCTCACCCTCACTGACATACACTAGCACTTACAATCCACTACACTACATAACAGGTCGCGAAAGCAGAGTGTGTCCCGGCAGAGGTGGTGGGAGATACCTAGTGGGAGAAACCACTGCATTTGAGTTACACGTTTTTCGGTAATACCTGGTGTACGTTATATGTCATAGAGACACAACATCATCTTATACAGGTGTACTAGTATACAAGAAGTTACTTTCGAGTAAAATTAAGAATATTTTCACGTACGGGGATTTTAACAACCGAGCAAATGTTTGCAAGCAGCGTTTGGTTAAAAATATGGTTCGAGTGTAAACAGGTAACTTAATGTCTATTTTTTTGGAGGTTCTATTTTCTTGTTAATTTTTAAGATTTTAACGATCTATCTACCCAAAAACTGTGGAAGTCACGAAAGGATAAAAAATAAATTCTAGAATCAACTCAGCATTAATGGAAGAATTAGCATAAATTATTATGTCGAAGTAATGTGACAGGAAACTATTTTTGCTGGTCTCCCCAGGAAAAAACCACAAGGAACAGTTATTACTCATATTTGTTTCTCTTATTGTTATTTCTCATATCTTATACCTCACATTTATTTCTCATATCGTATATCTCACATTTATTTCTCATATCTTATATCTCACATTTATTTCTCATATAGATGTTTCTCATATTTTGTGCTCAAAATTAAATATAAACACAGAAGTGAAGTTTCATAATATTCACCTGGAAGTCCACAGGCAGGAAATCCGCTACTTCTCCATCTTCATATCGAAACATGAGGTTGTTGATCCAAAAGTCTCCGTGCACGAGCACATTGAAGGCTCCGGGTTTGGGTTCGTTGAGTTTAGTAAATGTTTCCATAGCAACGTCCTGGAACAGCGAGAAACTGCACTGAATTCTACCATTCTAGTAGTCATTTCATCTTCCGGACCAACGACCCCTCATCTCGATCAGGTTTTTGAACAGTTTCCCTGATTCATTGAGGAAATGCTGAGATGGCCCCTAGTTTTGCTTCTGGACGTAAATGTAGCTTCACTATCCGCACGTTTTGTTGACTTCTCATTTTGCTTGTAATGGTAGGAGTAGGGCTAGAAGTGAGTAGATAGTGTGTTGGCAATACAGAGGAATCAAATCTAGAGTTCGTTTGCCGCTACAAATAAGTTTTATATAACTCGGAAACAGAAATGTTTAGTTTTTACAAATGTTGCTAATTCGCGCTTTTTAAAATGTATTGTTATTATTTACTTTTTTAATTTTTATTCATCTTTCAACTATTTATAGTTTAAATGTTGGAAAGGGGTTCTGGAACTCAAGAAAACGTGCGTCGTTGATTTTCTTCCCCATACTTCACACGTAGTTTTTTACTGTTGTCAAACTTGATTTTTTTTGGTCAAAATAAATCAAATACATCTTACTAACATATTCTAGTGTCCCACCCTCCTTTACAACATTCTCCTCTATTTTCCAATGTGCTTTGCATTCATACTTTTCTACCCATGAATTTTCAAATTTGTTCGACCCCAAAGTTTCCATACTATTGGAGTTTCACTTTATTTAATTGCATTTGATTTTTACCGGCATGATCCTGTACAAAGAACCAGGCATGTTACAAAATAAGGGGCAGAATTTTAATTTACATGTTCATAATTGAAGCACAAAATTTAGTACTAATAACGTTTCTTTAATTTTGTCAAAAATATTTGAAATAAACAGATATTATTGGTTTGTATCACCAAAATGCAGTAGCTGTTTCTATATCACAGACGTTTCAAAAAGAGTTGTTGGTATTACTCGCGCACCTTTTCTTGAACGATGGATTAATGGGGTATTAGTTACGAAATCGGCCACTAGGTTTTATGAAGCAATGCCAATCTCTGGCGAATCAGACATGCCTTCGCAACTTTCTCAATAATTTGCGTTCTAATTTTCTCAGGAGTTTGAGGTATTTCCTGTGATGAATCTTCACCTGCTTTGGTCATTATTTAATTTTTTGGAGAAAATGACGGAAGTTCTCGTCTTCAACGGAAAATAGTTTCTATTTCGCGTCAGTGAAGATGTGTTTGGAATGTTGTCATCAGTGCACGATGCGATCTTTTGTCTTCAACTATTTATTGTGTCGGAGAGGGTGAATTTATTTATTTATTTACATCAAAAACAGTTGAAAACTGTGTATGACGTGTTATGGGGAGAAGTTAATTTGAAGTTACATTTATGTCCAGAAGCAAAACAAGGGGTCATCTCAGCATTTACTCGAGGATCAAGGAAACTGGACGAAAACCTGATCGAGATGGGGGTCATTGACCCAGAAGCTTAAGTACGATAATTGTTACAGGTTCTTTACTATTATGTAATCCAAACGATTTATAATATATTAAATGTCATTTAAAAAATTAATATTACTTTCCTTTTGTGAAGCAAGGTCATCGTTGAAGAAAAGTTGCGCGAGTGCTACCTTGAACCTCTCCAGGCGCGGGGCCAACTGCTCGCAGCCGGGCCAGCCCCTGCAGGCGTCGGCGGTGGCCTGAAGCCCCGAGTGCACGAAGCGGGTGACAGGGGGCGCCATGCTCAGCCACAGGTTGTCCAGCTGGCGTGTTGCTTCCGGCTGCCGCCGCAGGAGCGCGTGAGAGGCGGCGTGGTAGCGCGCCAGGCCGCGCAGCGCTAGCAGGCTGTGTCTCAGGCCCAGGCCGCGCCGCCGGTCTCCCAGGCTGGAACAAAACCATTTTGCGGTAAAAAAAAAACAGTTATTTGTTATTACGTAGGCAGTACGAGGCCACAATTAAGAAATCAAAGAAATCTTGGCAGGATAGTGAGGCAGCAAGAATACAGGCAATTCTAAGAAACGATTATAGTAAATCAATTTGGGACGTTATCAGATCTTTGCGTAATAAAATAAATTCAAGTAATGAAATTTCAGCAGACGCGTGGTTGCAATATTTTTCACGGACGTTCACAGTAGAGACCATTGAAACAAAGGGCAAGATATTTTCACTGACCGGAGTGTGCCTGAATTAGATGAACCTCTAACCTGAACTAAAGTAAACAGGGCTTTTCTAACAATGAATAATAAGAAGGCAGGCGGCGCGGACGGCATTCCGACAAAATTTATTTCGGAATTGTGGCACATAGACCCAGAAAGTATTATGAAGTTATTTAATGCAATTGCTGATTCCGGCTCGTATCCAGAAACGTGGAGTACAGCTATCCTCCAACCGATTTTTAAAAATAAAGGGGATGCGAATTGCCCACAAAATTATCGCGGAATTAGTCTTTTGCCAGCGCTGAGCAAACTGTTCTGTAAAATACTCAACGGGAGATTTAGTGAATGGGCTGAAAAGTACGGTAAAATATCAGAATTGCAAGCAGGCTTTAGGAGAGGCTTCGCGACAACCGACAATATATTTGTGTTAGATACCCAAGTAAAACAGGCGCTGGCGCGTAAACGGGGCCACTTATATTGCAGTTTTGTGGATTTTGAAAAGGCTTTTGACTCTATTAATAGGGATGCTTTATGGCGAAAACTAAATGAGCTAGGCGTCTCACGTAAAGTTTTAAACGTGTTGCAGAGCATGTATAAGGAAGTAAATTTCTGCGTCAGGTGCGGTGACGGAAGTATAACACAAAAAATAAAATCGACAGTAGGAGAAAGACAGGGGTGTCCTCTTTCACCGCTGCTGTTTATCTTGTTTATAAATGATTTATTGACGTGGGTACAGGAAGCGGATACAGCGGCTCCGGTAATTGATGGCTTCAAAATTCCCGGACTACTATATGCTGATGATTTAGTCTTATGTTCGGAGACGATTGAAGGCTTACAGAAGAGTTTAAATATTCTAGAACGGTATAGTGAGACATGGGGACTAAAAGTAAATATTCAAAAAACGAAAGTAGTAGTCTTCAAGAATGGGTTTATCTGGGGTAGCAAAGAGAAATGGTACTACGCTAGGGAAGAAATTGACCGCGTCAAAACATTTACATATCTTGGTGCAAAATTTTCCATGAATGGGGGATGGAATAATCACATATTGACGGCTCACAGCAAAGGAAGAATCGCGCTCAAAGAAATCGTTTGCGCAGTGCACAGGGTTCCGGAATTGCCGGTTAAAGTGTGCGATACAATGTTCAAATCGTTAGTTCTCCCAGCTATGAACTATGGAGCAGAAATCTGGGGAGTGGATAGGATAGATCGACTAGAAAGTATCGAAACAGATTATTTCAAATTAATTCTAGGAGTTTCTAGATGTTCAAATCGTTAGTTCTCCCAGCTATGAACTATGGAGCAGAAATCTGGGGAGTGGATAGGATAGATCGACTAGAAAGTATCGAAACAGATTATTTCAAATTAATTCTAGGAGTTTTTAGATGCACAGCAAATGCCGGAGTCTTAAGAGAGGTCGGTAGTATAGGAATTTGGAGAGATTTTAAAATGAAATCTATTAAACTTTGGATTAAATTAGCAGATGAACAGGGTGACACACTTATACATAGGTGCTTTAGAGTGCAATGGCAGGGAAGCGACCATCGCTACTAGGCGTACAAAATTAAACGGTTACTTGACCGAGCAGGGTTGGGAGACATCCCTCCGGAAATGGTGGGAGATAGGGGAACCCGTGAGTTAGAACGGCTGATTTCCAATAGACTTGCGGATATTAAAAGGCAAGAGATCTGGGCAGCAACGGCTGAAAAACGTTCGCTAGTAGCTCAAATCCATGCGAGTCCGTTATGGGGCTGCGAAAGTTACGTTCATACTCTCGGAAAGGACGCAAGAGGGGGATACGCTTGGTTCAGGGTTGGGGGATGGATGCAGCGTAGACTAAAGGACGCAAGTGGTAATGGCATCTTTGTGCTTTGCGGTGATAGGGAAGACTGGATTCACATCCTCTTAATTTGCTGTGCAACCGAATCATGGAGAAAAAAATGGATGGGAATGGGAAATTACTACTTCCTAAACAGGAACGTAACGCTCGCCCAAAACATTTTAGGTGATAAAAGGTCTAAATTCATGAAAGAATTAGGAACATTTTTAGGAAAGGTTCGGACCATTAGGGAAACTGAAATTAGGGAGTGGGAAAACAGCACCGGTTAGCTTGAGCGGAGCCTAGACTGGAGAGAAATAAATAAGTCAATAAGCTAACAATATGTAAGTTAATCAGTAATTTTATGTTAAGTTAGTAAACAGTTAAGAAATAAGTCATAAATCGTAGTCAATTGGTAAGTAACAGGTCAATATAATAAATAAAATAAAACTTGCATAGTAATAAGCACATTAGGGGGTGAAGGGAAGGGGGGATCGAAAATGTAAGGGCAGAGGCGCTGGTGCGGACGATCTTCTGTGGCGCTGTTTGATTTCAGGTGCTGAGGAGGCCAAGCACTGGAAGGAGACGGCGGGACGCCCGCGCCAGAAAATAAATAATTAAAATAAACGTCGGATAGAGCCGATCAGATGGCCGAGATCGCTAAGGCAGTAGTGCCGGAGTGGTCTCGGACCAGAAGATCGCGGGTTCGAATCCCGCCTCGGGCATGGGTGTATTTGTGTGTTTGTGTATGTCTATATGTGTTGTCCTTTCACCCCCATTATCATCATATCATAATTTCATCTCCCATACCCCCAGGGCTAACAACCTTGGGGTTAAAAACCGGATCCAGCTTAAATGCTGGTCCCCCCAAAGAATTGTCGCAAGCACCTGCCTCCGTGAGAATGAATAAAAACTGGGCCACGGTAAAGGCAGAGTGCTTGCCTGCGTGGTCCTAGTTGGCCGATCAACGAAAAAAAAAAAAAAAAAAAACGTCGGATAGATTAGAATGTACTCGGCTTCTGACGGCAGGTTTTTCCCCCTTCAGGGGTTTTTTCCTGAGCCGTACCTTATGGTCTCTTTTCCGCGGCTTTGATGCGATGGAGAGACCATTTGGGGTGAATATCAGAATTCGAAAGATTAGAACGCGAAAGGATGTAGGTATTGTAATGGCTTAAAGGCCTTCGGCCTAGCCACACAGGATCAAGTAATCTAATTTGTTTGTAATAATTACCTATTAAATAAATAATAAATAAATAATGCAGCGCATAAATACTGAAAGACTTAGACATGCAAAAAGTAAACTGAAAACTATGTTGTGAAGCTAACCAGTTTCACTGATCCATTTCCCAGTTTTTGTCCAGTTTCCCTGATCCATTGAGCAAATGCTGAGATGGCCCCTTGTTTTGCTTCTGGACGTAAATGTAGCTTTACTATGCACACATTTTGTTGAACTCTCCTTTTGCTTGTAATAGTAAGAGTAGAAGTAAGGGCGAGTTTCTATTTTGTTAGCAATGCAATTTGATAGTATAGAAATTAACTTTATGTTATGGCAAAAGGAAATGACCCATTTTTATACGTCATTTTTTTTTTTGCATTTTCGCCAGTTTCGGCTAAGTCATTTTTTACCTTTTCCGTCATATTTAATGCATTTTTCCTGAATTCATCAGCTTTAATGCCACATTAATAGAAATTGCTCCAAATGATATTTACAATATTATATAAAATATTATATTAAATAATATTTACAATATTATACAATGCAACAAATGTTTTCTATAGAATTCCTAAGTACATGTACCTGGTAGCCTATTCGATTTATTCACTCAAAAGTTGTAATGTTAGCCATTGTGAGTATGTAATCTATGGTTTATGTGACGCCTGTCTGCGCCATTGGCGATTCGGCCGATTTAGGGATAACTAGAGGCAGATATCTTTTTTTTGTAAAAACAGTCCAAACCAAAACTTTGAAAGCTGATGATAAATAAATAAAGATGTTGTCAGGTATCTATTATTGATTATTGGTTATTGATACCTGACATCTTTATTTATCATAATAAAAAAGTATCTACCTCACCAGCGATCTAATTAATTTGAAAGCTGAGTTTACTTGAACCAATAGAAGAAGCCTCTATTACATCAGTAACGTATCTAACAGCTTGAATCTGAAGTGGTTTTGATCAATTTTTTACGTTTTTTTTCTTTGTTTTTAGGGCATTTTAAAAATATTTTAAAAGATCATTGATCGCCATTGATCATTTGATCATTGATCATCATGTTTTAGGCCATCAAAATCTGCCCCTTACTCATCACTCATCACTCAACGCCTCCTCGCAGAAACCCTCCTACCCATCTCGCCATCGTCCGATATAAAAAGGAATTATTTCCAAAAGCTTTCACCAACACCTTGTGATATTCTCTGATATTTCTCTTATGGAGGACGGATATCTTGGTGTATGAGCGCTACTTGAAATGGGTTACATTCATCTGGTACGGTGGCAGTCAAATAACTGATTTCACATTGCTCTCTGAGCTAATACAGACACTCACGACAACAAATAAAACTATGTGATCCGATATCATTTGTTTTAGAAAAAAATAGCCGTCACGACTTTTGCCCCGACTCTCGTATACAGGTATGTTGAAAATTGCTTCTGGCCGAGAAAGTATATATGTCGTATTCAGTGTACAAGAGATAAAACAAAGAAGGGGGAAACTCCTGAATCAAGAAAATTGAAAATCTTAAAACGGAGCGGCTCTTGAAGGTCACGTGCTGGACGGGAAGAGGGACACTGCCAGGTATCTGGAGCTTCGTTGCGAGTTTCACTTTTGGTACCTCCCGATTCGGTGACAATGCCCCCCCCCCCTCCTCTCTGTCAGCTTGTGACTTCGAATTGCCACTCTTTTAAAAAGCGGAGTACATGTTCATGATAAAATTATGACAAGGTTGGATAATTATTGTAGGAAAGTGTGTTTTATTGTATTAGAATACAGAACTCCGAAACGCATAGAAGTGAGTAAATATATTTGTTTTCTTTTAGTATAGATTTCTGAATTATTTTATTTAGAAAGCAAATGAAGTAGATTCGGGGTTTGAGGGTGGGGACTTGGCAAGGCGGGGCAAGAGGGGCGTACATTAAGCTCGTCAACTCGTATGATGGTTAGTCCCGTAAGTACAGTACATGACTTATCCCGGCTGGCTGTGTTTTTCCTTACCTAGAACCAGGGCTGGCCAGGGCTTCCTCAACAAGGTATGTCCTACTAGCAGGGCACCTCCCCAGCCGGGACAAGCTCTAAGCTCCAGACGGGTCTCACGATACGTGCGTCAATTTAGTGCGTGGAAGTGGAAGTGTGTGCGCGCGATCTTTCCTTTCCATTTCGTCTCCTAACCTCAACCCTTACTTCCACTTACATGCACTAACACACATGCCGGAAGGTCAGTCAGGAGCTACAGCTTGTCCCGGCTGGGGGGGGGGGGTGCCCCGCTGTTGGGAGATACCCGATTGAGGGAAACCTCGTTAGCCGACAGTAGGTCGGCGCCGGATCTCACCACCCAGCGAGGACGATCACCACCAGCACATTCCGCGTTAAAACACGCACTACACTTACGGGAATCGCGATCCAAGCAGTTGACGCGCCCGGAATCTCACTCGTCAACGCCCCGCTCGTCAATGTCGCCCGTCGCCGCGTCGGCAGCGGGCGGCGACGGCGTCCGCGCTCTGGGCTCTGACTCACCGGAAGCCTTGCGGGCCGAGGTCCTCCATGACGATGAACTGCACGGGGCTGGAGCCGTGGTGGTGGCAGCGGGGCCCCAGGCGCGGGCGCGAGCCGGGAAACGCTTCCTCCAACATGGCCTGCAACAACACAGTTTAATAACAATAATAACAATAATAACTATAATAACAACACACAACCTAAAAAAACAGAGGCCGAGAAAATGACTAAGTATGAAGATCTTGCTCTGGAAATAAAACAAACTACATGGAAAACTACAGAGTGTAACATTACATCCACTTGCCATTTCGGCTGAAGGTGTAGTAACAAACAGTTTCACGAAAAAATCTGAAAAAAATGCTCTCAGGCAATGTAACTGGGGGCTATTAACCTCTTTGAAGTATTGTCAACGCGGTGCCGCGCCAAGGCACAAGAAATGTCATTTTATTATTGTAATTCTAGTTATAAAATAATTTTGTACTCTTCTCTAGTTGTAAGCTTTCCTGTTAATTTTAATCTTTATTTTTTCTTTTTATTCAATCTTTTCGGTAACTTTTATTTTATTAATGTAACTTCCCTGGTACAGCTTTGTCCAGGAATAAACGTTGTCTTTTACCAGTAACCAAATTGTTTATTTTGAATGCCCATGAGAATCTAATTAACACTTCCTTCCATCACCTAATTTTTAAACAAGTAAAGGGACAAAGACCGACTGAGCTATAACCGTGCCGCTAACCGCGCATTTTACCCATGCGCGGAGGTGTTACAGTACATGCAATTACTTATATACTTATGCAGTTGTGTCTACAATATCAAAAACCTTTTTTTAAGTCTATAAATAAAAATGTAAAAGAATTGTCAGTTTTTCTACAGTACGAAATAAATCCGAGAAGAGACATTTTTTGTGGAAGGCATCAACGTAAATATCTGGACGTAAGATATAAAAAATGCATAAAATAATCAAATTAACTGTCGTCAAACCATTATAACATAAATGTTCGCATTGCTATATTTTCTCTCCGAATTTCTAAGTTTTTCTTTCATTTAGTCTGGGGCTATAATTTACTTAAAATATGACAGTAATATGCAATGTGTTTATTGGTTTATTGACTTATTTACAATGAAATGTGTCTTAAACGACCACCATCGGTTTGTACAAAAATGAATTGAAGACGTTAATTGAAGTGACTTCGTTATTAAGGTTATGAAGAGTTAAAGAAATCTAATAATACTAATTGCTATGAAATGAAGCATGTTCTTTTTAACAATTTCGTTTCTAAAAATGACAAAATACAATTTAAACATCGGGTTAGGATCATTTTCGTCCTCTCGGCTAATTAATATCAAAACACACATTCACGTACTCCATAATCCATTAACAGATTTTCACAGACGTGAAGCACGAGTGAAACAAACCATAGGAATGTTGTTAAATGAGAGAGTGTCCATGTTGTTCTTTCACTTAGAGACGTTAATTAAAAATGAACTCTTATTATTTGAAAAAGAAATTAATCTCTCTGAGAAATCTAGTCGGTATGATATCGTTCAAAGTAATCTGGCAGTGCATTATGCCGCATGAAGATATTAAAAAAGTAGAATTCCTTACCATTTCTCCGCGTAGAAACCTATAATAAGAATTCATATTATACCATAATATTTATTACAATACGGTTCAAATTTGCATGAGGTAACCGGTTAATAGAGATCCCCGAAATGTGCCCGGGCTTTTTTCCGCTTACATGAGAGGCCGTTGAAACGAGGGAAGTTTTACCCATGTATTATGGAAAAATTAAACAGTTCTACAGAAAAAATCCGTTAATGGAGGTTAGCGTCTAATGTGATAGCCATTTGAACAGGTTTCAACGAATATAAATCTATTTATTTAATATTCAAATTGATTTTTGGTTTTAATTTTGATAAATTTATTTAGAGCAGTTGTACCTCCAGTTGCGGGAGCACTTCCGTCAGCATAATGGTCTCGCGAACGAAGCTTCTCGATTCTTCTGTTTGCCAGGGTTCGGGCCCTTTCACGATCAGAGAGCGTTCGCCTCGGTCCGTTAGTGTGACTTTCACCCGGTAGATGGTGCTGGCGTAGTTGTCGCCCTTGGAGGTGGCGCAACCAACGGAGATGGCGGCAACCTGAGCGTTCTCTTCCCCACTGTTGCGCAGAGCCTGTTGAATTAAAGCTACGTCTATCCAAGATGGCGGTGCTCTGGGGTCTTTGGACTTCTTGAAGTCGGCCATGTCTTAGTCGGTTGGGTTCTGCGGTGATTCTGCGAACAGAGGGAAGGAAAAATTATTGGAATTATCGTAATATCAGGAGTTCAATAAGACTTATTCTCGACTAAACTTAACTTTAGTGCCTCTGACCGGGAGGTCCTAAGTTCTACTTCAGACGGTCACAGGACTTTCGGCACTAGTTTGTCAGTAAGGTTGAATTCATCCGCTGCCTAGAGAAGAATTCTAGCGGCCGGTTGCTCTGATCGGTAGTTTTCCGTGGTTTCTCCGATCAACACAATGCGAAAGCCGGAGCAGTACCCTAACAAACGGGCCACGGACCGCAAGTTATCTCACCTTCCTCTTTCTTGTCCTATCCTCACCCCTTACACACACTCTTACACTAACACGCACTACACTACCACACATGCCGGGAGACCGGCCGGGAGCTTAGAGCTTTCTCGGCTGGGGCGGTGCCCCGGCGGCGGAAGATACCAGGTTGGTGAAAACCCCGCTAGCCGACCTTTAGGGCGCCTTCCCACGGCGCGACCGCGGCGCGCTTCCTTGAAGGAGCAGAGCCCTTCCGACGCAGCCACCGCCGCAGCCACGGCCGCACCGCCGCCCGCCGTGGAAGGGGGTGGGGTCTGGAGGGGTAGGTTTCGCCGACCCTCCGGCGACCAGTGGTGTGACACTAGATAGGGCACATCCGGTCCTTATTCAAATTCCATACAGTAGCCAATCAGAGTTCAGAGCGATGCCATATACATCTGTACAACACCAACCTGCTCAAGCGGAGAATATGTGTACTACTTATTCATTTTGAAATTGTTTCGCAAACGAGCCGGTTGGTTACCGTTGGATTCCTTCCTCGTCGACTTATCGTTGTATATTCACGTGCTGTTCGTAGGGCTGTTAACACCATATCGCAGTCAGTGAATTAGATAAATGAAGTGATTTACTGCTGTTTGAAGTCTGAAGCGTGCATTTTGGCTTCGAGAAGATGCTGGATGCCTAACAAATAGTGGAATTTTTTTAATGTTCATGTTCAGTTGCAGATCCCTTGTTTGGACCAAGCGAGGTGGCACCCACTGCAGCTATGGGTGTAATTGGTAAGACTTTTTTAATAGAATATTACTGGAATATAGTTTTAATAGAATATATATAGTTTGATGGGAGGCTATGATACCAGCATTTTTTAATTTTCAGATCCTTGTACACAGGCAGCTTTTCGAACTGAAAATGGTAAGTCTCTTGTATGTTTGTAAAATGCAAAAAGAAGCATGCTATTGAAAGCATAATGTATTGGCAATAATTTGTTGTTGATTAATACAGGTTCTAGTGCTGTTGAACGTGCTGCTACAGCAAGTGCAGCGGATGCTTATTCTAGCCTTGTGAAAGGTAAATATTTGCTATAATCTTTAAGAATCTCAATTATTACTTTGTTGCATTTATTGAAGATGGGATAGATTTCAAGTTTGTCTCCATTTTCAGATCTTTTTCACCCATGTGAGGTGTCACCTCAAGTTTTTATGGACGTTTCTCATGGTATGTTCCTTTCAATATACAGTTATTAGTGCCAATTGAGGGCAAATTATAGTAAATAAAAAACTTTTTTTGGTGATTACAGATCCTTGAACTTCTGGACAGGTGCAAGAAGCCATTCTGAGAGATGTATCTGCGCCTTCGGTGTGTGGTAAGTGCAAGATATTCCTGTGCTTTCTAATTTCGTAATTCTAGATGGTGAATTAAAAGAAACATCTTTCTTTTTCATACAGATTTGTTTTCAGAACATTCATTTGAGGACATAGTATCTTTCTTAACGGCATTTTTTGCTTTTCAGATCCTCTTCCAGAGATGGCTTCTGAAGCATGGATATTAGACCATATGAGTTTGACCCTAAGTGGCTTTAAATTAATGTTCACTTTGAGGAGTCAGAACTCACAGAGATAATTTTAAAGAATTATTGGGTTGATCCGGAGTTTATGGTGCCACCGGTTCCTTTGGTTCATTGATTCGGTTCACTAATCTCGTGATTCCCAAGGTTATAGTTTCGCGGTTCACTTCAATCACTGGAGAAAAATTTTGATGGCATTGATTCAAAGCATAAATATATACACAATTTAGGTATATCCGGAGTTTATGGTGTCAACGGTTCCTTCGGTTCCTTTGGTTCACTGATCCGGTTCACTAGAGGGGAATCGACTCACTGAACTGAACCCTTTTTTATTGTTCGCATGTTGTAATGGTCACCATGTTATCGCAAGAATTATAATTTCTATTTAACACTCACATGCTACTTAAACTATCATTACTACTCAATGCCAAAATTTAATTACCAAAAAAAGCATCTTATCTACTTAACACTTTTTTATATGCTCTAGAATTCGCAATATATTTCACTAACACTTTCTATTTAAACATTTTTATTATTGGGGGGCTATCGCCCCCCAAACCCCCCATTTTAATAATATAAAATCAACCAGACTATTTTTTCAAACAAATACTATATGTCAAAGATAGCAGTATTTTATTAGAAAAAATACAAAAAATTAACTCACATAATCGCTGAAATTATAGAATTTTTAGAGTATTAAAAATACTATGGTAGTAAAATGAGTGTAACATATCTGCACTAATTACGTAGAACATCCTTATAACACGAAAAACTTCAATGATTCATCAATGTATCACCAAATCTGCTTATATCTGAAAAAAATACACACTCTTTACTTCTTATTAATTTACTGAACTTTAGTTCATAAGTCTCCTCTCAAACCAAGAATCCTTTCGTACAGACATTTTCACACAATGACCATTCTGGCCTCTGACTCTACAAATACACTCAAAACCATCTCTTTTATCCTTTCTCTCAATAAACTTTAGGTTGATCCGGAGTTTATGGTGTCAACGGTTCTTTTGGTTCACTGATTCGGTTCACTAATCTCGTGATTCACAAGGTTATAGTTTCGCGGTTCACTTCAATCACTAGAGAAAAATTTTGATGGCATTGATTCAAAGCATAAATATATACACAATTTAACTATGTCACTATGCCAAATAAAGTTATACATTTTTCCAATTACGAAACGGGTAAATCCGGAGTTTATGGTGTCGTTCACTGAACCGGTTCACTAGAGGGGAATCGACTCACTGAACCGAATCCTTGTTTATTGTTCGCATGTTGTAATGGTCACTATGTTATCGCAAGAATTATAATTTCTATTTAACACTCACATGCTACTTAAACTATCATTACTACTCAAAGCCAAAATTTAATTACCACAAAAAGCATCTTATCTACTTAACACTTTTTATATGCTCTAGAATTCGCAGTATATTTCACTAACACTTTCTATTTAATCATTTTTATTATTGGGGGGCTATCGCCCCCCAAACCCCCCATTTTAATAATATAAAATCAACCAGACTATTTTTTCAAACAAATACTATATGTCAAAGATAGCAGTATTTTATTAGAAAAAATATAAAAAATTAACTCACATAATCGCTGAAATTATAGAATTTTTAGAGTATTAAAAATACTATGGTAATAAAATGAGTGTAACATATCTGCACTAATTACGTAGAACATCCTTATAACACGAAAAACTTCAATGATTCATCAACGTATCACCAAATCTGCTTATATCTGAAAAAATACACACTCTTTACTTCTTATGAACTAAAGTTCAGTAAATTAATAAGTCTCCTCTCAAACCACGTATCCTTTCGTACAGACATTTTCACACAATGAAAACTCTGGCATCTTTCTCTACAAATCCACTCAAACCCATCTGTTCTATCCTTTCTCTCAATAAACTTCATTTCATTCTTGCATACATTATATACACGTCGAGACGCAAGCAAACCCACTTTCTGACACAACTGAATCACATTCAAACTTCCATTTCGGCGCAAATCATAAATAAATTCTGAATTCATACCTTCCATCTCGGTAGACACACAAAACAATTAAAAAGGAACTTGAAATGGCAATGAAACACGCAAATCCACGCCACAAAATTCTTCGCAATATGATTATTCATCAAATTATGAAGTAAATAATTTTGTAGTCATAGTAACAAATAAATGTGTTGTTAGGAGGCTGTTTAATTAGTAAATCAATTCTATTTCAACCATGCAAGCTAAAGTCTTAATTTTGTGATTTAAAAGAGTGTTGTGAAGTGAAATTTTAGAAGTGAATTGTATCGTCATGAAGAAAAAATGTTTCGTAATTGGAAAAATGTATAACTTAATTTGGAAAAGTGACATAGTTAAATTGTGATCAACCAAATTGTGTATATATTTATGCTTTGAATCAATGCCATCAAGATTTTTCTCCAGTGATAGAAGTGAACCGTGAAACTATAACCTTGTTAATCACGAGATTAGTGAACCGAATCAGTGAACCGAAGGAACCGAAGGTCAGTGAACGACACCATAAACTCCGGATCAACCACGAAACGTTTTGTCTTCATGATACATTTTAAATTTCAATTCACATCTAAAATTTCACTTCACAACACTCTTTTAAATCACAAAATTAAGACTTTATCTAGCTGTTTGAAATAGACTTGATTTACTAATAAAACAGCCTCCTAACAACACATTTAGTTGTTACTATGACTACAAAATTATTTACTTCATAATTTGACGAATATTCAAATAGAGAAGAATTTTGTGGAGTGGATTTGCGTGTTTCATTGCCATTTCAAGTTCCTTTTTAATTGTTTTGTGTGTCTACCGAGATGGAAGGTATGAATTCAGAATTTATTTATGATTTGCGCCGAAAGAGAAGTTTGAATGTGATTCAGTGGTGTCAGAAAGTGGGTTTGCTTGCGTCTCGACGTGTATATAATGTATGCAAGAATGAAATGAAGTTTATTGAGAGAAAGGATAGAAGAGTTGGTTTTGAGTGTATTTGTAGAGTCAGAGGCCAGAATGGTCATTGTGTGAAAATGTCTGTACGAAAGGATTCTTGGTTTGAGAGGAGACTTATTAATTTACTGAACTTTAGTTCATAAGAAGTAAAGAGTGTGTATTTTTTCAGATATAAGCAGATTTGGTGATACGTTGATGAATCATTGAAGTTTTTCGTGTTATAAGGATGTTCTACGTAATTAGTGCAGATATGTTACACTCATTTTACTACCATAGTATTTTTAATACTCTAAAAATTCTATAATTTCAGCGATTATGTGAGTTAATTTTTTATATTTTTTCTAATAAAATACTGCTATCTTTGACATATAGTATTTGTTTGAAAAAATAGTCTGGTTGATTTTATATTATTAAAATGGGGGGTTTGGGGGGCGATAGCCCCCCAATAATAAAAATGTTTAAATAGAAAGTGTTAGTGAAATATATTGCGAATTCTAGAGCATATAAAAAGTGTTAAGTAGATAAGATGCTTTTTTGGTAATTAAATTTTGGCATTGAGTAGTAATGATAGTTTAAGTAGCATGTGAGTGTTAAATAGAAATTATAATTCTTGCGATAACAAGGTGACCATTACAACATGCGAACAATAAAAAAGGATTCAGTTCAGTGAGTCGATTCCCCTCTAGTGAACCGAATCAGTGAACCAAAGGAACCGAAGGAACCGGTGGCACCATAAACTCCGGATATACCGAATTATTGTTATATGCAGTGAATAACTTGCTTCATTGTGCACAAAGTTTCTGAACATATTTGTTTTACGCATAAAGGTATGAAAAACGAGAGTTTTAAAATCAGTGTGTATTCTGTCATTCGGTAAAGATCAATTATATAAACTGTATTTCCCACATCTGATTTGGAAAGTTCTAATTAAATAAAATTTAAAGATAAAATTAATTCTGTAAAGCATGATCATTTTCTCAATTTTGGAATGCCTCTTGCTATGTTAAGACACTTTATTTGAATATTATGAATACAAGGGTTTTGAGTTTCTGTTTCAGAGGCTATTTTCATGCAATTTTAGAATTTCTTTAATGTCTATTATCTAGTCTGCAATTTGTTTCTTTCTTATTAGTATTAATTTTTATTATTAGTATTGATTTAAGATGCTTATGTATTGTTATACTGTTCTGACAATAATAGTTTCTCATGACAAACACAATCTTGATTCAATTTATATTCTAGTATGTGTGTATCATTGTGTTTTGTTCGTCGTCATGCCAATTACATTCTGGATTTGAATGCTGATTCTTATTAGATTGTGAATTGTTGTGAGTCGTGAATGCAATGCTTGATTCTATAGCTCAGTTATTAGGACATCTGCCAGTTATCAGAAGTTCCCAGGCTTGGATCCTGGTGCAATCAAATAATTGCACTTTTACAATCCATTTTCAGAATTAAATTGTAGTGCATAAGCATTGATGGAATTCCACTATTTGTTAATCATTGTTTTAAAGGTGAATGTACTTTCACAGTGGATCCCATTATAAAAAAGCCAGGCTCTGAACTGTGCATGTGTGAGATTAGCACGGATAAATTAAATAATTTTGTGAAATATTTATTGACTAATGAAAAACATTTTTAGGTCGCAACTAGTAAAAGCGGTTCTTTCAAAGCATGCAGAGCATGCTAAAAGCTCAATTTTTTGCACTAACTGCTAAAAGTGGGACAATGCTCAAATGTTCTGATAAAACTTTGAAAGTAACAAAGAGAACAAAATACGTTCATGTGACCTAATCAGATAATATTGATCTTAATTTAACAGTACAAAATTATGTAATTCGTGTTCTTAATGGCTTAAGTAATTCGCAAAATAAAATGGCACTTTTACCCCTTGTATCATAACCATTTCTTTTACCTGGGCAAATGTGCGGTAGTATTTTCATTTGTTTCTTTTCAATTCTTAATTTTCAATTCTGTTCTTATTGTTTATTCATAATGTTTGTAATGTAGTATTCCATAGTATTAATTTGGGATATCCACAAGCAAATACTAAAGTTGCAATTATGCAGGTGTACTGTTTATTACTTTCTGTAATTCAAAATTGTTATTACTAATGAAATTACGAAATTGTATAATATCAATATGCTCAATAAATACTAGATTTTACTACCCTAATTTGACTTTTTCTTCCATAAAATCCTTATAATTATTATTGTGATTTTTTTAATAAATTAAGGCGAGGTAAGTATGGGAGTGAAATTTTAAAGTTCCCGCGTCGCTGGTTTACTTCAAATTTACCGGTTACTTCTTCGTTATTGGCTGTCCGTTTACCCAATAGAAATTATACAGAACAATGTGGCGGCACCGGAAGTTGGGCAAATAAGACTTTTCCTTTTAACATTGAGTGCCGTCTCTGACATATACTCTTTGCCGGCGACGACGAGCAAAGGGGCCAGAGCAGGTAGAACACTGCGGCCGCGGCGCAGTGGGAAGGCTCCCATTTAAAGCTGTGTTCTGCTAGCGGTGGCGCGTGGCCCCTCCTCCGCTTCGCGTAGCTGGAGTTCGGCGTCGGCTGCCGCAGCAGCCGCCACCCGCTGCACGTGGGAAGGCCTCCATTCAAACCAATGCTCTGCTACGCGCCGCGCTACTGCGAAGCGCGCCGCGGCCGCGCCGTGGGAAGGGGCCCTTAGGTCGAGGCCGGATCTCATCATCACGCGGAGGTAGATCACAGTCATCATCCGCGATAAGATTTAGGGAGTTTGTTGTGCACGCCGTAGCGGACAGCATTAACGATCTTCTGCGCATGCGCAATGCACGAATGTGATACAAACTTGAACTGCGCATGCGCAGAGATTCGAGGGTGCGCAACCTCCCTATTCATCAACACTCACGGGATACTGCATAGCAGATAACGTGCCAGGGAACATCAATCAATCAATCAAACCGAAAGTGATAGATTCGCGAGTAATGTCATTACGAATGATTTAGTAGCCTGCTTCAACGAAGGGGAAGGTCGAGTTTCTCCAAAATTTATATTTTCCAATAGATCTCTGCTGATGTCACGGCTCCTTGAATAAGAAACCGATATTTAAATTTGGGGGGGGGGGGTACTTCACAGGAAGTCCCTGAGACAATATTTTTAAGAAATGGCTCCATCGTTTTTTATTAAATTTTGTTCATGGATAATGTGAAGGATATTCAAGAGAATGGTGCAGGTCTCATGTTTGATAAACAGCTCTGATTTTTCGAAAATTGCGAAAGTTCAAAAAATATTTCGAAGTCTTCCTACAACTAAAGTATTAAAGATAGAATTTTTTCGCTTCTTGAAATTTGTTCTCTAAAGATATATTTTGAAATAGGGTAATGCACAATTTTTCGAAAACTTGAGTACTTTTCGCATAATTTTGCGTGAAAATATGGGTGAGAAAGTATGCGCTGTTTTATATCTAGTTTATATCCACTAGTTTATATCTCAATAAGCGTATGAGATTATTACAGTTATTTTGAAATCACGGTCACTCCAATTTTATTAAAAATTTAGTGTTATTGCGATTTTGGTAACGAAAAAAGATTGTTGTCAACATCAACACTGGATTTGATAAACTGGTTCTTTGTTTCTTTAATATAACTATTATTATTATTATTATTATTATTATTATTAAAACGATTTACCAGTAAACATTTTTATTTATAAAAGGAGAAATTCAAGATTTATAAAATGATAAAATACTTGTGAAAGATAACACGAGCCTTCGTATGATTCATCTACCTCCAGAAGAAATGATCCTCCAGAAGAATGGTACCGAATATTAACGGTTTATGAATCCCTGCACTTTACTCACTACAGATATTCCAACGATGAAGGTTGTAGCTGCTCACGTCATCACATGAATGGAAGCACACGTCATTCACTGAAAGAAGAGTTGCGGTAACAAAAGCCGATACACTCACACGTTTGCAGCTAGTCGTATGTTACATCGTGGGCCGCGCGACAAACACTGGTCTTCCTACCGCAGAGTGGTCTTACATAACGTTCCGATGCGATACTCCGCCATTGCTGTGCATTTGTCGCGTGATTGTCTCAAGTGTTATTCGTTTTTTTTTTGCGGGAAGGTTACGCCGTCTTCACTATGATGACAGAAGGCAGCGAAACGCTAAATTGAAGTTGATTGTACACAACGCACAGCTGCTCCACGAATTCCGAAGCCCGGGAGAGAGAGGGGATAGATTCACCACAGCCTCACGCCACAGAGGCGCGTGTAATGAACGCATCGTACGACACGAGCCTCGTAACGGCCGCGAGAGCTCAGCGACAACGCATCTGCAGCTTCGTTGACCGCACGGTTTGTGGAGTTCGAGCTCTGACGGTGTCGGATTTCTGCCATAAGCTAAATAGCTAGGTCGAATGTGTAATGAACGCATCGTACGACACGGGCCTCGTAACGGCCGCGAGAGCTCAGCGACAACGCATCTGCAGCTTCGTTGACCGCACGGTTTGTGGAGTTCGAGCTCTGACGGTGTCGGATTTCTGCCATAAGCGAAATAGCTAGGTCGAATTTAGAGTCTATCTAAAGAAGAATTCCAGAGATCTGATCGGTCGAGGAGATCGGTGTTTTTTACGCGGTTTCTGCGATCGATTCCAGGCAAATGTCGATGCACAATCCTAATAAACGGGCCACGGATCGCGCGCGATCTTTCCTTCTTTTGCTTTCTCTCTCATCACCACTTCTTTACACACACACACACACACACGTGCGTGCATTTACACTACTACTCGTATAAGAAGACCAGTTGGAAACTTAAAGTTTAGCCGACAGGATCAATTTTTGTAACCTTTTTGTAAATTCTTGAATGGATGTACATAGTTCAGTATTATGTATATACTACATATATTTGACAGACTTACAGATGAACTTAAATTCGAATTACAATGACAGCTAACTTCTAATGAATGGGCAACTCTCAGAGCATCTGTGCCACTAAATTCTAATTACAATGACAGCTAACTTTTCATGAATAGGCAACTCACAGAGCATCAGTGGGATTAATTCATCTCTGAGAATATGCTAAGTAATAAATGTACCGGATACATGTTGTTTTATTCAAATTGGGAGCTGGTAGGTGATGGCTAGGTCGTAATGGGTTGCTTGAGTTATTTTGTTAACTTTGGATAAGAAGCAATTAGAGAGGAGCTCAATATGGTGAATTATGGGCGGTTAATTGAATTCGTTGTGGAGCTGAATGTTGTGATGAACCAGGATTCATGAGTGTCCAGTCTGAGGAAATGGTTTTCGATGATCTGTAATTTGTTGATATTAGTTTTATATTCATTGTTCGTGATGGAACATGTATAAATCATTAGGGGTCTGATTATTGTTTTATAAAGGATGATGTCATTATTTAATGAGACTTTATTATTGGAGTTTAATAGTGACTTTAGTTGAATTATTTTTATTTTGGCTTTCTGCGATTTTACTGTAATATGGTTTATCCAATTTAGTAGGGTATCAAGATTCAGACCTAGACATCTGACAGATTGTGTGGGGCCCATGGTATTGGAGATGGTTTATTTGTGGTGCAGTTATTGTGCAGTTGGGATTGAAAATGATCTTGGGATTGAAAATGCGTGCAGTTGGGGGAATATCGGATGTGTAAAAGGTTGAAAAGCGTGAGTGAAAGCGGTGTCTTGAGGTAATCTATCTGTGATTCTGCGAGGATTGGATGTGTATTTATTAAGTGTGACTCTAAATGTTCTGACTTGGAGGAAGCTATTGCTATGTGATTTAGATAGTTGGGGGTACCTATTTTTTTAAGTTTGAATATTAACCCAGAATGCCACACTTTGTCAAAAGCTTTAGATATGTCCAGGAAGGCGAATATTGTATGGAGTTTGTTTTGAAATGTAGTGAGCATGTGTTCCGTAATTCTCAACAATTGATGCGAAGTTGATACTTTATTAGTGAAGCCAAACTGGCACATTGTGATTGAATGAGCTTTATTTAGATGGGAAATCAGTATTTCAAGAATTATTTTTCTCGTATTTTTGACAGAGTAAGAGGGAGGAGTATGGGTATATACTGTCAATGCTATTGAGATTCTTGAATGGCTTAGGGCTAGGTATTACATTAGAATTTACCTGATTATGGAAAAATAACCAGTTCAAATTATTGATTTGCATATATATTAGTTATGTATTCTATTGTGGGACTGGGTAAGTGTTTAAAAACTTTTTCTTATTTTGTCGTGTCCATGGGCATTTTTTAATGGTAAGTTCTTAGTTAAATTGGTAACTTCATTTGGAGAGACGTTGGGGGAATAATGTGGTACATTATACTTGAGGCCTGCTGCTATTTGGAGTATGTGTGAATGCAAAGAGTGAGATTTTGTGAGTGAATGAGCAAAGTGGTCGGCTAATGCTTCAACCTTCTCATATGTCACACAAACTTCTTCCTGTTGTGGTTGTCAGCTTGGTAAAATTGATTTCTTCAAGATATTTTTTGTTAATTGCCACAATGTATTGTTTCTTGGGTTTAGCGACTGAATTAAATTATTGTATGTTGTTTGATTGTGTTCTCTTAATGATCTTCTTTTCGGTTTTTGTTAGTAAATTTATATCTTTCTTAAGTTATGGATTTCTCGTGATGTTCCGTCTAGTTTTATTTCTATGTATGTTTTGGGGTATTTTTTTATTGAAATGTTTAATGGTGTGAAGGAGAGTATAATTATAAAGAGTATTATTTGTATTCATTATTTTATTGTGTGAGAGGGCAGTAGCTATTTCTTTGAAAGTTTTAATATTTTGCACTGAGGTGTTTGATTTTGGATCATGTTTTTAATATTTTTTTTTCATTGAATGTTTTGTGTGTTCAATGTGAGAGTGGGTATAAAAGTGAAGGAATTTGTTGAGTTGGGATAATGGTTGGCAGATAGTCTGATAATAGTTCAGGAAACTGAGTAAAAAATTGTTTGAGTGTTAAAATTTGCGATGTCTAAAATATCTGGGATTATGTTATAGTCTGTGGCGAAAGGGATGGGTTATAGTGGGGTAATTAATTTAAGTTAATAATAATAATAATAATAATAATAATAATAATAATAATAATAATGTCTTTATTAATGGCGAGGCTCAGGCCATAGGGCCTGCTCTTCCGCCTAACCACTGAATTTACATACATTTAGAGTAGTAACATTTTAAGAGAGGAGGACAAGCTGTACATTTACGTCTGGGAGAACAAATCTAGGGACCATCCCGGCATACGCCTTAAGCGATTGAGTAAACCCAGAAAAACCTCAATCAGGATGGCGGCTTAGGGCCGAACATTAATAGATCTGAGTATGTTATACTGAGTAGGGAAAGGGAAGTTTCGTGAAAGAGAAAAGAAAAGACGTACAGGGGAAGGGGTCAAAAAGTATAAATGATAAAGTTTGTGAGCTAGAGGGAAGAGAAAAAAAGCGAAGAAAAGGACGAAGAAGTAGTAGGCGAAAAAAGTGAAGTTATTTGAGGAACGTTACAGAAAGCTACGTTTAGTTTACAGTAACACTTTACATAAATATACAATAATTTTTACACCAGAGAAGCACAATACACTATAAGCTAATAACAACAGTAATTTTAAACACAATTCTGGCAGTATTAAGGAACAATGCAAAGAGTGCGGGTATCTTAACATCAATTTTGTTTATGCCAATATATTGTAGTGAATATCCTGATGATGGTACAAAGATAGCTACAAGTATAATTTATCTGGAACGTCACTAATACTTTTGTATATTTTATTATCAATTTCATTAGGGTACACAGAAAAATAATAATGCTCATTATTTAGGTGTGTGAGGGAATGGAAGATGAGGATAGAGCAATGAGGGTAGAATATTGAGAATAAGAGGGGGAAATAGGGGGTGTTTAACGGGGGCGGTGACCGGGCGCTTGGAAGTGGGAGAAGTCTGGAGATTGAAGAAGACGTTGACGCCGTTCTATATGTCGTTATTCCTTACCCATGTGGTTAATTCAGCTTTGAATTTGCCGAAAGTATTTGAATGTTTTAGTCTCGCTGGTAATTTATTCCAGGCTCGGATAGCTGTAATGGTGAATGATTTACTGAATGAAGTCGTGTTGTGACGTGGTACACAAAGCAGGGCTGATTCACGAGATCGATTTAGTTTCAGAGGATTGAAGTTACTTATGAGGCGTGTTGCATGAGAACCGGTTAAAACTTTATAAAGAAGAAGTAGAGAGTGGAGTAACCGTCTATTGTCTAGAGTAAGCATACGAATTCTGTCAAAAAATTTGGATACATGGTCGTATTTTCTTAGATCAAAAATAAAACGTACGCATGCATTCTGGGCTACTTGAAGTTTACGTTGTAATTTGAATGTCATGTTGGTCAGAAGAAAGTCGCAATAGTCGAAATGTGGCATGATAAGTGATTTGATGAGATTCTCGTGTGTGCTACCTGGTAAAAATGCTCTCAGGCGTTTCAGTGAGTGCATTGAAGCAAAAACTTTGCGGCAGGTTGAATCTACTTGCGAGTTCCAGCTGAGAGTGTTGTCGATAACTACACCGAGGTTCTTGACTTCAGAACACCAAGATAGAATGGTGTCATTTATATAATTATTAGTTAAATAAAAGTTAGTATAAATAAATAAGTTAGTATAAAATATAGTATAAATAAAAGTTAGAGGACGCTCATTATTTTTCTCAGTTGTTGCCTGCAATATTGGTATTTCTGCATCGTCAACTGTGATTTTAGCACTAATATCTCCAATCAGTAGTGTGGGCGAATTCATATGGAACAGCGAAGAAATATTAATGTCAGACATTTTTATTTTCGGAGGCTTGTATGCAGCTATAAGGGTAATATTTTTATTATATATAAATAAATATAAATACATTAATTTACTACATATAATTTTAAGTGGCGTTATCGATTTACAATTCACTAAATGTATTATTTAAATGATATTTCAATCCAAAATTGTATTATTAACACTTATTCGTAAAAATTCCTAATTTGGAGGTTTTCTTCAAATTTGATGTAAGCTCGGCAGCGCCAGTATTAGCCTGCCCGGAGATGAGAATCCTCATAAGTGGCGTTTAGCTTATACAATTCAGTAAATATATTATTTCAATTTTCAATTGTACAAATAATATTTTTTCAAAAAATGATTATTATTTTGGTAGTTTTCTCCAAATTTGATGAAAACGAGGGAGCACCAACGTTTGCCTACCCGGAGATGAGCGTCACGTACAAGTGGCGTTATCGCTTATAAAATTCACTGAATGCATTATTATTAAAACCACATTTCAATTTACAATTGCATTATTAACATTTTCCAAAAAATAATTTTTCTTCTTTTGGTCGATTTCTTCAAATTTGATGTAAGCTAGGAAGCGCCAAGATCTGCATACCCGGAAACAAGCATCCTCTCAAAGTAGCATTGTCGTTATAATATTTGCTAAATGTATTATTATTCACACGATATTTTAATTTACAATTCTACTATTCACAATTTCATACATAACTTTATTTTTATTTTGTAGTTTTCTACAAATTTGATTAAGCGAGGCAGAGCGAAGATGTGCCTATGCGGCTATGAGCATCCTCTAAAAATGGTGATATTACTATTACTATTCACTAATTGTTATATTAGTAAAATATTAATTCAATTTACAAATGTACTATTAATATTTTTGAAAAATAATGTTTCTCATTTGTACATACATACTACTACTACTACTACATATATACTAATTTTCAATACGTTAAGCCGAAATTTTTTCCCATTTTGGCACGTTGGGAGGGGTGTATTTTAAATTTTCACATTTAGCTCAAGTCATATTTCCCATGTATCTAAAAAACTATTAGATTGAGCGAACTGCGGGTTTCTCCATTCAATTTTTCGTGTCGTGTTCTACGTATATACTACAATTCAATACGATAAGCCGAAATTAATTTTTTTTCCATTTTGGCACGTAATGGGGGGGTATTTTGAACTTTCACATTTAGCTCAAGTCGTATTTCCCAAGTATCTCAAAAACTATTGGATTGAGCGGATTGCGCTTTTCTCCATCCAATTTCTGGTGTCTTGTTCTACTTATATACGAAATTTCAATACGATAAGCCGAAATTAAATTTTTTCCCATTTTGGCACGTAATGGGGGGGGGGGGTATTTTGAACTTTCACATTTAGCTCAAGTCGTATTTCCCATGTATCTCAAAAACTATTGGATTGAGCGGATTGCGCTTTTCTCCATCCAATTTCTGGTGTCTTGTTCTACTTATATACGAAATTACAATACGATAAGCCGAAATTAAATTTTTTCCCATTTTGGCACGTAATGGGGGGGTATTTTGAACTTTCACATTTAGCTCAAGTATTTCCCATGTATCTCAAAGACTATTGGATTGAGCGGATTGCGCTTTTCTCCATCCAATTTCTGGTGTCTTGTTCTACTTATATACGAAATTTCAATACGATAAGCCGAAATTAAATTTTGTTGCCATTTTGGCACGTAATGGGGGGGTATTTTGAACTTTCACATTTAGCTCAAGTATTTCCCATGTATCTCAAAAACTATTGTATTGAGCGGATTGCGCTTTTCTCCATCCAATTTCTGGTGTCTTGTTCTACTTATATACGAAATTTCAATACGATAAGCCGAAATTAAATTTTTTCCCATTTTGGCACGTAATGGGGGGGTATTTTGAGCTTTCACATTTAGCTCAAGTATTTCCCATGTATCTCAAAAACTATTGGATTGAGCGGATTGCGCTTTTCTCCATCCAATTTCTGGTGTCTTGTTCTACTTATATACGAAATTTCAATACGATAAGCCGAAATTAAATTTTTTCCCATTTTGGCACGTAATGGGGGGGTATTTTGAACTTTCACATTTAGCTCAAGTATTTCCCATGTATCTCAAAGACTATTGGATTGAGCGGATTGCGCTTTTCTCCATCCAATTTCTGGTGTCTTGTTCTACTTATATACAAAATTTCAATACGATAAGCCGAAATTAAATTTTTTCCCATTTTGGCACGTAATGGGGGGGTATTTTGAACTTTCACATTTAGCTCAAGTCGTATTTCCCATGTATCTCAAAAACTATTGGATTGAGCGGATTGCGCTTTTCTCCATCCAATTTCTGGTGTCTTGTTCTACTTATATACGAAAATTCAATACGATAAGCCGAAATTAAATTTTTTCCCATTTTGGCACGTAATGGGGGGGTATTTTGAACTTTCACATTTAGCTCAAGTATTTCCCATGTATCTCAAAGACTATTGGATTGAGCGGATAGCGCTTTTGTCCATTCAATTTCTCGTGTCTTGTTCTACTTATATACGAAATTTCAATACGATAAGCCGAAATTAAATTTTGTTGCCATTTTGGCACGTAATGGGGGGGTATTTTGAACTTTCACATTTAGCTCAAGTATTTCCCATGTATCTCAAAAACTATTGTATTGAGCGGATTGCGCTTTTCTCCATCCAATTTCTGGTGTCTTGTTCTACCCATATACGAAATTTCAATACGATAAGCCGAAATTAAATTTTTTCCCATTTTGGCACGTAATGGGGGGGTATTTTGAACTTTCACATTTAGCTCAAGTATTTCCCATGTATCTCAAAGTCTATTGGATTGAGCGGATTGCGTTTTTCTCCATCCAATTTCTGGTGTCTTGTTCTACTTATATACGAAATTTCAATACGATAAGCCAAATTAAATTTTTTCCCATTTTGGCACGTAATGGGGGGGTATTTTGAACTTTCACATTTAGCTCAAGTATTTCCCATGTATCTCAAAAACTATTGTATTGAGCGGATTGCGCTTTTCTCCATCCAATTTCTGCTGTCTTGTTCTACTTATATACGAAATTTCAATACGATAAGCCGAAATTAAATTTTTACCCATTTTGGCACGTAATGGGGGGGGGGTATTTTGAACTTTCACATTTAGATCAAGTCGTATTTCCCATGTATCTCAAAAACTATTGTATTGAGCGGATTGCGCTTTTCTCCATCCAATTTCTGGTGTCTTGTTCTACTTATATACGAAATTTCAATACGATAAGCCGAAATTAAATTTTTTCCCATTTTGCCATGTAATGGGACGGGGGTATTTTGAAATTGCACATTTAGCTGATGTCGTATTTATCATGTATCTCAAAAACTATTGGATTGAGCGGATTGCGCTTTTGACCATTCAATTTCTCGTGTCTTGTTCTACTTATACGCGAAATTTCCTTACGATAAGCCGAAATTAAATTTTTTCCCTTTTTGGCACGTAATGGGGGGGGGGTATTTTGAACTTTCACATTTAGCTCAAGTCGTATTTCCCATGTATCTCAAAAACTATTATATTGAGCGGATTGCGCTTTTCTCCATCCAATTTCTGGTGTCTTGTTCTACTTATATACGAAATTTCAATACGATAAGCCGAAATTAAATTTTTTCCCATTTTGCCATGTAATGGGACGGGGGTATTTTAAAATTGCAGATTTAGCTGATGTCGTATTTATCATGTATCTCAAAAACTATTGGATTGAGCGGATTGCGCTTTTGTCCATTCAATTTCTTGTGCCTTGTTCTACTTATATACGAAATTTCAATACGATAAGCCGAAATTAAATTTTTTCCCATTTTGGCACGTAATGGGGGGGTATTTTGAACTTTCACATTTAGCTCAAGTATTTCCCATGTATCTCAAAAACTATTGTATTGAGCGGATTGCGCTTTTCTCCATCCAATTTCTGGTGTCTTGTTCTACTTATATACGAAATTTCAATACGATAAGCCGAAATTAAATTTTTTCCCATTTTGGCACGTAATGGGGGGGTATTTTGAACTTTCACATTTAGCTCAAGTATTTCCCATGTATCTCAAAAACTATTGTATTGAGCGGATTGCGCTTTTCTCCATCCAATTTCTGGTGTCTTGTTCTACTTATATACGAAATTTCAATACGATAAGCTGAAATTAAATTTTTTCCCATTTTGGCACGTGATGGGGGGGTATTTTGAACTTTCACATTTAGATCAAGTATTTCCCATGTATCTCAAAGACTATTGGATTGAGCGGATTGCGCTTTTCTCCATCCAATTTCTGGTGTCTTGTTCTACTTATATACGAAATTTCAATACGATAAGCCGAAATTAAATTTTTTCCCATTTTGGCACGTAATGGGGGGGGGTATTTTGAACTTTCACATTTAGCTCAAGTATTTCCCATGTATCTCAAAAACTATTGTATTGAGCGGATTGCGCTTTTCTCCATCCAATTTCTGGTGTCTTGTTCTACTTATATACGAAATTTCAATACGATAAGACGAAATTAAATTTTTTCCCATTTTGGCACGTAATGGGGGGGTATTTTGAACTTTCACATTTAGCTCAAGTCGTATTTCCCATGTATCTCAAAAACTATTGGATTGAGCGGATTGCGCTTTTGTCCATTCAATTTCTTGTGCCTTGTTCTACTTATATACGAAATTTCAATACGATAAGCCGAAATTAAATTTTTTCCCATTTTGGCACGTAATGGGGGGGTATTTTGAACTTTCACATTTAGCTCAAGTATTTCCCATGTATCTCAAAAACTATTGTATTGAGCGGATTGCGCTTTTCTCCATCCAATTTCTGGTGTCTTGTTCTACTTATATACGAAATTTCAATACGATAAGCCGAAATTAAATTTTTTCCCATTTTGGCACGTAATGGGGGGGTATTTTGAACTTTCACATTTAGCTCAAGTATTTCCCATGTATCTCAAAAACTATTGTATTGAGCGGATTGCGCTTTTCTCCATCCAATTTCTGGTGTCTTGTTCTACTTATATACGAAATTTCAATACGATAAGCCGAAATTAAATTTTTTCCCATTTTTGCACGTAATGGGGGGGTATTTTGAACTTTCACATTTAGCTCAAGTATTTCCCATGTATCTCAAAAACTATTGTATTGAGCGGATTGCGCTTTTCTCCATCCAATTTCTGGTGTCTTGTTCTACTTATATACGAAATTTCAATACGATAAGCCGAAATTAAATTTTTTCCCATTTTGGCACGTGATGGGGGGGTATTTTGAACTTTCACATTTAGCTCAAGTATTTCCCATGTATCTCAAAGACTATTGGATTGAGCGGATTGCGCTTTTCTCCATCCAATTTCTGGTGTCTTGTTCTACTTATATACAAAATTTCAATACGATAAGCCGAAATTAAATTTTTTCCCATTTTGGCACGTAATGGGGGGGTATTTTGAACTTTCACATTTAGCTCAAGTCGTATTTCCCATGTATCTAAAAAACTATTGGATTGAGCGGATTGCGCTTTTCTCCATCCAATTTCTGGTGTCTTGTTCTACTTATATACGAAATTTCAATACGATAAGCCGAAATTAAATTTTTTCCCATTTTGGCACGTAATGGGGGGGTATTTTGAACTTTCACATTTAGCTCAAGTATTTCCCATGTATCTCAAAGACTATTGGATTGAGCGGATTGCGCTTTTGTCCATTCAATTTCTCGTGTCTTGTTCTACTTATATACATATTTTCAATACGATAAGCCGAAATTAATTTTTTTCCCATTTTGCCATGTAATGGGGGGGTATTTTGAACTTTCACATTTAGCTGAAGTCGTATTTCCCATGTATCTCAAAAACTATTAGATTGAGCGGATTGCGCTTTTGTCCATTCAATTTCTCGTGTCTTGTTCTACTTATATACGAATTTTCAATACGATAAGCCGAAATTAAATTTTTTCCCATTTTGGCACGTAATGGGGGGGTATTTTGAACTTTCACATTTAGCTCAAGTCGTATTTCCCATGTATCTCAAAAACTATTGGATTGAGCGGATTTCGCTTTTCTCCATCCAATTTCTGGTGTCTTGTTCTACTTATATACGAAATTTCAATACGATAAGCCGAAATTAAATTTTTTCCCATTTTGGCACGTAATGGGGGGTATTTTGAACTTTCACATTTAGCTCAAGTATTTCCCATGTATCTCAAAAACTATTGTATTGAGCGGATTGCGCTTTTCTCCATCCAATTTCTGGTGTCTTGTTCTACTTATATACGAAATTTCAATACGATAAGCCGAAATTAAATTTTTTCCCAATTTGGCACGTAATGGGGGGGTATTTTGAACTTTCACATTTAGCTCAAGTATTTCCCATGTATCTCAAAAACTATTGTATTGAGCGGATTGCGCTTTTCTCCATCCAATTTCTGGTGTCTTGTTCTACTTATATACGAAATTTCAATACGATAAGCCGAAATTAAATTTTGTTCTCATTTTGGCACGTAATGGGGGGGTATTTTGAACTTTCACATTTAGCTCAAGTATTTCCCATGTATCTCAAAAACTATTGTATTGAGCGGATTGCGCTTTTCTCCATCAAATTTCTGGTGTCTTGTTCTACTTATATACGAAATTTCAATACGATAAGCCGAAATTAAATTTTTTCCCATTTTGGCACGTAATGGGGGGGTATTTTGAACTTTCACATTTAGCTCAAGTATTTCCCATGTATCTCAAAGACTATTGGATTGAGCGGATTGCGCTTTTCTCCATCCATTTTCTGCTGTCTTGTTCTACTTATATACGAAATTTCAATACGATAAGCCGAAATTAAATTTTTTCCCGTATTTCCATGTAATGGGACGGGGGTATTTTGAAATTGCACATTTAGCTGATGTCGTATTTATCATGTATCTCAAAAACTATTGGATTTAGCGGATTGCGCTTTTGTCCATTCAATTTCTCGTGTCTTGTTCTACTTATATACGAAATTTCAATACGATAAGCCGAAATTAAATTTTTTCCCATTTTGGCACGTAATGGGGGGGTATTTTGAACTTTCACATTTAGCTCAAGTATTTCCCATGTATCTCAAAAACTATTGTATTGAGCGGATTGCGCTTTTCTCCATCCAGTTTCTGGTGTCTTGTTCTACTTATATACGAAATTTCAATACGATAAGCCGAAATTAAATTTTTTCCCATTTTGGCACGTAATGGGGGGGTATTTTGAACTTTCACATTTAGCTCAAGTATTTCCCATGTATCTCAAAAACTATTGGATTGAGCGGATTGCGCTTTTCTCCATCCAATTTCTGGTGTCTTGTTCTACTTATATACGAAATTTCAATACGATAAGCCGAAATTAAATTTTTTCCCATTTTGGCACGTAATGGGGGGGTATTTTGAACTTTCACATTTAGCTCAAGTATTTCCCATGTATCTCAAAAACTATAGTATTGAGCGGATTGCTCTTTTCTCCATCCAATTTCTGGTGTCTTGTTCTACTTATATACGAAATTTCAATACGATAAGCCGAAATTAAATTTTTTCCCATTTTGCCTGTAATGGGGGGGTATTTTGAACTTTCACATTTAGCTCAAGTATTTCCCATGTATCTCAAAAACTATTGGATTGAGCGGAATGCGCTTTTCTCCATCCAATTTCTGGTGTCTTGTTCTACTTATATACGAAATTTCAATACGATAAGCCGAAATTAAATTTTTTCCCGTATTTCCATGTAATGGGACGGGGGTATTTTGAAATTGCACATTTAGCTGATGTCGTATTTATCATGTATCTCAAAAACTATTGGATTGAGCGGATTGCGCTTTTGTCCATTCAATTTCTCGTGTCTTGTTCTACTTATATACGAAATTTCAATACGATAAGCCGAAATTAAATTTTTTCCCATTTTGGCACGTAATGGGGGGGTATTTTGAACTTTCACATTTAGCTCAAGTATTTCCCATGTATCTCAAAAACTATTGTATTGAGCGGATTGCGCTTTTCTCCATCCAGTTTCTGGTGTCTAGTTCTACTTATATACGAAATTTCAATACGATAAGCCGAAATTAAATTTTTTCCTATTTTGGCTCGTAATGGGGGGGTATTTTGAACTTTCACATTTAGCTCAAGTATTTCCCATGTATCTCAAAAACTATTGGATTGAGCGGATTGCGCTTTTCTCCATCCAATTTCTGGTGTCTTGTTCTACTTATATACGAAATTTCAATACGATAAGCCGAAATTAAATTTTTTCCCATTTTGGCACGTAATGGGGGGGTATTTTGAACTTTCACATTTAGCTCAAGTATTTCCCATGTATCTCAAAAACTATTGTATTGAGCGGATTGCGCTTTTCTCCATCCAATTTCTGGTGTCTTGTTCTACTTATATACGAAATTTCAATACGATAAGCCGAAATTAAATTTTTTCCCATTTTGGCACGTAATGGGGGGGTATTTTGAACTTTCACATTTAGCTCAAGTATTTCCCATGTATCTCAAAAACTATTGGATTGAGCGGAATGCGCTTTTCTCCATCCAATTTCTGGTGTCTTGTTCTACTTATATACGAAATTTCAATACGATAAGCCGAAATTAAATTTTTTCCCATTTTGGCACGTAATGGGGGGGTATTTTGAACTTTCACATTTAGCTCAAGTATTTCCCATGTATCTCAAAAACTATTGGATTGAGCGGATTGCGCTTTTGTCCATTCAATTTCTCGTGTCTTGTTCTACTTTTATACGAATTTTCAATACGATAAGCCGAAATTAAATTTTTTCCCATTTTGCCTTGTAATGGGGGGGTATTTTGAACTTTCACATTTAGCTGAAGTCGTATTTCCCATGTATCTCAAGAACTATTAGATTGAGCGGATTGCGATTTTGTCCATTCAATTTCTCGTGTCTTGTTCTACTTATATACGAATTTTCAATAGCAAAATTTCAATTTCAAAATACCCCCTCCCCATTACGCGCCAAAATAGGAAAAAATTAATTACGGCTTATCTAATAGTCTTTGAGATACATGGGAAATACGACTTCAGCTAAATGTGAAAGTTCAAAATCCCCCCCCCCCATTACGTGCCAAAATGGGAAAAAATTTAATTTCGGCTGAACAACATACAATAATTTAATTCAGTCGCTAAACCCAAGAAACAATACATTGTGGCAATTAACAAAAAATATCTTGAAGAAATCAATTTTACCAAGCTGACAACCACAACAGGAAGAATTTTGTGTGACATATGAGAAGGTTGAAGCATTAGCCGACCACTTTACTCATTCACTCACAAAATCTCACTCTTTGCATTCACACATACTCCAAATAGCAGCAGGCCTCAAGTATAATGTACCAAATAATTCCCCCAACGTCTCTCCAAATGAAGTTACCAATTTAACTAAGAACTTTCCATTAAAAAAGGCCCATGGACACGACAAAATAAGAAACACAATTTTTAAACACTTACACAGTCCCACAATAGAATACATAACTAATATATATGCAAATCAATAATTTGAACTGGTTATTTTTCCATAATCAGGAAAAATTCTAATGTAATACCTAGCCCTAAGCCATTCAAGTCGTGTCATGGTTCAATTCATTCAGTCGTGTCATGGTCTTCGATCTGTGAGGACGTATTTCTTAAGCGCTCCGAGGGTCACCGCAGGTAGTTGTCAGTGAGCGGCGCAGCAGGTAGTTTTGTTCAGCAGTACGATCGTAAGTGAAGAGCGCCGCACACATCGCCAGTGTCTGCTTGGTATAAGCTAAGTATAACCACAATATTCGCTAATTTTATAATATATTGTTAATATTTTTAGTTTTTCCTAAAAGTAATTTTCATAAAAATAAGTTCGTTTTACCTCTAATTTTTGAACATCATGGCCACACGCAACGCTAAAGCGAATGACGCTGTCTCTGCTTCACTTATTGAAAGCATCCTGACATCGGATGTTTTCATAAGCAAAATTGCCCAGGTTGTTTCGGAAGCAGTGGAAAAGAAATTGGAGGTGTTAGTTTCTCGTTACGAAGAGAAACTATTAGAGAAAACTAAGGAGATCGATGATCTCAAACTTCAACTGGAGGAGCGGACTGACGAGCTTGAGCAGTACCAGCGGCGAAACTCCCTAAGGATCTTTGGGGAACCCGAGCGTGATGGCGAGGACACCGACTGCATTGCAATCAATGTTGCCAAAAAGATAGGTGTCCAATTAGACCTAAGCGATATTGATCGCAGTCATCGAGTTGGCCGGAAAACGAATGGTGGTACTCGACCTATAATTGTAAAATTCATCTGTTATAGGAAGCGCCGGGAAATGTTTTCATCCAAAAGAAATTTGAAGAAAACGGGTATCACAATTCGGGAGGACCTGACGAGGATGCGGCTGGAAGTGTTAAAAAAGGCTGTGGAACGTTTCGGCCAACAGAATGTTTGGACAACAGATGGTATCGTCATCGTAAAGGTGAGAAATTCCAAAGTTCGCGTCAGAACTATAGCAGAACTGGATAGTATACATAACTAGGAGCAAAGACTATGTACTATTTTTTTGTTCTTAAAACAAAAATATTTTTAATTATAATTTTTTACTTTTTTGCGTCTTTTGCTAATTTTTATAGTGCTATTGAATTACTATTACTATTATTAATATTATCATAATATTTGCTATTAACACTTTTACTTCCAATTTATTATTACTAATATTAGACTTATATTATTTTATATTACAACATTTTAATTATATTATTTGTTTCACTAGTGTGCTTATTCTTATAATTATAGTTAACTATTATCCTAGAATATTTATTAGTTATAAGAAATTTATAATAATTAGACTAATTCTAAGTAGTTAGTGCCCCACGTGTAATTGTAAGCAACTTATTTAACTCCAATTCCTTTCTGCTTATTGCTTTTGATTTTTTTCCACCGCGGATATCTTCATAAATGTGGCAACGAAGCTTAACACCGTCTTTTCCTCAGTCCACGCGTTCCAGGAATTCTGTACCTGTGTTTAGTGCTAATCCGGAAGTGGAGAGGATACTGGCTCACCCCAGCCCCGTGGAAAGTCCCATACCTGCTCGAAGTAGCCCCGCAACCCTCCAGGATTTACAAATTTCTTTGTCTAAGTTCCCTCGTGGCTTGTCTGTTTTCCACGTAAATGCCCAATCACTTAAGCAGCATTACTCCGAAATTTCAAATATTATAACTGAAACGAAACCAGACCTGTTATTAATAAGCGAAACATGGCTAAAATCTACAATAAAATCAGGACTCGTATCGGTATCTAATTATAAACTCCTTCGGAATGATAGGTCGATAATTAAAAGCAATTTAAAAGAAAAGATGGGTGGAGGGGTCGCATTGTTTGTTCGCAATGACATTAAGGTTAAAGTAGTCGCTCACTCCACATCTTCTTTACCTGGCATGGAATACATGTTTGCAGAAATCCAAATTGGAATGAAACATTTACTTGTTGCTGTTGTTTACTGGCCCCCGAAAACGGGAGTTTTATCCGAATTAGAGATTCCCCTTTCGCAGTTCGCAAGTAAATATCAGGATATCATAATCATGGGTGATTTCAATTGCGATCTGAAGGTACCGCTCACAAACTCGGCCGAAAAGTTTATTGATACTTTTAATTCATACAATTTACAAATATTAGAATTTGGCCCGACTCACTTAGCATTAGGAGCTGAAACATGGATAGATCACGCGATTGTGTCAGACACTTCGAAAGTATTAATGTACGGTCAGATATCTATTTCGGGAGTATCAAAGCATGATTTGCTATTTATGGTGTACTCTATAAAATGTCCTAAATATAAGCAAAAAATTATCCGCTACCGTGACTACAAAAATATTAATTCCGAGGCTATGTTCGACGACTGTGCCAAAGCTCCTTGGCATGACGTTTATAGTCAAACATCTCTTAATAGTAAAGTAGAAGTCTTCAACGAAATTATTTCTAACCTTTTCGATAAACATGCACCATGGAAAACGCGACGTGTGACACGTCCCGCGGCCCCATGGCTTACAAATACATTAAAGCAATTCATGCAGGAACGCGACTCAGCTTACCATCGCTTCAAGTGTAATAAAACCTCTGAAAATGAAAGAGAGTACAAAAAGTTACGAAATTCCGTAAAACAAAAAATTAGAAACGCAAAAATTCGATATTATCATGATGTCTTTAAAGTAAATACAAACACAAAAGACGTTTGGAACAAACTGAGAGACCTCGGAATCACGAAAGCAAATTCTTCTGAAATTTCTATCGATATGCCCTTGAATGATATTAATGACTACTTTGTAAATGTTTCAAAACCAATACCACCTTCTGTCAAGCGTAATACATTACAGAGACTTTCGAGCAACTCACCTGCTATCAGGGATAAATTTTATTTCCATAACGTTGATCATCAAGAAGTTAGTAAAATTGTTCTTTCACTAAAATCAAATGCAAATGGCTCCGATGGTATCACAGCCAAACAATTGAAATTTGTTTTACCATTTGCCCTTCCGGCACTCACGCATTTAATTAATTTCTCATTAACAACGGGAACCTTTCCTCAAGCGTGGAAGCTTGCACATGTTCGCCCCCTGCCAAAATCTGAACTGACCTCGGCGTCTTGCAATTATCGCCCAATTAGCATATTGCCGACAGTGTCTAAAGTTCTGGAAAAAATTGTTCGAAAACAGATTGTAAAACACGTATCCGACTCAGATCTGCTCGATAACTTTCAATCCGGCTTTAGAGAAGGTAGAAGCACACAAACCGCTTTATTGAAAGTAACTGAAGACATACGAAAAGCGCTAGATGATGGCCTCGTAACTGTATTAACTCTTTTAGATTTTAGTAAAGCATTCGACTCTGTAGATTACGACATCCTAATAGCGAAGTGCAAAAATCTAAGTTTTTCTGATTCCACCATCTCTTGGATTGCAAGCTATCTCTACAATAGGCAACAAATTGTAGTAGTTGACGATCTGCATTCCAATCCAAAACCTCTCCAACGAGGAGTACCTCAGGGATCCGTGTTAGGTCCACTGTTCTTCTTAATTTACATGAATGACCTATCAAACGAACTTACGGAATGTAGTCATCATATGTACGCGGATGACCTGCAAATTTATATCTCCGGGAAACCTCACAGGTAGAAATGCTAATAAATAAATTAAATAATGAACTCTCATCTGTAGTCAAATGGTCAATAAGAAACGGACTCAATTTAAATCCTACAAAATCACAAACCATCATAATTGGCTCTTCTCAAATGCATAAGAAACTTGAAGGTTCATATGTTCCTGATGTGCTTATAGACAATGTTGTAGTACCTCGTCATACACAAGTCAAAAACTTGGGCTTAATTCTTGATGATCATTTAAGTTGGGAATATCAGATCCGAAATGTCTGTCGGAAAGTTTATGCTTCTTTGCAATCCCTTAGATATATCGATAAATGTCTCCCTACTAATACGAAGGAAATGTTGGTAAAAACCCTGCTGTGTCCTCATTTCGACTACGGGGATATTGTGTATAACAATTTAAAAGATTCACTCGCTCAAACTCTACAGAGGGCTCAAAATTCCTGTATTCGTTTCATTTATAACATAAAAAAAATACGATCACATCTCTGGAGTTTATAAACAGCACAAAATATTAACACTAAAGGATAGGCGCTTGTATCACAGCCTTTGTCTTTTATTTAAGATGCTAAAAATGGGTTCCCCGACATACTTAACAAATTATTTTGTACACCTTAAATCATCTAGATTTCAAAAATCCCAGTTACTCTGCATTCCAAAAAGCAAAACCAGCTACTACAATAAATCGTTCGCAATTACTGTAGCCCGCGAATGGAATAAATTGCCTCCCAATATTAAAAACTCCTCTTCATTAACATCTTTTAAGAAGCACCTGCATGACTTTTTTACAAAGTAAAATACACCATTTTGCTATTTAAATCACTGTAGATTACGGGTCAAATAAAAGCTATTTCTTAGGATTGTTAAGATTAATATGTTTTAGAAATAACATTAATGTTTCTTTTGTAAATGTTACTTTCTTGCGACCTGTTTGATACTGCCGGAACTGTACTTTCATTCGTAGGAGCAGAGGCGGTTTTAAACAAGAAAACCACCCTTTGCAGCATGGACCGCAGCTGAGGATACCATCCCAAAGACCCGTTACTTCATGTTAGCTTAGTTTCCATTGTATTAGGACACAGTCTGCCTGGTGGGTTTTCCCCGACTAGCGGGTTTTCCTCCAGGATCGAGCGACGTGTGATGGTGTCTTTCTGTATTAATAGATCACAGTCGCTCGGGGTGAATACCAGGCTGTCGCGTAGCGCGCAGATATTTAAAGCACATAATCTTATTTAATTCAAATTGTATTTTCAATCTCAGACTTGATTTTAAAATTATTTCAAAATTATTATTGTAACATTTTATCCATTTAACCTCTGATGTTGTCTATTTATAAGTTGCTTTAAATGACGTTTGCTTTCCACTAACTACTTACAACTTGTAGATTATATTACTTTTAAATTTTTAGATAACATTACTTTTTAGTAATTTTACTTTTTAATACATTACTCTGTATACTTGTGACATGTGGTCAGGCGGAAGAGCGGGCCTGATGGCCCGAGCCTCGCCATATTAATAAAGGCATATTATTATTATTATTATTATTATTATTATTATTATTATTATTATTATATTATTCAAGAATCTCAATAGCATTGACAGTATATACCCATACGCCTCCTTCTTACTCTGTCAAAAATACGAGGAAAATAATTCTTAAAATACAGATTTCCCATCTAAATAAAGCTCATTCAATCACAATGTGCCAGTTTGGCTTCACTAATAAAGTATCAACTTCGCATCAATTGTTGAGAATTACGGAACACATGCTCACTACATTTCAAAACAAACTCCATACAATATTCGCCTTCCTGGACATATCTAAAGCTTTTGACAAAGTGTGGCATTCTGGGTTAATATTCAAACTTAAAAAAATAGGTACCCCCAACTATCTAAATCACATAGCAATAGCTTCCTCCAAGTCAGAACATTTAGAGTCACACTTAATAAATACACATCCAATCTTCGCAGAATCACAGCTAGATTACCTCAAGACTCACCACTTTCACTCATGCTTTTCAACCTTTTACACATCCGATATTCCCCCAACTGCACGCACGCACATCGCTTAATTCACTGATGACCCCGCCATTTTCCTGTCCAATCATTCAAATTATTTAATCTGTAAACATATTTAAATAAAACTGACCCTGCAAAACCATGCAAAATCATTCGCCGAAATATTTTCATTAGGATCATTTTCAATCCCAACTGCACAATAACTGAACCACACATAAACTATCTCCAATACCATGGGCCCCACACAATCTGTCAGATGTCTATGTCTGAATCTTGATACCCTACTAAATTGGATAATCCATATTACAGTAAAATCGCAGAAAGCCAAAATAAAAATAATTCAACTGAAGCCACTATTAAACTCCAATAATAAAGTCTCATTAAATAATGACATCATCCATTATAAAACAATAATCAGACCCCTAATGATTTATACATGTTCCATCACGAACAATGAATATAAAACTAATATCAACAAATTACAGATCATCGAAAACCATTTCCTCAGACTGGACACTCATGCATCCTGGTTCATCACAAACATTCAACTCCACAACGAATTCAATTAACCGCCCATAATTCACCATATTGAGCTCCTCTCTAATTGCTTCTTATCCAAAGTTAACAAAATAACTCAAGCAACCCATTACGACCTAGCCATCACCTACCAGCTCCCAATTTGAATAAAACAACATGTATCCGGTACATTTATTACTTAGCATATTCTCAGAGATGAATTAATCCCACTGATGCTCTGTGAGTTGCCTATTCATGAAAAGTTAGCTGTCATTGTAATTAGAATTTAGTGGCACAGATGCTCTGAGAGTTGCCCATTCATTAGAAGTTAGCTGTCATTGTAATTCGAATTTAAGTTCATCTGTAAGTCTGTCAAATATATGTAGTATACACATAATACTGAACTATGTACATCCATTCAAGAATTTACAAAAAGGTTACAAAAATTGATCCTGTCGGCTAAACTTTAAGTTTCCAACTGGTCTTCTTATACGAGTAGTAGTGTAAATGCACGCACGTGTGTGTGTGTGTGTGTGTGTAAAGAAGTGGTGATGAGAGAGAAAGCAAAAGAAGGAAAGATCGCGCGCGATCCGTGGCCCGTTTATTAGGATTGTGCATCGACATTTGCCTGGAATCGATCGCAGAAACCGCGTAAAAAACACCGATCTCCTCGACCGATCAGATCTCTGGAATTCTTCTTTAGATAGACTCTAAATTCGACCTAGCTATTTCGCTTATGGCAGAAATACGAAACCGTCAGAGCTCGAACTCCACAAACCGTGCGGTCAACGAAGCTGCAGATGCGTTGTGGCTGAGCTCTCGCAGCCGCTACGAGGCCCGTGTCGTACGATGCGTTCATTACACATTCGACCTAGCTATTTAGCTTATGGCAGAAATCCGACACCGTCAGAGCTCGAACTCCACAAACCGTGCGGTCAACGAAGCTGCAGATGCGTTGTGGCTGAGCTCTCGCAGCCGCTACGAGGCCCGTGTCGTACGATGCGTTCATTACACATTCGACCTAGCTATTTAGCTTATGGCAGAAATCCGACACCGTCAGAGCTCGAACTCCACAAACCGTGCGGTCAACGAAGCTGCAGATGCGTTGTGGCTGAGCTCTCGCAGCCGCTACGAGGCCCGTGTCGTACGATGCGTTCATTACACATTCGACCTAGCTATTTAGCTTATGGCAGAAATCCGACACCGTCAGAGCTCGAACTCCACAAACCGTGCGGTCAACGAAGCTGCAGAGGCGTTGTGGCTGAGCTCTCGCAGCCGCTACGAGGCCCGTGTCGTACGATGCGTTCATTACACATTCGACCTAGCTATTTAGCTTATGGCAGAAATCCGACACCGTCAGAGCTCGAACTCCACAAACCGTGCGGTCAACGAAGCTGCAGATGCGTTGTGGCTGAGCTCTCGCAGCCGCTACGAGGCCCGTGTCGTACGATGCGTTCATTACACATTCGACCTAGCTATTTAGCTTATGGCAGAAATCCGACACCGTCAGAGCTCGAACTCCACAAACCGTGCGGTCAACGAAGCTGCAGATGCTTTGTCGCATAGCTCTCGCAGCCGCTACGAGGCTCGTATCGTACGATGCGTTCATTACACATTCGACCTAGCTATTTAGCTTATGGCAGAAATCCGACACCGTCAGAGCTCGAACTCCACAAACCGTGCGGTCAACGAAGCTGCAGATGCGTTGTGGCTGAGCTCTCGCAGCCGCTACGAGGCCCGTGTCGTACGATGCGTTCATTACACATTCGACCTAGCTATTTAGCTTATGGCAGAAATCCGACACCGTCAGAGCTCGAACTCCACAAACCGTGCGGTCAACGAAGCTGCAGATGCTTTGTCGCATAGCTCTCGCAGCCGCTACGAGGCTCGTGTCGTACGATGCGTTCATTACACATTCGACCTAGCTATTTAGCTTATGGCAGAAATCCGACACCGTCAGAGCTCGAACTCCACAAACCGTGCGGTCAACGAAGCTGCAGATGCGTTGTGGCTGAGCTCTCGCAGCCGCTACGAGGCCCGTGTCGTACGATGCGTTCATTACACATTCGACCTAGCTATTTAGCTTATGGCAGAAATCCGACACCGTCAGAGCTCGAACTCCACAAACCGTGCGGTCAACGAAGCTGCAGATGCTTTGTCGCATAGCTCTCGCAGCCGCTACGAGGCTCGTGTCGTACGATGCGTTCATTACACATTCGACCTAGCTATTTAGCTTATGGCAGAAATCCGACACCGTCAGAGCTCGAACTCCACAAACCGTGCGGTCAACGAAGCTGCAGATGCGTTGTGGCTGAGCTCTCGCAGCCGCTACGAGGCCCGTGTCGTACGATGCGTTCATTACACATTCGACCTAGCTATTTAGCTTATGGCAGAAATCCGACACCGTCAGAGCTCGAACTCCACAAACCGTGCGGTCAACGAAGCTGCAGATGCGTTGTGGCTGAGCTCTCGCAGCCGCTACGAGGCCCGTGTCGTACGATGCGTTCATTACACATTCGACCTAGCTATTTAGCTTATGGCAGAAATCCGACACCGTCAGAGCTCGAACTCCACAAACCGTGCGGTCAACGAAGCTGCAGATGCGTTGTGGCTGAGCTCTCGCAGCCGCTACGAGGCCCGTGTCGTACGATGCGTTCATTACACATTCGACCTAGCTATTTAGCTTATGGCAGAAATCCGACACCGTCAGAGCTCGAACTCCACAAACCGTGCGGTCAACGAAGCTGCAGATGCTTTGTCGCATAGCTCTCGCAGCCGCTACGAGGCTCGTGTCGTACGATGCGTTCATTACACATTCGACCTAGCTATTTAGCTTATGGCAGAAATCCGACACCGTCAGAGCTCGAACTCCACAAACCGTGCGGTCAACGAAGCTGCAGATGCGTTGTCGCTGAGCTCTCGCGGCCGTTACGAGGCCCGTGTCGTACGATGCGTTCATTACACATTCGACCTAGCTATTTAGCTTATGGCAGAAATCCGACACCGTCAGAGCTCGAACTCCACAAACTGTGCGGTCAACGAAGCTGCAGATGCGTTGTGGCATAGCTCTCGCAGCCGCTACGAGGCTCGTGTCGTACGATGCGTTCATTACACATTCGACCTAGCTATTTAGCTTATGGTAGAAATCCGACACTGTCAGAGCTCGAACTCCACAAACCGTGCGGTCAACGAAGCTGCAGATGCGTTGTGGCATAGCTCTCGCAGCCGTTACGAGGCCCGTGTCGTACGATGCGTTCATTACACATTCGACCTAGCTATTTAGCTTATGGTAGAAATCCGACACTGTCAGAGCTCGAACTCCACAAACTGTGCGGTCAACGAAGCTGCAGATGCGTTGTGGCATAGCTCTCGCAGCCGTTACGAGGCCCGTGTCGTACGATGCGTTCATTACACATTCGACCTAGCTATTTAGCTTATGGTAGAAATCCGACACTGTCAGAGCTCGAACTCCACAAACCGTGCGGTCAACGAAGCTGCAGATGCGTTGTGGCATAGCTCTCGCAGCCGTTACGAGGCCCGTGTCGTACGATGCGTTCATTACACATTCGACCTAGCTATTTAGCTTATGGTAGAAATCCGACACTGTCAGAGCTCGAACTCCACAAACTGTGTGGTCAACGAAGCTGCAGATGCGTTGTCGCTGAGCTCTCGCAGCCGCTACGAGGCTCGTGTCGTACGATGCGTTCATTACACATTCGACCTAGCTATTTAGCTTATGGTAGAAATCCGACACTGTCAGAGCTCGAACTCCACAAACTGTGCGGTCAACGAAGCTGCAGATGCCTTGTCGCTGAGCTTTCGCAGCCGCTACGAGGCTCGTGTCGTACGATGCGTTCATTACACATTCGACCTAGCTATTTAGCTTATGGCAGAAATCCGACACCGTCAGAGCTCGAACTCCACAAACTGTGCGGTCAACGAAGCTGCAGATGCGTTGTCGCTGAGCTCTCGCAGCCGCTACGAGGCTCGTGTCGTACGATGCGTTCATTACACATTCGACCTAGCTATTTCTCTTATGGCAGAAATACGACACCGTCAGAGCTCGAACTCCACAAACCGAGCGGTCAACGAAGCTGGAGATACTTTGTCGCTGTGCTCTCGCCGCCGCTACGAGGCTCGTGTCGTACGATGCGTTCATTACACATTCGACCTAGCTATTTAGCTTATGGTAGAAATCCGACACTGTCAGAGCTCGAACTCCACAAACCGTGCGGTCAACGAAGCTGCAGATGCGTTGTGGCTGAGCTCTCGCAGCCGCTACGAGGCCCGTGTCGTACGATGCGTTCATTACACATTCGACCTAGCTATTTAGCTTATGGCAGAAATCCGACACCGTCAGAGCTCGAACTCCACAAACCGTGCGGTCAACGAAGCTGCAGATGCGTTGTGGCTGAGCTCTCGCAGCCGCTACGAGGCCCGTGTCGTACGATGCGTTCATTACACATTCGACCTAGCTATTTAGCTTATGGCAGAAATCCGACACCGTCAGAGCTCGAACTCCACAAACCGTGCGGTCAACGAAGCTGCAGATGCGTTGTGGCTGAGCTCTCGCAGCCGCTACGAGGCCCGTGTCGTACGATGCGTTCATTACACATTCGACCTAGCTATTTAGCTTATGGCAGAAATCCGACACCGTCAGAGCTCGAACTCCACAAACCGTGCGGTCAACGAAGCTGCAGAGGCGTTGTGGCTGAGCTCTCGCAGCCGCTACGAGGCCCGTGTCGTACGATGCGTTCATTACACATTCGACCTAGCTATTTAGCTTATGGCAGAAATCCGACACCGTCAGAGCTCGAACTCCACAAACCGTGCGGTCAACGAAGCTGCAGATGCGTTGTGGCTGAGCTCTCGCAGCCGCTACGAGGCCCGTGTCGTACGATGCGTTCATTACACATTCGACCTAGCTATTTAGCTTATGGCAGAAATCCGACACCGTCAGAGCTCGAACTCCACAAACCGTGCGGTCAACGAAGCTGCAGATGCTTTGTCGCATAGCTCTCGCAGCCGCTACGAGGCTCGTATCGTACGATGCGTTCATTACACATTCGACCTAGCTATTTAGCTTATGGCAGAAATCCGACACCGTCAGAGCTCGAACTCCACAAACCGTGCGGTCAACGAAGCTGCAGATGCGTTGTGGCTGAGCTCTCGCAGCCGCTACGAGGCCCGTGTCGTACGATGCGTTCATTACACATTCGACCTAGCTATTTAGCTTATGGCAGAAATCCGACACCGTCAGAGCTCGAACTCCACAAACCGTGCGGTCAACGAAGCTGCAGATGCTTTGTCGCATAGCTCTCGCAGCCGCTACGAGGCTCGTGTCGTACGATGCGTTCATTACACATTCGACCTAGCTATTTAGCTTATGGCAGAAATCCGACACCGTCAGAGCTCGAACTCCACAAACCGTGCGGTCAACGAAGCTGCAGATGCGTTGTGGCTGAGCTCTCGCAGCCGCTACGAGGCCCGTGTCGTACGATGCGTTCATTACACATTCGACCTAGCTATTTAGCTTATGGCAGAAATCCGACACCGTCAGAGCTCGAACTCCACAAACCGTGCGGTCAACGAAGCTGCAGATGCGTTGTGGCTGAGCTCTCGCAGCCGCTACGAGGCCCGTGTCGTACGATGCGTTCATTACACATTCGACCTAGCTATTTAGCTTATGGCAGAAATCCGACACCGTCAGAGCTCGAACTCCACAAACCGTGCGGTCAACGAAGCTGCAGATGCGTTGTGGCTGAGCTCTCGCAGCCGCTACGAGGCCCGTGTCGTACGATGCGTTCATTACACATTCGACCTAGCTATTTAGCTTATGGCAGAAATCCGACACCGTCAGAGCTCGAACTCCACAAACCGTGCGGTCAACGAAGCTGCAGATGCTTTGTCGCATAGCTCTCGCAGCCGCTACGAGGCTCGTGTCGTACGATGCGTTCATTACACATTCGACCTAGCTATTTAGCTTATGGCAGAAATCCGACACCGTCAGAGCTCGAACTCCACAAACCGTGCGGTCAACGAAGCTGCAGATGCGTTGTCGCTGAGCTCTCGCGGCCGTTACGAGGCCCGTGTCGTACGATGCGTTCATTACACATTCGACCTAGCTATTTAGCTTATGGCAGAAATCCGACACCGTCAGAGCTCGAACTCCACAAACTGTGCGGTCAACGAAGCTGCAGATGCGTTGTGGCATAGCTCTCGCAGCCGCTACGAGGCTCGTGTCGTACGATGCGTTCATTACACATTCGACCTAGCTATTTAGCTTATGGTAGAAATCCGACACTGTCAGAGCTCGAACTCCACAAACCGTGCGGTCAACGAAGCTGCAGATGCGTTGTGGCATAGCTCTCGCAGCCGTTACGAGGCCCGTGTCGTACGATGCGTTCATTACACATTCGACCTAGCTATTTAGCTTATGGTAGAAATCCGACACTGTCAGAGCTCGAACTCCACAAACTGTGCGGTCAACGAAGCTGCAGATGCGTTGTGGCATAGCTCTCGCAGCCGTTACGAGGCCCGTGTCGTACGATGCGTTCATTACACATTCGACCTAGCTATTTAGCTTATGGTAGAAATCCGACACTGTCAGAGCTCGAACTCCACAAACCGTGCGGTCAACGAAGCTGCAGATGCGTTGTGGCATAGCTCTCGCAGCCGTTACGAGGCCCGTGTCGTACGATGCGTTCATTACACATTCGACCTAGCTATTTAGCTTATGGTAGAAATCCGACACTGTCAGAGCTCGAACTCCACAAACTGTGTGGTCAACGAAGCTGCAGATGCGTTGTCGCTGAGCTCTCGCAGCCGCTACGAGGCTCGTGTCGTACGATGCGTTCATTACACATTCGACCTAGCTATTTAGCTTATGGTAGAAATCCGACACTGTCAGAGCTCGAACTCCACAAACTGTGCGGTCAACGAAGCTGCAGATGCCTTGTCGCTGAGCTTTCGCAGCCGTTACGAGGCTCGTGTCGTACGATGCGTTCATTACACATTCGACCTAGCTATTTAGCTTATGGCAGAAATCCGACACCGTCAGAGCTCGAACTCCACAAACTGTGCGGTCAACGAAGCTGCAGATGCGTTGTCGCTGAGCTCTCGCAGCCGCTACGAGGCTCGTGTCGTACGATGCGTTCATTACACATTCGACCTAGCTATTTCTCTTATGGCAGAAATACGACACCGTCAGAGCTCGAACTCCACAACCCGAGCGGTCAACGAAGCTGGAGATACTTTGTCGCTGTGCTCTCGCCGCCGCTACGAGGCTCGTGTCGTACGATGCGTTCATTACACATTCGACCTAGCTATTTAGCTTATGGTAGAAATCCGACACTGTCCGAGCTCGAAATCTACAAACCGTGCGGTCAACGAAGCTGCAGATGCGTTGTCGCATAGCTCTCGCAGCCGCTGCGAGGCTCCTGTCGTACGATGCGTTCATTACACATTCGACCTAGCTATTTAGCTTATGGCAGAAATCCTACACCGTCAGATCTCGAACTCAACAAACCATGCGGTCAACGAAGCTGCAGATGCGTTGTCGCAGAGCTCTCGCAGCCGTTACGAGGCCCGTGTCGTACGATGCCTTCATTACACATTCGACCTAGCTATTTCGCTTATGGCAGAAATACGACACCGTCAGATCTCGAACTCAACAAACCGTGCGGTCAACGAAGCTGCAGATTCATTGTCGCATAGCTCTCGCAGCCGCTACGAGGCTCGTGTCGTACGATGCGTTCATTACACATTCTACCTAGCTATTTAGCTTATGGCAGAAATCCGACACCGTCAGATCTCGAACTCAACAAACCGTGCGGTCAACGAAGCTTCAGATGCGCTGTCGCTGAGCTCTCGCAGCCGTTACGAGGTTCGTGTCGTACAATGCGTTCATTACACATTCGACCTAACTATTTAGCTTATGGCAGAAATCCTACACCGTCAGATGTCGAACTCAACAAACCGAGCGGTCAACGAAGCTGCAGATGCGTTGTCGCAGAGCTCTCGCTGCCGTTATGAGGCTCGTGTCGTACGATGCGTTCATTACACATTCGACCTAACTATTTAGCTTATGGCAGAAATCCGACACCGTCAGATCTCGAACTCAACAAACCGTGCGGTCAACGAAGCTGCAGATTCATTGTCGCATAGCTCTCGCAGCCGTTACGAGGCTCGTGTCGTACGATGCGTTCATTACACATTCGACCTAACTATTTAGCTTATGGCAGAAATCCTACACCGTCAGATGTCGAACTCAACAAACCGAGCGGTCAACGAAGCTGCAGATGCGTTGTCGCAGAGCTCTCGCTGCCGTTATGAGGCTCGTGTCGTACGATGCGTTCATTACACATTCGACCTAACTATTTAGCTTATGGCAGAAATCCTACACCGTCAGATGTCGAACTCAACAAACCGTGCGGTCAACGAAGCTGCAGATGCGTTGTGGCTGAGCTCTCGCAGCCGTTACGAGGTTCGTGTCGTACAATGCGTTCATTACACATTCGACCTAACTATTTAGCTTATGGCAGAAATCCTACACCGTCAGATGTCGAACTCAACAAACCGAGCGGTCAACGAAGCTGCAGATGCGATGTGGCATAGCTCTCGCAGCCGTTACGAGGTTCGTGTCGTACAATGCGTTCATTACACATTCTACCTAACTATTTAGCTTATGGCAGAAATCCTACACCGTCAGATGTCGAACTCAACAAACCGAGCGGTCAACGAAGCTGCAGATGCGTTGTCGCAGAGCTCTCGCTGCCGTTATGAGGCTCGTATCGTACGATGCGTTCATTACACATTCGACCTAACTATTTAGCTTATGGCAGAAATCCTACACCGTCAGATGTCGAACTCAACAAACCGTGCGGTCAACGAAGCTGCAGATGCGTTGTGGCATAGCTCTCGCAGCCGTTACGAGGTTCGTGTCGTACAATGCGTTCATTACACATTCGACCTAACTATTTAGCTTATGGCAGAAATCCTACACCGTCAGATGTCGAACTCAACAAACCGTGCGGTCAACGAAGCTGCAGATGCGTTGTGGCATAGCTCTCGCAGCCGTTACGAGGTTCGTGTCGTACAATGCGTTCATTACACATTCGACCTAACTATTTAGCTTATGGCAGAAATCCTACACCGTCAGATGTCGAACTCAACAAACCGAGCGGTCAACGAAGTTGCAGATGCGTTGTCGCAGAGCTCTCGCTGCCGTTATGAGGCTCGTGTCGTACGATGCGTTCATTACACATTCGACCTAACTATTTAGCTTATGGCAGAAATCCTACACCGTCAGATCTCGAACTCAACAAACCGTGCGGTCAACGAAGCTGCAGATTCATTGTCGCATAGCTCTCGCAGCCGCTACGAGGCTCGTGTCGTACGATGCGTTCATTACACATTCTACCTAGCTATTTAGCTTATGGCAGAAATCCGACACCGTCAGATCTCGAACTCAACAAACCGTGCGGTCAACGAAGCTTCAGATGCGCTGTCGCTGAGCTCTCGCAGCCGTTACGAGGTTCGTGTCGTACAATGCGTTCATTACACATTCTACCTAACTATTTAACTTATGGCAGAAATCCTACACCGTCAGATGTCGAACTCAACAAACCGAGCGGTCAACGAAGCTGCAGATGCGTTGTCGCAGAGCTCTCGCTGCCGTTATGAGGCTCGTGTCGTACGATGCGTTCATTACACATTCGACCTAACTATTTAGCTTATGGCAGAAATCCGACACCGTCAGATCTCGAACTCAACAAACCGTGCGGTCAACGAAGCTGCAGATGCGTTGTGGCATAGCTCTCGCAGCCGTTACGAGGCCCGTGTCGTACGATGCGTTCATTACACATTCGACCTAGCTATTTAGCTTATGGCAGAAATCCGACACCGTCAGATCTCGAACTCAACAAACCGTGCGGTCAACGAAGCTTCAGATGCGCTGTCGCTGAGCTCTCGCAGCCGTTACGAGGTTCGTGTCGTACAATGCGTTCATTACACATTCTACCTAACTATTTAACTTATGGCAGAAATCCTACACCGTCAGATGTCGAACTCAACAAACCGAGCGGTCAACGAAGCTGCAGATGCGTTGTCGCAGAGCTCTCGCTGCCGTTATGAGGCTCGTGTCGTACGATGCGTTCATTACACATTCGACCTAACTATTTAGCTTATGGCAGAAATCCGACACCGTCAGATCTCGAACTCAACAAACCGTGCGGTCAACGAAGCTGCAGATGCGTTGTGGCATAGCTCTCGCAGCTGTTACGAGGCCCGTGTCGTACGATGCGTTCATTACACATTCGACCTAGCTATTTAGCTTATGGCAGAAATCCGACACCGTCAGAGCTCGTACTCCACAATCCGTGCGGTCAACGAAGCTGCAGATGCATTGTCGCATAGCTCTCGCAGCCGCTACGAGGCCCGTGTCGTACGATGCGTTCATTACACATTCGACCTAGCTATTTAGCTTATGGCAGAAATCCGACACCGTCAGAGCTCGAACTCCACAAACCGTGCGGTCAACGAAGCTGCAGATGTTCCTCGTACGAAAGACGAGCGACGACAGTCGAATGACGAAAGAGTCAACAGGAAAAAAGAAGACTAAATTCAAAAACTATAAAAATTGTAAAAATATATAAAGTCAAAAAATATAAAAAATCAAAAATAAAAAAATTCAAAAAAATATAAAAAATTTAAAATAGAATAATTGACAAAATATAAATTTGGAACAATATAAAAAATCAAAAAATTTAAAAAAATAAAAAATATGAAATTTGAAAAATATAAATTTCGAAAAATATATTTTTCAAAACTTTACAAATTTTGACGAACGAAGAACGACGAGCGACAAATATACGTCGAACATAGATCGACGAAAAACGGAAAAGGATGGACGAAAAGAAGACAACACGAAAGACAACACGAAAGTGAAAGACGAATGACGAGACACGAGCGTTTAAACAGGAAGACGTACGAAAGACTAGCGACGAGAGTCGAATGACGAAAGTCAACAGGAAAAAAGAAGACTAAATTAAAAAACTATAAAAATTATAAAAATATTAAAAATCAAAAATTTAAAAAAAATCAAAAATATTAAAATTATAAAAATCTAAAAATACAAAAAATATAAAATTTCAAAACAAATAAATTTCAAAAAATATAAAAAATCAAAAAGTATAAAAAATCAAAAAATATAAAAATTTGAAAATTATTAATTTCGAAAAACAGAGTTTCAAAATTTTACAAATTTTTGGACGAACGAAGAACAACGAGCAACAAATGATCGTCGAGCATAGATCGACGAAGCCCGGAAAATGGACGAAAAGAAGACACACGAAAGACCACACGAAAGTGAAAGACGAATGACGAGACACGAGCGTTTAAACAGGAAGACGTACGAAAGACGAGCGACGAGGGTCGAATGACGAAAGAGTCAACAGGAAAAAAAAGACTAAATTCAAAAACTATAAAAATTATAAAAGTATAAAAAATCAAACATTATAAAAAATCAAAAATATAAAAATTAAAAATATATAAAAATTCAAAAAATATTAAAATTCATAAAATATAAAAACTCAAAAAATATAAATTTCGAAATATATAAAAAATCAAAAAAATAATAAAAAATAAAAAAAATATAAAAATTTTAAAGATATAAATTTCTAAAAATATAGTTTAAAAATTTTACAAATTTTGACGAACTAAGAACGACGAGCGACAAATGATCGTCGAACATAGATCGACGAAGCACGGTAAATGAAGGACGGAAAGAAGACAACACGATAGACGACACGGAAGTAAAAAAACCGAATGACGAGACACGAGCGTGTAAACAGGAAGACGTACAAAAGACGAGCGATGAGAGTCGAATGACGAAAGAGTCAACAGGAAACAAGGCTAAATTCAAAAACTATAAAAATTATAAAAATATTAAAAATCAAAAATATAAATAATCATAAATATAAAATTTCAAAAATATAAAAATTCAAAAAAATTCAAAAAATATAAATTTCGAAATATATAAAAAATCAAAAAATAATAAAAAATCAAAAAATATAAAAATTTTAAAAATATAAATTTTGAAAAGTAGACCTTAAAAATTTTACAAATTTTGACGGACGAAGAACGACGAGCGACAAATGAACGTCGAACATAGATCGACGAAAAACGGAAAAGGAAGGACGAAAGAAGACAACACGATAGACGACACGAAAGTGAAAGACGAATGACAAGACACAAGCGTGTAAACAACAAGACGTACGAAAGACGAGCGACGAGAGTCGAATGACGAAAGAGTCAACAGGAAAAAAGGAGAATAAATCAAAAACAATAAAAAATATAAAAATATAAAAAATCGAAAAATATAAAAAATCAAAATTATAAATTTAAAAAAAAATAAGAATCAAAAACCTAAAATTTTGAAAATAAAAATATTAACGAACGACGAACAACGAAAGACGCACACGAACGAGCAACAAACGACATGCGACGTGCGACGTGCGACAACGACTTGACGTAACGACGCGACGTAACGACGAGTGACAAGCGACCAGCGACTGGCTACGAACGACGAGCGAAGTACGAAGGAAGATGAGACATGACGAGACACAAGAAAAGAAAATTCTTGAACTTTGAAAAAACGAAAAACATAAAAATTCAAAAATATAAATAATCTAAAAATATAAAAAAAAAAAAATTTAAAAATTCGAAAAATATAAAAAATCAAAAAATATAAATAATCGAAAAATATAAAAAATCAAAAATATAAATAAAAAAATAAAAATCTAAAATCTAATATTTTGAAAAAAATAATAACGAACCACAAACAACGAAAGACGAATTTGAACCAGAAACAAGCAATTATTGACGTGCGACATGCGACGTGCGACAACGACGCGACGTAACGACGCGACGTAACGACGAGTGACAAGCGACCAGCAACTGGCTGCGAACGACGAGCGAAGTACGAAGGAAGATGAGACATGATGAGACAAAAGAAAAGAAAATTCTAAAATTTTGAAAAAACAAAAAATATAAAAAATCAAAAATATAAAAAATCGAAAAATATAAATAATCGAAAAATATAAAAATTAAAAAAAATAAAAAATAAAAAATATAAAAAATCTTAAAATATAAAAAATCAAAAAAATCAAGAAATATAAAAAATAAAAATATAAATTTAAAAAAATAAAAATCAAAAAGCTAAAATTTTGAAAAAAGAAAAATAATAACTAACGACGAACAACGAAAGACGCATACAAACGAGCAACAAGCGACGTGCGACCTGCGACGTGCGACGTGCGACAACGACGCTAAGTAACGACGCGACGTAACGACAAATGATAAGCGACCAGCAACTGGCTACGAACGACGAGCGAAGCACGAAGGAAGATGAGACATGATGAGACAAAAGAAAAGAAAATTCTAAAATTTTGAAAAAACAAAAAATTAAAAAATTAAAAAATAAAAAATCGAAAAATATAAAAAATCGAAAAATATAAAAATTCGAAAAATTAAAAAATCAAAAAATATAAAACATCGAACAATATACAAAATCAAAAAATATATAAAATCGAAAAATATAAAAAATCGAGAAATATAAAAAGTAAAAATATAAATATAAAAAAAAACAAAAATCAAAAATCTAAAATTTTGAAAAAAGAAAAATAATAACGAACGACGAACAACGAAAGACGCATACGAACGAGCAACAATCGACGTGCGATATGCGACGTGCGACGTGTGCAACGACGCGACGTAACGAGTGACAAGCGACCAGCGACTGGCTACGAACGACGAGCGAAGTACGAAGGATGACGAGACACAAGAAAAGAAAATTCTTAAACTTTGAAAAAACGAAAAATATAAAAATTCAAAAATATAAAAAATCTAAAAATATAAATAATCGAAAAATATAAAAAATCGAAAAATATAAAAAATCAAAAATATAAATAAAAAAATCTAAAATCTAATATTTTGAAAAAAGAAAAATAATAACGAACCACAAACAACGAAAGACGAATTTGAACCAGCAAGAAGCAATTATTGACGTGCGACATGCGACGTGCGACGTGCGACAACGACGCGACGTAACGACGCGACGTAACGAGTGACAAGCGACCAGCAACTGGCTACGAACGACGAGCGAAGTACGAAGGAAGATGAGACAAAAGAATAGAAAATTCTAAAATTTTGAAAAAACAAAAAATTCAAAAATAAAAAAATCGAAAAATATAAAAAATCGAAAAATATAAAAATTCGAAAAATTAAAAAATCAAAAAATTAAAAATATTGAAAAATATAAAAAATCAAAAAATATAAAAAATCAAAATGTAAATTTCAAAAAAAATCTAAAATTTTGAAAATAGAAAAATAATACCGAACGACGAACAACGAAAGACGCACACGAACGAGAAACAAGCGACATGCGACGTGCGATGTGCGACGTGCGACAACGACTTGACGTAACGAAGCGACGTAACGACGCGACGTAACGACGAGTGACAAGCGATCAGCGACTGGTTACGAACGACGAGCGAAGTACGAAGGAAATGAGACATTATGAGACAAAAGAAAAAAAAATTCTAAAATTTTGAAAAAACGAAAAATATAAAATTCAAAAATATAAAAAAATCGAAAAAAATCAAAAAAATTAAAAAAAATCAAAAATATAAATTTCAAAAAAATAAAAATTAAAAATCTAAAATTTTGAAAAAAGAAAAATAATAACGAACGACGAACAACGAAAGACGCATAGGAACGAGAGTAGAGCGACGTGCGACATGCGACGTGCGACAACGACGCGACGTAACGGCGCGAAGTAACGACGAGTGACAAGCGACCAGCGACTGCCTACGAACGTCGAGCGAAGTACGAAGGAACATGAGACAAAAGAAAAGAAAATTCTAAAATTTTGAGAAAACGAAAAATATAAAAATTCAAAAATATTAAAAAACAAAAAATCTAAAAATATAAAAATTCGAAAAATATAAAAAATCGAAAAATATAAAAAATCGAAAAATATAAAAAATCGGAAAATATAAAAAATCAAAAATATAAATTAAAATCAATAAAAATCAAAAATCTAAAATTTTGAAAAGAGAAAAATAATAACGAACGACGAATAACGAAAGACGCATACGAACGAGCAACAAGCGCCGTGAGACATGCGACGTGCGACGTGCGACGATGCGACGTAACGTCGCAACGTAACGAGTGACAAGCGACCAGCGACTGGCTACGAACGACGAGCGAAGTACGAAGGAAGATGAGACATGATGAGACAAAAGAAAAGAAAATTCTAAAATTTTGAAAAAACCAAAAATATAAAAATTCAAAAATATAAAAAATGGAAAAATATAAAAAATCGAAAAATATAAAAAATCGAAAAAAAATAGAAAAATATTAAAAATCAAAAAATATAAAAAATCGAAAAATATTAAAATCGAAAAATATAAATATTAAAAATATAAATTTCAAAAAAATAAAAATCGAAAATCTAAAATTTTGAAAAAAGAAAAATATTAACGAACGACGAACAACGAAGACGCATACGAACGAGCAAAAAGCGACGTGCGATATGCGACGTGCGACAACGCATCGACGTAACGACGAGACGTAACGACGAGTGACAAGCGACCAGCGACTGGCTACGAACGACGAGCGAAGTACGAAGGAAGATGAGACATGATGAGACAACAGAAATAAAAATTCTAAAATTTTGAAAAAACGAAAAATATAAAAATTCAAAAATATAAAAAATCAAAAAATATAAAAAATCGAAAAATATTAAAATTCGAAAAATAAAAAAACAAAAAATATAAAAAGTCGAAAAATATAAAAATCGAAAAATATAAAAATCGAAAAATATAAAAAATCCAAAATATAAAAATAAAAAAAATCAAAAATCTAAAATTTTGAAAAAAGAATAATAATAACGAACGTCGAACAACAAAAGACGCATACGAACGAGCAACAAGCGACGTGCGACATGCGACGTGCGACGTGCGACAACGACGCGACGTAACTACGCGACGTAACGACGAGTGACAAGCGACCAGCGACTGGCTGCGACCGACGACCGAAGTACGAAGGAGGAAAGGCATGATGAGACAAAAGAAATGAAAATTCTAAAATTTTGAAAAAACGAAAAATATAAAATTCAAAAATATAAAAAAATCGAAAAAAATCAAAAAAATCAAAAAAATCAAAAATATAAATTTCAAAAAAATAAAAATTAAAAATCTAAAATTTTGAAAAAAGAAAAATAATAACGAACGACGAACAACGAAAGACGCATAGGAACGAGAGTAGAGCGACGTGCGACATGCGACGTGCGACAACGACGCGACGTAACGGCGCGAAGTAACGACGAGTGACAAGCGACCAGCGACTGCCTACGAACGTCGAGCGAAGTACGAAGGAACATGAGACAAAAGAAAAGAAAATTCAAAAATTTTGAGAAAACGAAAAATATAAAAATTCAAAAATATTAAAAAACAAAAAATATAAAAATATAAAAATTCGAAAAATATAAAAAGTCGAAAAATATAAAAAATCGAAAAATATAAAAAATCGGAAAATATAAAAAATCAAAAATATAAATTAAAAACAATAAAAATCAAAAATCTAAAATTTTGAAAAAGAAAAATAATAACGAACGACGAATAACGAAAGACGCATACGAACGAGCAACAAGCGACGTGAGACATGCGACGTGCAACGTGCGACAACGACGCGACGTAACGTCGCAACGTAACGAGTGACAAGCGAACAGCGACTGGCTACGAACGACGAGCGAAGTACGAAGGAAGATGAGACACGATGAGTCAAAAGAAAAGAAAATTCTAAAATTTTGAAAAAACGAAACATATTAAAATTCAAAAATATAAAAAAATCGAAAAATATAAAAAATCGAAAAATATAAAAAATAGAAAAATATAAAAAATCAAAAAATTTAAAAATAAAAAAATATAAAAAATCGAAAAATATAAAAAATCAAAAATATAAATTTCAAAAAATATAAAAATAAAAAATCTAAAATTTTGAAAAAAGATAAATAATAACGAACGACGAATAACGAAAGACGCATACGAAGGAGCAACAAGCGACGTAAAACATGCGACGTGCAACGTGCGACAACGACGCGACGTAACGTCGCAACGTAACGAGTGACAAGCGACCAGCAACTGGCTACGAACGACGAGCGAAGTACGAAGGATGATGAGACACGATGAGACAAGAAAAGAAAATTCTAAAATTTTGAAAAAACGAAAAATATTAAAATTCAAAAATATAAAAAATCGAAAAATATACAAAATCGAAAAATATAAAAAAATAAAAAAATACAAAAAATTAAAAAAATTTAAAAATCAAAAAATATAAAAAATCGAAAAATATAAAAAATCAAAAATATAAATTTCAAAAAATATAAAAATCAAAAATCTAAAATTTAAAAAAAGAAAAATAATAACGAACGACGAAAGACGCACACGAACGAGCAACATGCGACGTGAATAGAATTAATTTAATTGGCCTTATTTTACGTGGCGGGACTCGGGCCATCAGGCCCGCTCTTCCGTCTGACCACGCAAATTTCGCTACGCTCCTTTCACCAACTAGCAGAGGAAGGAGGTATTTCTTGGGCGAGAAACAGGCGAATTTGAATTTAGCTCAGAGGCGTCATTTAGGCTTGAGGATCTTTTACATGCAAGTATATCTACTAACATGGGACAGCCGGCTTAACTTCCCCTCCGAAAGAAGGCGTACGAAGGATTTTGTCGCCTTAAAAATCCACGGTTTCGATCGGGTTTGAACCCGCGAGCTTGGGTATAACAGTCCGGTACGCTAACCGTCACACCCTCGCCGCCGCCATACCGACGTGCGACATGTGACGTGCGACTACGACGCGACGTAACGACGAGTGACAAGCGACCAGCGTCTGGCTACGACCGACGAGCGAAGTACGAATGAAGATTACACATGATGAGACAAAAGAAAAGAAAATTCTAAAATTTGAAAAATCGAAAAATATAAAAATTCAAAAATATAAAAAATCGAAAAATATAAAAAATCGAAAAATATAAAAAAATCGAAAAATATAAAAATTTGAAAAATAAAAAAACAAAAAATACAAAAAGTCGAAAACTATAAAAATCGAAAAATATAAAAAATCAAAAATATAAATTTCAAAATAATCAAAAATCTAAAATTTTGAAAAAAGAAAAATAAAAACGAACGACGAACGAAAGACGAATACGAACGAGCAACAAGCGACGTGCGACATGCGACGTGCGACGTGCGACAACGATGCGACGTAACGACGAGTGACAAGCGACCAGCGACTGGCTACGACCGACGAGCGAAGTACGAAGGAAGATGAGACATGATGAAACCAAAGAAAAGAAAATTCTAAAATTAAAAAAAAACGAAAAAAATAAAAATTCTAAAATATAAAAAAATCGAAAAATATAAAAATTCGAAAAATATAAAAAATCAAAAAATATAAAAAATCGAAAAATTTAAAAATCGAAAAATATAAAAAATCATAAGTATAAATTTCAAAACAATAAAAATCAAAAATCTAAAATTTTGAAAAAAGAAAAATAATAACGAACGACGAACAACGAAAGACGCATACGAACGACCAACAAGCGGCGTGCGACATGCGACGTGCGACGTGCGACAACGACGCGACGTAACGACGCGACGTAACGACGCGACGTAATGACGCGACGTAACGACGCGACGTAACGAGTGACAAGCGACCAGCGACTGGCTACGAACGACGAGCGAAGTACGAAGGAAGATAAAACATGAGGAGACAAAATAAAAGAAAATTCTAAAATGTTGAAAAAAACGAAAAATATAAAAATTCAAAAATATAAAAAATCGAAAAATATAAAAAATCGAAAAATATAAAAATTCGAAAAATATAAAAAATAAAAAAAAAATAAAAAATCGAAAAATATAAAAATCCAAAAAAATCAAAAATCAAAAAAATTAATTTCAAAAAATAGAAATCGAAAATCTAAAATTTTGAAAAAACAAAAATAATACCGAACGACAAACAATGAAAGAGGCATACGAAAGAGCAACAAGCGACGTTCGACATGCGACGTGCAACAACGAACGACGCGAAGTAGCGACGCGACGTAAAAACGAGTGACAAGCGACCAGCAACTGGTTACGAGCGACGAGCGAAGTACGAAGGAAGATGAGACATGAAGAGACAAAAGAAAAGAAAATTCTAAAACTTTAAAAAAAGGAAAAATTTGAAAATTCAAAAATATAAAAAATCGAAAAATATAAAAAATCAAAAATATAAAATTTCGAAAAATATAGAAAATCAAAAATAATAAACATTAAAAAAATATGAAAAATCAAAAATTATAAAAAATCAAAAATTAAAATTTAAAAAAAAATAAAAATCAAAAATTTGAAATTTTGAAAAATAATAACGAACGACGAACAACGAAAGACGCATAGGAACGAGCAACAAGCGACGTGCGACATGCGACGTGCGACGTGCGACAACGACGCGACGTAACGACGCGACGTAACGACGAGTAGCAAGCGACCAGCGACGCTACGAACGACGAGCGAAGTACGAAGGAAAATGAGACATGATGAGACAAAAGAAAAGAAAATTCTAAAATTTTGAAAAAACGAAAAAATATAAAAATTCAAAAATAAAAAATCGAAAAATATAAAAAATCAAAAATATACATTTCAAAAAATCCAAATTCTAAAATTTTGAAAAAACAAAAATAATACCGAACGACAAACAACGAAAAACGCATACAAACGAGAAACAAGCGACGTGCGACGTGCAACAACGACGCGACGTAGCGACGCGACATAACGACGTGACAAGCGACCAGCGACTGGCTACGAACGACGAGCGAAGTACTATGGAAGATGAGACATGATGAGACAAAAGAAAAGAAAATACTAAATATTTTAAAAAACGAAAAATATAAAAATTCAAAAATATAAAAAATCGAAAAATATAAAAAAATGAAATATATAAAAATTCGAAAAATATAAAAAATCAAAAAATATAAAAATTGAAAAATATAAAAAATCGAAAAATATAAAAAATCAGAAATATAAATTTCAAAAAATAAAAATCTAAAATCTAAAATTTTGAAAAAAAATAATACCGAACGACAAACAACGAAAGACGCATACGAACGAGCATTAAGCGACGTGCGACGTGCAACAACGACGCGACGTAGCGACGCGACATAACGACGAGTGACAAGCGACCAGCAACTGGCTACGAACGACGATCGAAGTACGAAAGAAGATGAGACATGATGAGGCAAAAGAAAAGAAAATTCTAAAATTTTGAAAAAACGAATAATATAGAAATTCAAAATTATAAAAAATCGAAAAATATAAATCATCAAAAAAATTAAAAATCGAAAAATATAAAATATCAAAAAATTTAAAAAATTGAAAAATATGAAAATTCGAGAAAAATAAAAAATCAATAAATATAAAAAATCGAAAAATATAAAAAATCGAAAAATATAAAAATCAAAAAATATAAAAAATCAAAAAATATAAAAAAATAAAAATATAAAAAATCAAAAATATAAATTGCAAAAAATATAAAAATCAAAAATTTAAAATTTTGAAAAAAGAAAAATAATAACGAACGACGAACAACGGAAGACGCATACGAACGAGCAACAAGCGACGTGCGACGTGCGACGTTCGACAACGACGCGACGTAACGACGTGACGTAACGACGAGTGACAAGCGACCAGCGACTGGCTTCGAACGACGATCGAAGTACGAAGGAAGATGAGACATGATGAGACAAAAGAAAGGGAAATTCTAAAATTTTTAAAAAAACGAAAAATATAAAAATTCAAAAATATAAAAAATTGAAAAATATAAAAATTCGAAAAATATAAAAAATCAAAAAATATATAAAATCAAAAAATATAAAAAATCAAAAAATATTAAGATCGAAAAATATAAAAAATCAAAAATATAAATTTCAAAAAATAAAAATCAAAAATCTAAAATTTTGAAAAAAGAAAAATATTAACGAACGGCGAACAACGAAGACGCATACGAACGGGCCACAAGCGAAGTGCGACATGCGACGTGCGACGTGCGACAACGACGCGACGTAACGACGAGACGTAACGACGAGTGACAAGCGACCAGCGACTCGCTACGAACGACGAGCGAAGTACGAAGGAAGATGAGACATGATGAGACAAAAGAAATAAAAATTCTAAAATTTTGAAAAAACGAAAAATATAAAAATTTAAAAATATAAAAAAATCGAAAAATATAAAAAATCGAAAAATTAAAAAAATCGAAAAATATAAAAAATCGAAAAATATAAAAATTAAAAAACATAAATTTTAAAAAAATCAAAAATCTAAAATTTTGAAAAATGAAAAATAATAACGAACGACGAACAACAATAGACGCATACGAACGAGCAACAAGAGACTACGACATGCGACGTGCGACGTTGGACGTGCGACAACGACATGACGTAACGTCGCGAAGTAACGACGAGTGACAAGCGACCAGCGACTGGCTACGAACGACGAGCGAAGTACGAAGGAACATGAGACATGATGAGACAAAAGAAATGAAAATTCTAAAATTTTGGAAAAAGGAAAAATATAAAAATTCAAAAACATAAAATATCGAAAAATATAAAAAATCGAAAATATAAAAAATCGAAAAATATAAAAAATCAAAAAATTCAAAAAATATAAAAATTCGAAAAATATAAAAAATCAAAAATATAATTTTCAAAAAATATAAAAATCAAAAATCTAAAATTTTGAAAAAAAGAAACATAATAACGAACAGCGAACAACGAAAGACGCATACGAACGAGCAACAAGTGACGTGCGACATCCGACGTGCAATGTGCAACAACGACGCGATGTAACGACGAGTGACAAGCGACTGGCTACGAACGACGAGCGAAGTACGAAGGAAGATGACACATGATGAGACAAAAGAAAAGAAAATTCTAAAATTTTGAAAAAACGAAAAATATAGAAATTCTAAAATATAAAAAATCGAAAAATATAAATCATTGAAAAAATTAAAAATCGAAAAATATAAAAAATCAAAAAAATTAAAAAATTGAAAAATATAAAAATTTGAGAACCATAAAAAATCAATAAATCTAGAAAATCGAAAAATATAAAAAATCGAAAAATATAAAAAATCAAAAACAAATTTAAAAAAATAAAAAGTGAAAATCTAAAATTTTGAAAAAAGAAAAATAATAACGAAGGACGAACAACGAAAAAAGCATACAAACGAGCAACAAGCGACGTGCGACATGCCACGTGCGACCTCCACGCGACGTAACGACGCGACGAAACGAGTGATAAGCGTCCAGCGACTGGCTACGAACGACGAGCGAAGTACGAAGGAAGATAAGACATGAGACAAAAGAAAACAAAATTAAAATTTTGAGAAAACGAAAAATATAAAAAATCAATAAATATAAATCATCGAAAAATATTAAAAATCGAAAAATATAAAAAATCAAAAATATAAATTTAAAAAAATAAAAATAAAAAATCTAAAATTTTGAAAAAAAGAAAATAATAACGAACGACGAACAATGAAATACGCAAACGAACGAGCAACAAGCGACGTGCGACATGCGACAACCACGCGACGTAACGACGCGACGTAACGAGTGAAAGGCGTCCAGCGACTGGCTACGAACGACGAGCGAAGTACGAAGGAAGATGAGACATGATGAGACAAAAGAAAAGAAAATCTAAAATTTTGAAAAAACGAAAAATATAAAAATTCAAAAATATAAAAGAATGGAAAAATTAAAAAAGGGAAAAATATAAAAATTCGAAAAATATAAAAAATCAAAAATTTAAAAAATCGAAAAATATAAGAACAGAAAAATATAAATAATCAAAATTATAAATTTGAAATAAAATAAAAATCAAAAATCTAAAATTTTGAAAAAAAATAATAACTAACAACGAACAACGAAAGACGCATACGAACGAGCAACAAACGACGTGCGACATGCGACGTGCGACAACGACGCGACGTAACAACGCGACGTAACGACGAAAGACAAGCGACCAGCGACTGGCTACGAACGACGAGCGAAGTATGAAGGATGAGACATGATGAGACAAAAGAATATGCTAAAATTTTGAAAAAACGAAAAATATAAACATTCAAAAATATAATAAAATCGAAAAATATAAAAAAAACGAAAAATATAAAATTTCGAAAAATATAAAAAATAAAAAATATAAAAAATCGAAAAATATAAAAAATCAAAAATATAAATTTCTAAAAAATCTAAAATCTAAAATTTTGAAAAACAAAATTAATACCGAACGACAAACAACGAAAGACGCATACGAACGAGCAAGAAGCGACGTGACGTCATGCGACGGGCGACGTCTAACAACGACGCGACGTAGCGACGCGCCGTAACGACGAGTGACAAGCGACCAGCGACTGGCTACGAACGACGAGCGAAGTACGAAGGAAGATGAGACATGATGAGACAAAAGAAAAGAAAATTCTAAAATTTTGAAAAAACAAAAAATATAAAAATTCAAAAATATAAAAATTTGAAAAATATAAAAAATCAAAAATAAAATTTTCAAAAAAAATAAAATAAAAAATTTAAAATTTTTAAAAATAATAACGAACGACGAACAACAAAAGACGCATACGAACGAGCAAGTAGCGACGTGCGACATGCGACGTGCGACGTGCGACGTGCGACAACGACGCGACGTAACGAGTGACAAGCGACCAGCTACTGGCTACGAACGACGAGCGAAGTACGAAGGAAGATGAGACATGAGATAAAAGAATATGCTAAAATTTTGAAAACACGAAAAATGTAAATATTAAAAAATATACAAAATCAAAAATTTAAGAAATCGAAAAATATAAACAATCGAAAAATATAAAAAATCAAAAATATAAATTTCAAAAAAAATAAAAATCTAAAATCTAAAATTTTGAAAAAACAAAAATAATACCGAACGACAAACAACGAAAGACGCATACGAACATGCAACAAGCGACGTGCGACATGCGACGTGCAACGTAGGACAACGACGCGACGTAACAACGCGACGTAACGACGCGACGTAACGACGCGACGTAACGACGAGTGACAAGCGACCAGTGACTGGCTACGAACGACGAAAGAAGTACGAAGGAAGATTAGACATGATGAGACAAAGAAAAGAATATTCTAAAATTTTGAAAAAACGAAAAATATAAAAATCAAAAATATAAAAAATTGAAAAATATAAAAAATCGAAAAATATAAAAATTCGAAAAATTTAAAAAATCAAAAAATATAAAAAATCGAAAAATATAAAAAATCGAAAAAAATAAAAAATCAAAAATATAAATTTCAAAAAATAAAAATCTAAAATCTTAAATTTTGAAAAAAAATACCGAGCGACAAACAACGAAAGGCGCATACGAAGGAGCAACAAGCGACGTGCGACATGCGACGTGCGACAACGACGCGACGTAACGACGAGTGAGAAGCGACCAGCGACTGGCTACGAACGACGAGCGAAGTACGAAGGAAGATTAGACATGATGAGATAAAAGAAAAGAAAATTCTAAAATTTTGAAAAAACGAAAAATATAAAAATTAAAAATATAAAAAATCGAAAAATATAAAAATTCGAGAAATATAAAAAAGCAAAAAATATAAAAAATAGAAAAATATAAAAAATCACAAAAAAACTTCAAAAAATTTAAAATGATAAATTCTAAAATTTTGAAAAAAGGAAAATAGAAACGACCGACGAACAACGAAAAAAGCATACGAACGAACAAGCGACGTGCGACATGCGACAACCACGCGAAGTAAAGACGCGACATAACGACGAGTGACAAGCGACCAGCGACTGGCTACGAACGACGAGCGAAGTACGAAGGAAGATGAGACATGATGAGACAAAAGAAAAGAAAATTCTAAAATTTTGAAAAAACGAAAAATATAAAAATTCAAAAATATAAAAGATCGAAAAATATAAAAAATCGAAAAATATAAAATTTCGAAAAATATAAAAAATCAAAAATAATAAACAATCGAAAAATATAAAAAATCGAAAAATATAAAAATCAAAAATATAAATTTCAAAAAAATAAAAATTAAAAATTTTCTATTTTGAAAAATAATAACGAACGACGAACAACAATCGACGCATACAAACGAGCAACTAGCGACGTGCGATATGCGACGTGCGACGTGCGACAACGACGCGACGTAACGACGCGACGTACCGACGCGACGTAACGACGAGTGACAAGCGACCAGCGACTGGCTACGAACGACGAGCGAAGTACGAAGGAAGATGAGACATGATGAGACAGAAGAAAAGAAAATTCTAAAATTTTGAAAAAACGAAAAAATATAAAAATTCAAAAATAAAAAATCGAAAAATATAAAAAATAAAAAAATATAAAAAATCGAAAAATATAAAAAATCGAATAACATAAAAAATCAAAAACATAAATTTAAAAAAAATAAAAAGTTAAAATCTAAAATTTTGAAAAAAGAAAAATAATAACGAACGACGAACAACGAAAAAAGCATACGAACGAGCAACAAGCGACGTGCGACATGCGAAGTGCGACGTGCGACAACCACGCGACGTAACGACGCGACGTAACGACGAGTGACAAGCGACCAGCGACTGGTTACGAACGACGAGCGAAGTATGAAGGAAGATAAGACATGATGAGACAAAAGAAAAGAAAATTCTTAATTTTTGAAAAAAACGAAAATATAAAAATTCAAAAATATAAAAAATCGAAAAATATAAAAAATCGAAAAATATAAAAAATCGAAAAATATAAAAAATCAAAAAATATAAAAAATCAAAAAAAATAAAAATAAAAAATATAAAAATTTAAAAAATATAAATTTCGAATAATAGTTTCAAAATTTTACAAACTTTGACGAACACAGAACGACGAGCGACAAATGAACGTCGAGCATAGATCGACTAAGCACGGAAAATGAAGGACGAAAAGAAGACACACGAAAGATGACACGAAAGTGAAAGACGAATGACGAGACACGAGCGTTTAAACAGGAAGACGTACGAAAGACGAGCGACGAGAGTCGAATGACGGAAGAGTCAACACGAAAAAAGAAGACTAAATTTAAAAACTATAAAAATCAAAAAAAAATAAAAAATCAAAAAATATAAAAAGATCAAAATTATAAAAATTCAAAAAATATTAAAATTCAAAAAATATTAAAATTCAAGAAACATTAATTTCGAAAAATATAAAAAATCCAAAAATATGAAAAATCAAAAAAATTAAAAATTTGAAAAATATAAATTTCGAATAATAGTTTCAAAATTTTACAAATTTTGACGAACAAAGAACGACGAGCGACAAATGAACGTCGAGCATAGATCGACGAAGCACGGAAAATGAAGGACGAAAAGAAGACAACACACGAAAGATGACACGAAAGTGAAAGACGAATGACGAGACACGAGCGTTTAAACAGGAAGACGTACGAAAGACGAGCGACGAGAGTCGAATGACGAAAGAGTCAACAGGAAAAAAGAAGACTAAATTCAAAAATTTCTCAATTAGAGATAGCAGTGCTGAAATTAATTTTTTTCGAAATTTGGCACGTAAGGGTGGGGGGTCGTTTTGTAACTTGATCAGTTGAGGTTCCTTTTGTTTCTCGTCTATCTCGGAAACTATTCGTCTGATTGGAGTTTGCTTTGCACCAATGAATTTCTTTTTAAGCGTTCTACTTGTATACAGAATTAGAGATAGCAGTGCTGAAATTGATTTTTTTCGAAATTTGACACGTAAGGGGTGGTCGTTTTGTAACTTGATCAGTTGAGGTTCTTTTTGTTTCTCGTCTATCTCGGAAACTATTCGTCTGATTGCAGTTTGCTTTGCACCAATGAATTTCTTTTTATGTATTCTACTTGTATACAGAAATAGATATAGCAGTGCTAATATTAATTTTTTTCGAAATTTGGCACGTAAGGGGTGGTCGTTTTGTAACTTGATCAGTTGAAGTTCCTTTTGTTTCTCGTTTATCTCGGAAACTATTCGTCTGATTGGAGTTTGCTTTGCACCAATGTATTTCTTTTTAAGTGTTCTACTTGTATACAGAATTAGAGATAGCAGTGTTGAAATTAATTTTTTTCGAAACTTGGCACGTAAGGAGTGGTCGTTTTGTAACTTGATCAGTTGAGGTTCCTTTTGTTTCTCGTCTAATTTAATGTAAACGATGCCAAGATCTGCCTATCCGGATGTGAGCATCACTTAAAGTGGATTTATCGCTATTAGTATTTACTAAATGTATTAAATTATTAAACAATATTTTAAATTACACATACTATTAACGTTTTTAAGAAATTAATTTTCTTAATATGGTACTTTTTATCAAATTTAATGTAACCGAAGCAGTTCCAAGATCTGCCTACCCGAATATAAGCATCTCTGAAAGTGGCGTTATTGCTATTACCTTTCATTAATGTATTATTTTCTAAATAAAATTTATAATTTCAATTGTACTATTAACATTTTTCAAAAACATTTATCTTATATTGTTTTTTTTTTACAGATTTTGTGTATGCGAGGAAGCGTCAAGATCCACCTTCCCGGAGCCTCTTTTAAAGTGGCGTTATCGCTATTACTATTCATTAATGTATTATTATTATTTAAATAATATTTCATATTACAATAGTATTATTAACATTTTTCAAAAATATATTTTTCTTACATGGGTATTTTAATCCAATTTGATGTAAGCGAAGCAGCGTCCAGATCTTCCTACCCGGATGCGAGCATTTTTAAAGTGGCGTTATGGCTCTTACTATTTACTAAATGTATTATTATTATTTAAATATTATTTCATTTTACAATTGTACACTAAACATTTTTCAAAAATATATTTTCTTTTATTGTTGTTTTCATCTAATATGATGTAAGCGAAGAAGCTCCAAGTTCTGCCTACCCGGATGTGAGCATCTTCTAAAGTTGCGTTATCGCCATTACTATTCACTAAATGTATTAAATTTTTAAATAATTTTTTTTACAATTATACTCATAACATTTTACTGAAATATATTTTCTTCATATTTTACTTTTCATCATATTTGATGTAAGCGAGGAAGCGCCAAGATGTGCATACCCGATTGTGAGCATCTCTTAAAGTGGCATTACCACTTTTATTTCAATAATGTTTCATTTTACAATTTGTACTATTAACATTATTCAAAAATATATTTTCCTATATTGGTATTTTTCATCAAATATGATGAATGCGAGTCAGGGTTATGAACTGCCTATTCGGATGCGAGCATCTTTTAAATTGCGTTATCAATATAACACTTCACAAAATGTATTATTATTTAAATAATTTTTTAAATTTACAATTGTACTATTAACATTTTTCAAAAATATATTTTCTTATTTTGGTAATATTCATTAATTTTGCGCGCGGCGATGGTGTAACGGTTAGCGTACCGGTATGTTGTACAAAAGTTGACTAGATCAAACCCGATCGCAGCCTTGGGTTTTTAAGGGCGAAACAATCCATCGTTCGCCTTCCTTCGGTGACGAAGTAATGCCGGCAGTCCCATGTTCGCAGATTTACTTGCATGTAAAGGTTCTCATGCCTAAAAGACGCCTATGAGCCAAATTGATATCGCCTGTTTTCGCCCAAGAAATACCTCCTTTCTCTGCTATTTGGTGAAAGGAGCGTAGCGAAATTTACGTGGTCAGACGGAAGAGCAGACCTCATGGCCTCAGTCTTGCTACGTAAAATAAGGCTTTAATTCAATTTAATTGAAATTTGAAGTAAGCGAGGCAGCGCCAAAATCTGCCTACCCGGATAGGAGTATGTTTTAAAGTAGCGTTATCATTATTACTATACCTTAAAAGTATTTATAATGAAATAATATTTCATTTACAATTACACTATTTACATTTTCAGATATATGATTTCTTAATTTGATACTATTTATCAAATATGATGTATGCGTAGCAGCGCCAAGGTCAGCCTATCCGTATATGAGCATCTCTTAAAATGGCGTTACCGCTATTACTATACACTAAATGTTATTTTATTTAAAAATTATTTCATTTTGCATTTGTACTATTAACATTTAAAAAAAAATTCTTATATTGGTATTTTCATCGAATTTGATGTTACAGAGGAAGCGCCAAGATCTGCCAACCGGATGTTAGCATCTCTTAAAGTGGCGTTTTCATTATTACTATACACTAAATGTAATATTATTTACATTATATTTTATATACAATTGTACTATTAACATTTTTCAGAAATATAATTTCCTATCTTAGTACTTTTCATCAAATTTGATTTAAGTGATGCAGCCCCAAGATCTTCCTACCTGGATGTGGGCAACTGTAAGTGGCGATATCGCTATAACTATTCACTAAATGTATTTATATTAAAATAATATTTCATTTTACAATTATACTATTAACATTTTTATAAAATACATTTTCTTATTTTGGGACTTTTATCAAATTTTGTGTAAGGGACGCCGTGCCAAAATCTGCTTACACGGATGTGAGCATATTTTAAAGTGGCGTTATCACTCTTACTATACACTAAATGTATTCTTATTTAAATATTATTTCATTTTACTATTGTACTATAACATTTTTCAAAAATATAATTCCTTGAATTGGTACTTTTCATCAAATTTTATGTAGGCGATGTTGTCAAGATCTGCCAACCCGGATGAAAGCATCTTTTAAAGTTATCATTATTACTTTTCCCTAAAAGTATTCTTATCAAAATAATATTTAATTTTACAATTGTAATGTTAACATTGTTCAAAGATAAACTTTTTTGTTTTGTTATTTATCATCAGTTTTGATGTAAGCGATTTAGCGCCAAGAATCAGCCTACCCGGAAGTGAGCATCTTTTAAAGTGGCGTTATCCTTTATACTACTAACTAATTGTATTCTTATTTAAAATATAATTCATTTTACAATTGTACTATTAACATTTTCAGAAATAAATTTCCTTTTTTTGGCACTTTTCTTCAAATATGATTTAAGCGAGGCATCGCGAAGATCTGACTACCGGGATGCGAACATCTTTTAAAAGTGGAGTTAACATTATTACTATTCACTATTTAAATAATATTTTACTTTACAATTGTAAAATTAACATGTTTCAAAAATAAATTCTCTTATTTTGATACTTTTCATCAAATTCGATGTAAGCGAGGCAGAGCCAAGTTCTGCCTACCCGGATGCGAGCATCTTTTAAAAGTAGCGTTATGATTATTACTATTCACTACATGTTTTCTTATTTAAATAATTTTTCATTTTACAGTTGTTTTATTAACATTTTTAAAAAAATATCTTATTTTGGCACTTTTCATCAAATTTGATGTGAGGCAGCGCCGAGAACTGCCTCCCCGAAAGTGAGCATCTTTTAAAGTGGCCTTATCCTATATACTGTTAAGTAATTGTATTCTTATTTAAAATATAATTCATTTTACAATTGCACTATTAACATTTTTCATAATTAAATTTTCTTTTTTTGGTAATTTCATCAAATTTGATGTAAGCGAGGTAGCGCAAAGATCTGCATATCCGGATGCAAGCATTTTTTTTAAAAAAGTGGCATTATCATTATTACTATTCACTAAATGTATCTTTATTATTTTTGTCATGTTTTAAAAGTGGCTTTATCATTATCACTATTCATTAATTGTATTCTTTTTTAAATAATAATTCATATGACATTAGTAATATTAACAGTTTTCAGAAATATATTTTCTTTTTTTGGTACTTTTCATAAAATTTGATGTAAGCAGCGCCAAGATTTGTCTACCCGGTTTTGAGCATCCATTTAAAGTGGCTTCATCACTTTTACAATTTACTAAATGTATTAATTTTTAAATTAAATTTTAATTTACAATTGTGCTTCTAACATTTAAATATAATAATTAAAATTATTGTTTATCGTACTGGTAGTTTTCTTTGAATATGATGTAATTGACGCAGCGTCAAGATATACCTACCCGGGTATGAACATCCTCTTAAAGTGACGTTATCACTTATAGTATTCACTAAATATATGATTAATCAAATGATATTTCAATTTACGTTTGTACCATTAACATTAAAAAAATAATTTTATCTCTTTTTTTTTAATTCGATATTCGAGGCAGCGCCAAGATTTGCCTACCCGGTTACGAATATGAGCATCTTTTTTAATGTGGTGTTATCCCTTCTACCAAAAATTAAATATATTATTATTTAAATAATATTTTTACTTACAATTATGCTAATAACTTTTTACATTTAAAACAAGAGAGAGAGAAAACTTGAAAAGTATCCCTAGGTAAGACAGTTTTACCTACTTATGCAACAAAGTATTACATTATAAACAAATTGCAATAATAAAAATTATTAGCAAACACACCGTTTACACCTTTAGAGTTTTAATGTGCACACTGATTCTTCAAACTTTTTAATGTTTTTGAAATTCATATTGTCGATGTAGAACAAGTGTTGCAATACTGGTGCAGGTTGTTGTGGGTGCAGCCTCCTCCTACATTGCTTATTTCTCAATGCAGTCCGAGGGTCGAAGTCCACACATGATGTCCACAATGAATGTGTCGAGACACAACCAAGCATTTGAAATGATTCAGCGTGTTTTTTCGCTCTCCAATTGAGGCCACTTAATTTGTCCTAAAATAACTTGAGCTCGCTCCAGTGTGAGGCAGAGGGGAAGAAAACTGAATTTCACCAATTCTTTTCAAACAGACAGAAAATAAAAGAATACCACCTGATTGGCATATGACTAGCATAAACACACATTTTAACATTTTGCCTCTCCTACACGATTGAATGATTATTTCGAGTTTCCGGGCGAGTGAACATCTATTATTATTATTATTATTATTATTATTATTATTATTATTATTATTATTATTATTATTATTATTACTATTATGATTATTACTATTACTATTATCATTATTAGGATAGGGTTCTCTAATGTGGAATACGTTCCTAATGTGAAATGCCAAGTGAGTCTCGTAAGTGTAGTGCATGCTTTAATTGCAGGAGGTGGCGGCGAACTTCTCCAATGGATTGTCACATCAGGCATCGTCCCACATGTCGCCATCCAGATATCACCCACCAATGGGGCACCGCCGCAGCCGGGACAAGCTCTAAGCTCCCGACTGGTCTCCTGATACGTGTGGTAGTGTAGTGCATGTAAGTGTGTGTGTGTGTGTGTGTGTATGTAAGGTCCTCACACCTTACATTGGGCAAGGAAGATAGCCCGTGGCCCAACGCCTGGTGGTGATCGGAGAAATCACGGAAAATACCGATCGAGGAGTTGGCCGAATACTCCTCTAGACAGCAGCTGGCTTTCACCTCGCTAGCGACCTGTCAGAGGCACGGCAGTGGCATCAGTTGACGCCCTGAGCCACCTTGGTCGATGGCTGAGACACGGAGGAAAACTATTGTAATCGTATACAAAATTCTTGGTTCAGACTATCTTATTTTAGGCAATTTTATTATTATTATTATTATTATTATTATTATTATTATTATTATTAGGATAGGGTTCCCTAATGTGAAATACCGAATTATCAGAGTTGCAACGAATAGCCATCTGGTGTCAAAATTTGGAAATTACTTGGAAGATGCCCTTGAACGAGCGTAGAAAATGTTTTTTGAGTTGGAAATCTGAGTGAAGTGGAAAGCGTGTTTTCTTCGGAGCAGTAAAGCGGAGCAGAAATCACAAAGCAGATAAAGATCTATAACAGGAGTACCTCGAACTCCTGAGAAAGTAAGATAGCAAATTATTGAGAATTATTGCGAAGGCATGACTGATTCTCCAGAGATTGGCATTGCTTCATAAAATCTGGTGGTCGATTTCGTAACTAATACCCTCACTCTACCCACATTTCTTCAATCCATCGCTCAAGAAAAGTTGCGCGAGTAATACAGACTCTATCTTTTCAAACCTTTTATTTAATTCATGAATTGCTTGGTGCGACGGCGTTATACTGTATGCACATAATTCAAACCCATCGTGGTAATTATGATCAAGTAACCACTACTTCTGCATCAAAAATATATTTTTAACCAGTGTTAACTTCGTATTCATTGTAAACTGTACGAATTCGCTGATGAAATCCTTCACGGAAACACCTAATACAACGTGTCACTCACTATCATCAACGTGAGTACAAAACAAAACACGGTCAGTATTCTTTTTAGTTTCTTACTACTCTAATCAATTCAAATGAAGTCGTAGGCTTCCGCGGTCAGAGTCATGTTCGTGATCTGGGCTGACCTGGTGATTATTTTTTTATAAACCGGGTAGGCCATTAGCTGCTTGATAATAGCAGTTATTCAGAAGTGAATTGATTAGAGCGTGATCTGGGCTGTCCGGGTGACGCCTCGTCGAAGGCTGTGTTGCCGACGTTGATATACGAGCCCTGAGGAAGACCACAAGATGATCGAAACATGGGCAACACAGCCTTCGACGCGGCGTCACCCGGACAGCCCAGATCACGCTCTAATCAATTCACTTCTGAATAACTGCTACTATCAAGCAGCTAATGGCCTACCCGGTTTATAAAAAAAATATTGATGCAGATTTTGACCGCGAAACAGTTTAAAAGCAATATGGTCGTGATGTTCCGAATGTGGAAAACGAGCATAGTTCTAATGTAAAATATTCCGCATTGCCACTATAAAATTTAGTTGGTTCTTTTGACAGTGTACAGAATGTTCCAAAAATAGGGGGCATAATTTCAGGTATGTATTTCTCATATGTAGACAATCAGAATAGTTCATTACAACATGTGTTCGGAAGTGCTTCATTTCGGAGCTTCAGTATTTTTGGACAAACATTTTTAAAACACATTTTTTATTATTGTAACATGTGTATATAAAAATGACCATTTACTGCCAATAATACAAAGAAAGTATCCTGCAAATTTTAACAAATTGTGAATAACAGTTTCTGAGAAGAGTTACATTAATTACAAAATAATTACGTTTGCGGCAAAAGCCATATGAAAAGTCTGTACTTGCCACTGCTCTAATAGAATATTCTTGCTTCGTGTTCTGGATCATCTTCAGTGAAAAAAAACAATGCTACCAACGTGAGCACGTTTCAATAACACATTTACAAACCAACATGCTATTAAAGAGGCATTCTTGTTTGCATTATTCAAAAAGGGGGCGTGGCTCATGTGCACTAGGTCATTTAAATAAGAATTAAAGGGACTTCCAAGCGCCCTGGAAGAAAAAAAATTAATATATTTGGAAATAACAAAGTTTTGAGCTATGTATTTAGCCAAAAACGAAAATCGATCATTTGACCTATTTCATGTAACCTTTTTCCCCTTAATGGGTGGGGGGACCAGGGAAAAAGGTTACATGAAATAGGTCAAATGATCGATTTTCGTTTTTGGCCACCTTACCTGACTCAGTGCAGTGCGAAGAAAGTACCACTGGGATGACAACTTGCTGGCGCCAACGTCTCGAACCTTTGGCAACGAAGTGATAGTATGGGCAGAAGACTCGTCACAATCCGGTAGGCACTTTCTTTTTGACGTATGTTACACTCACGAGCACAACACTACCACACATGACGGCAGACCGGTTGGGAGCTTTTCCTAGCTGGGGAGGTGCCCCGCTGGTAGGATGAACCTGGTTGGGTGAAAGCCTCACCGGATCTCACCAACTAGTAGGGGAAGATCACCGCCACCTTCCGATGAAAAACCATACACTACACTTACGGGACAAGTTTTGGCCTTAGCTGTTGACACTTGCGGAATCACTAATTAATCAATCTACCCACAAAGTTCTAAACGTACAGAGATACCAAACATATAGCTTCGACTAGTATGAAAACTCACTAAAATCGTTTCCGCCTGTTCTACTATTTAGATTTATTAATAATTCTGCAATTAAGTGTGATAACTTGGTGGCAGAATACACTAACTTAACATTACAGAACTTAACAACTATACAAACTTCACAAAATCACATGAATATTTCACCGTGCAATCTTTCATAGAACTCCACTTCACCGCACTGCAATACAGCGAGCTGTAATGTCTTACTTACTCACTCGTTTCTCTCAGTTACACAACGACCAACGAATTTACGACCAACAAATCGAAACTGAAAATTGCGTCTAACAAACTGGATGTTGTTGTTCTGAATTTGGATTTAAAAATTATGTTTACTTGTATGTTTTGCTGTGCCATTGCTATCAAAACGCCATTACCGAGGAAAGAGAGAAACGTCTTAAAAATAAGTGTTTGGAAATCGAAGTGATTCCTTATGTTATCCCCCAGATGTACAATTAAAAATTAGTAAAATAATCATAAAATAGTTTTAATAACAAAAAGGCATTTTGCCAAACTTCCGGGCTCTAGTAATAATAATAATAATAATAATAATAATAATAATAATAATGACGATGATAATAATAATTTTCTATCAACACATTTTTATGACAATTTCTGGATATATTGTAGCTTTGTATGAGTACCTTAGGAAGTTGCGAGGGTGAATAAAGACTCATTTATTTATTAAGCTCCAGGAAAGAAGATCAGTTCCAAAAAGGACCACTTTATTAAAATAAGGCAATATACATTTTTCAAAATCTTAAAAATTAGTATTGATAATCTCAACATTTTTCCAGATACACAAATTATATTATTTTTCACAAAACGTATTAAAATTATAAATCAAGAATAAGAATATAAAAACAATCATAAAAAATCAACTACCATGCAATGTTTACTGTTCTTCATGATTTTTGTAATGAAATGTTTAATAGTTCTGGATATTTTACATATTTTTTATTTAAACTAGAAACCAACGTACAAAATATTAATTTAATTATTTTAAAAATAGATTTTTCGTATATTTCAATTTTTTATTGTTACCCTTCAGTTTCCTTATTGCTTACTTCCTTGTAATAGTTTGTGTATGATCCGCAGACAGCATCGTATTTATTATAGATCAAATACATACAGTATTGATAGGGCATGCAGAAAAGCTAGTGTGCATGCTTCAAAGTGATTAACGGAATGGCCGCCGCGCGGCGCTAGTGTAGCTATTTTGGAGAGTAGCATAACCTGTATGCGGCTTTAAAAATGAATGTGATATTGGATTGTGGGTATAAATGAGAGCTATTGAATTTTATCGTGGAAACAGTATAATATTCATGTTTTTATCGAGATGTTCCACTCATACTTTGAGAGACGTGATAACAATGAGGCAATATTACGTTTTTTAAATAGGTAATTATTTAATACATTGTTAAAATAACATACATTCTCAATAATAATGGTATATTTTTATTTATCGTTTATATAACCCCTTTTTAAAGCGTCAATATTAGACAATCATAATATACAATTAGGACAAGATAAAAAAAATTGTAGGTATTTATTAGATGGGAAATGAAATTACTTCCATGTCTAAATTAAGTAATTTACGCCTTCTAAACAATTACTGAAATAATTGCCGTATTTACGCAACGAAATAATATCACCCAATTTCTTTCGCAAGTACTTGTATCACCACCGTACAAACAATTTGAATTCAAAGATGGAGGCTTCTGTGTCGAATGTCAATATTTATTTGACTGTCCGGCAGACGCTGACTCCTAAGCACAAATGGCAACGTTTCAGCCGTCAAACCGCGACCTTCTTCAGGGCAAAATTCGGCAGCATAACGACAGAAACGTTGGCATCTAGGAACGGTGTCTTCCGGATATATAACGCCAAATATATAATGTATTATACACATAAAAAGTATATATTCCATAATGTACATGTAAAGTATATATATTCCATAATGTACATGTTTGAAGTTAATTCGTATGTTACATGTTTTTGGTAACGATGTTTACAGCCGATGCCGCCATAATGGAAAGAGATGGGCGAGCTTGTACGGCACATCAATATTTGCTCGCTCTGCGCAGCATCAGTTTACGTCAAGAAAGCACGTGACCACAACATGTGATAAGTCGCAAGTGGCATAAAGTGACATCTTTCAACAGTGACCAACCAACAATAACACAATAAAGGTGTACTAGATGCAATAAACTAAATGAAATGCTTGGTGCATCTGCTTCAATGACTTGTCACAGGAAGCTTATTTTCGTATTGGGCTGCATTTATAAATCCGGCTAATATTGTGACGTACATTGATGCCTGAAGCTCATTGGCTGAAGTCGGACACTATGTGCAATAGCTCACCCGTATCTTTCCGCTATGGACACCGCATTAGTACTCCGGGGACGGGGGTGGCATGGAGGGGAGGGCGACTGGTGCCTAGAGCCAGCCTTTCCGGTTGTACTCCGGGAGGACGCGCTGAAACCACCTTCGCATGGCCGGCTGTTGGTAGGCTTGCGCCCCGGAGAGCTGGTCGCCGGCCAAGCGCGCCTCGATGTCCATTTCCTGAGTCGCCCGCACGATCGGAGTCACGCATGTGGAGCTGTACACGGCGTACAGCCCGTGGCGGTCCAGGTCGGCCAGCAGCTCTTGCAGCGACGGGGCCTGCAACGCGACAAGGGTTCATTGATTGATTGATTGATTGATTGATTCGTTGATTGATGTTTGCATGGCGCACAGCCCGTGGCGGTCCAGGTCCGCCAGCAGATCTTGCAACGACGGGGACTGCAACGCGACAAGGGTTCATTGATTGATTGATTGATTGATTCGTTGATTGATGTTTGCATGGCGTACAGCCCGTGGCGGTCCAGGTCGGCCAGCAGCTCTTGCAGCGACGGGGCCTGCAACGCGACAAGGGTTCATTGATTGATTGATTGATTGATTGATTCGTTGATTGATGTTTGCATGGCGCACAGCCCGTGGCGGTCCAGGTCCGCCAGCAGATCTTGCAACGACGGGGACTGCAACGCGACAAGGGTTCATTGATTGATTGATTGATTGATTCGTTGATTGATGTTTGCATGGCGTACAGCCCGTGGCGGTCCAGGTTGGCTAGCAGCTCTTGCAGCGACGGGGCCTGCAACGCGACAAGGGTTCATTGATTGATTGATTGATTGATTGATTCGTTGATTGATGTTTGCATGGCGCACAGCCTGTGGCGGTCCAGGTCGGCCAGCAGATCTTGCAGCGACGGGGCCTGCAACGCGAAAAGGGTTCATTGATTGATTGGTTGTTTGATTGATTAATGTTTACATGGCATCCAGCTCGTGCCAGTCCAGGTCCTTCTGCAGTGACGGAGCCTGCAACGCGACAAGGATTCGTGGATTGATGGATTGATGTTTGCATGGCGTACCCGTGGCGGTCCAGGTCTGCCAGCAGCCCTTACTGCGACGGTGCCTGAAATGCGAGGAGGGTTGATTGATGTTTTGCTCTACAGCGTGGTATTTATGACAGATATACTGTACATTTATTAGTATCATCCCTACAAAAAGTTTGAAGAAAAATGTAGGAGATGATTTTGAGGAAATCTTGTTTTTAATATTGCCCATAATTCATTCAACATTGAAAAATACAACAATTTTCAAGAAAATGTAGTACATGATTCTGGAAACCAATTTTATTTGAAGAAAAACATATTTTCTTCCATATTGTAGTTGTCAGAAGAAGCCAAAAAATCAACTATATCAACCGATCAACTTCTTTAAGTTTAGAAAATTCAGAGTTAACAGTAAGAATCGCACTTATGCAGTCTTTATAAGTGAATTTCACTCTATTTTTAAAAGAAATTGAAAGAAAAACTTTGGCGCTATATTTGAAAAATATATTTGAGAAAGTTTTGGGCGATGTCGAGTGAATAAACAGAAATTAGAGGATAACGAAGTGATCATTTACGTGGAATAATTTTAATAATAAAAAGAAATAGAATGAAGTAATGAAATACTCTGTACCAAAAATGGCGTAGCTTAATTTACATTTTTGTAAAAGTAATTACATTTCAAGTTGAAAATCAACGGATTACAGTTAATTCCAGAAACTATTCTCCACGTGTTTGTTGTCTGTATTTATGTCTTTACCTTCAATCCTAGAAGACCCATGACTTCCTGTAACTCTGCGTGGTATTCGCGAATCAGGAGATCTTGATGGTGTTCTGAAACGTTGTCGCTGAGACTTGTATTGAGGAAATAGAGGATGTCGATTGCGGGTGAGCACACGTTGGAGACCTGCAAATAAAACAACAACACAGTTCTCAGTAAAACCACACACATTTATACTTTACAGTGGCGGAGCGTGAGAGAACATAAGGCCAAGACATAAAGACGTGAATTAAGCATTTATTGATTTGGCACGCGTCAGACCTGCATGTGTATTTCATGTTCAGGGAGCGGTGGCTCAGGGCATCAATTGATATCACAGCAGAGCCTCTGACTGCGAGGTCCTAAGTTCGATTGCCGACGATGGCAGGATTTTCGGCATGAGCGTGTTAGCTAGGTTAAGTTCATGGATGCGAATTCTACCGGGCGGCTGCTTTGATCGGTAGTCGTTTGTGGTTTCTTCGATCAACACCAAGCGAATGCCGGAGCAGTACCCGAACAAACGGGCCACGCGCAACTAGAGATCTTTTATAGAATGTTATTTTGAAAGATATTGATAGAGAAGTGAACGATAGAAAATTATGCCTAATCTCAGGTAAGAGAGTATATTCGCAAAATATACATGTACATAACCGAGCTGACGGAGTTTGAAACATTAAGAAAGCTTAACATACTAGTCTTTTTTTATTTATTTGCAGTAGAATAATCTGGAATGGGATTGGAGCATGGGTTTTGATACCCTCTCTCTCTCTAACATCTTCCAATACACATTCCATGTTACTTAAGATTTTACTTATTTCATTCACTATTATTCCTCTGAAAAATAAACAAACGTTTTACGAATATCAACATAGAACGACAGTGAAAGTCATTATATGGCTTTTCTTACCTGGTAATCTACAAATCGAATGTCAACAGGAATCCCATCCTCATACCGAAACATCATGTTGTTAGTCCAAAAATCACCGTGAACGACTACATTGAAACCGTCATTTTTGGTATCAAACATGTCTACAAGTTTTTTTATTTGTTCAGGATTCTGAAAAAGAAATATTAAAGTGTTATTAAAACCACTTATCATTTAATACATTTTATTGTGTAAATTCCATTCCCATGCTCTCAATAAAAATTAAATTAAAACAGGATATTAACCAAAAATTTTCAATTAATTTACTTCGATTATAAAATATAATATTTCAATTTTGATATTTCTGGCAAAGATAATTGAAATCCATCTAAAAGAGTGCATCTAAGTTGGACCTCAAGAGAAATGCACGAGTTATCATAAACAAATGGCAAAACTAGCCTGTTTATGGAAAATATCACTAACACTACATATATTCAGACTATAAAGAAAAAATGCTGATCTATTCGTTGAAAACATAATCAACAGTCCACTCCATTACTTAATGATTTTCATACTACCTCTTTCTAATAACACAGGCACACAAGAACGAAATTGACAGGCCCAAAGAATTGACACATGTTTCTCTATGTATGTCGCCGCACTGATTCCGCAACCACCCTCGAGTTTTTTTAACTGCCCATCAGCTAAATACACAGTATTTTTATTCTACTTTTATACGTAATTATTTTCAGCTCAACTTATTAGTAAAAATGGCATACGACCTTAACCCACATTTCATAAACGATCTTAAGTAATGATTATCATTTCAACTTATAATTCATTGTTGTAATTCGATGTTCTTAACATTGAACCTAATTTGTTAGCATTTACATATGCTTGTTTTAGGTACGTTTTATTCCCACAGCTGCTGTAGTTTGACGTTTTATCCCCACAGTAACTTTATGGCGTATTTTCATTGGGGTAATGCTAATTGTAAGGATAGGAAGTACTACTTTAGGCGTTGTAAGTGAATATTGATAACACTGTTCTCTAAGCTGTATTACACCATAACACTGGTTTATTCAATATTAATTTTTAGGAAAAAATCTGTCAATGATTGGTGTTTAAATTAGCATATTAAGTCAGAAAATTCATATTACTTTTGACTTTCATGTTTACAAAACGGATTTCAACTCCTCTCTCATTTATTTCACACCTCGCAGTAGAAAATTCAGCATCAAACTCATTTCAACATCAAGAAACCTCAATAAACATTATAAATATGCTGGTTTTCACAAACACCGTACGGCCCATGCACGTATCTCGTCGAGAACCCTTATGACTGTTTCGTATTCATATTCACTTATTCGAGAGTCGCACTCAGGCAATATTTTGCTACATAATGTTTGGCAACATTGCTTTATTGGTTACTAGATACGAATCTAAAAGGCCGTGTCAATCTTGTTTACAATTTTGGGGGTTCTTTTAAGCGTAAGAATAGCAACTGGCTTCATCGACAGACTATCAAACGAAAAGAAATTATAAATTTCGTTTCGTTGCTTCGATGCGTGAAGTCCTGTACGGATAATTGCTAGTAATAGAATTTCTCCGATTTTGCGTTCTTAATAACTATATTTAGCGGCTTACGATATTTTTACAATACATGAGGGAAGTTTTATGAATATTTTAATATTTCTTGATACCACTATAGATATTTTTGTAATGATTCTACAAACTGTGGGCTGCCTTATTCAATAGAGATCTGTACATATCAACTGAAAAAATAATAAAATAAAAACCCTTTTTCATTGTGATCATCGTAAGATAACCTGTAAAACATGGTCCTCGTAGGATAACCTACAAAATACGCCCCGGTGCTGTGGTCTGCAACTGAAATCAATAAATTACGTAACTGAAATTATATTGCATAAAATCTGTGCCATTAGCAAAAGTGCCATTAGCATTTTTAGGAATAGTGGTGATGTTTATCATCTATTCAAGCCCACGTTGTTACTGAGCAACAGATAAACGTCAAAACGTCCTTGTCAAAACGATCTCTCATCTTAAATTCTTGTTCCTATGCATTTCCAAAAGATTTTCCAAGTCTCTCAAATATTGTTTTGGTATAAGATCTTCTGTTTTGATTTCAATCATTCCAAAAACTCATAAAACCCCTTGATGTTATTCCACGTTGAAAAATAAGAGTCAACTTAAGAGTATATATAAGCTCACATAAAAATAAGTGAATGCTTAAGAGACGACTATGAATTCGACAGGTTACTCACTTTGTATTTCTCGAGCGCATCAGCGTACGCCTCGAAGCCGGGCCAGAGCCTGCAGGCGTCAGCCGCCGACTGCAGCCCCGCCTCCACGAAGGGCGAGCTGCCCCCGCGCGCCATCTCCCAGGGGTTCCCGAAGATCTGCGGCAGTTCGGGCTGCCGCCGCAGGAGAGCGTGCGACGCGGCGTGGAAGCGGGCGAGGGCGCGCAGCGCAACCAGACAGTGCCTGCCACGGGTTAGAATTTAACTCAACGAGCTGGAATATTGAGTGGCTGAAGCGCCTCTATCTTTGAAGCACATGAAAGCCATTCTTTTTGTGCAGCACCTTCCGGAAGAAGAAAAAAAAGAGGAGAGAGAGAGAGAGAGAGAGAGAGAAAGAGAGAAAGAGAGCGAGAGAGAGAGAGAGAGAGAGATTGACAACACAGACAACGAATAGGAATAAGATCTGATGCAAACAACACGCCGCCATCAGGTACCTCGCATGGTTTATTGCAAAAAAATAAAAATAAAAAAATAAATAAATAAAATAAAATTAAAAAAAAAATAAAATAAAAAAAGAAGAAAAAAACATGACGCCGTCGAGCGTCGACTAAGAACGCTGAAACCTAGGTCAGCCACTCTATGTACTATTCTAACCACTAATGTAAAGCAGTGCTCAAAAACACCATAACAACTTTCTCACAGTTGTAATCTGTAACATAATCCTTAAAATACACCGCTTAATTCGTAAAAATCGAGCGGTGATAAAATGACGGTAATAAAATCAGAAACAACATATAATCCACACAAAATATAAGATTACGAATTTCTACTAATATTTGTTTAAAAGTTTTGAAAGCAGATTGGATTAGGAAAATACAAAATGCCCATTTTTTAGGTGATGTTATTTTAGTCCTACTCTAATTGAAATAGACTTATTTGAGAAAAAAACAATATAGAAATAAGATCTGATATACCTGTAGATTCAATGTAACTTATTTTAAATATTTGGCCCATTTTGAAACTATTGAACTTAATTTCATTCGTCGAATAATCCTATCAAATACCACTATTGATTTGGAAATGCTCAGATAAATCCCCTCCTCGCTTCGCGAGTCGGAGATTTATCTACAATTTCCAAAGCATTCCTGGGATCACCGTCTTAGGTGGCAATGGGAATCAACTGATGTCACTGCGGTGCCTCTGACCGGCAGGTCCCAGGGTCAGAGGTGGATTTACGCATAGGCACAGTAGGCACGTGCCTACGGCGGCAAATTTTCAAGGGCGGCAAATTTTCAAAGGCGCAAAATTTTCTTGATATTTTCTAAAACAAATTTGGGTTCTCTAAAATCTATAACAGCATAAATCATATTTTTATTTTAAAAATATCATATTAATATTTAATACAAGCTATTTATTTGTCTACTTCATTAGAGTATACCTTATGATTTCAGAAGTATATGAATCTGAAACTAAGAATGAAAGAAAACATGTTGCAATTCTAGTTGTCATGTTTTAGTTTCCTTTTAATGTTAACGTTTCAGTGTTGAAACGTTAATAATGTTGTACGTTACTTGCAACGAAGATTCAGTTTATATCCAAAATTAGCTAATCCAAAAAAATTATTTAATTTATGAAAACAATGTGCAAATATAATGTTACTTTTAAAGTTAAAACGTTTAAATTAATGAGGAATTGTTACTGAAACGTTACAATTAGAAATGTAACATTAATTTTAAACAGGGGGCGGCAAATTTGGTGTGCCTACAGGCGGCAAAAATATTAATCCGCCCCTGCCTAGGGTTCCACTCCCGACGGTGGCAGGATTTTCGACACCACACAAATAGGCAGGTCGAATTCAGCCGCTGACTGGAAGAGAAAGCTAGCGGCCGGCTGTCCTGATCGTGGATCTTCTAATCAACATCAGGCGAATGCCGGAGCAGTACCCTCGCAACCGAGTCACGGACTGAGTGCGATCTTATTTTCCTCCTCCTTATTCTATCATCACCCCTTACTTACACACACACACACACACACACACTCACATACATGCACTACACTACCGCACATGCCGGGATACCAGATACCACATTGTTCCGGCCGGGGCGGTGCCTCGTTGGGGAAAACCCCGCTAACCGACGTACAGTTCAGAAATTGATACGACCAATTAGCGGGGGAAGACCACCGTCACCTCTCGCCATAAAAACGCACTACACTTGCGGGACTATTGAACACAGCTGTCCACGCGCCTGGAGTCACTAATCACGAATTCACGATCGCAATATTGATCCGAGAAACCACAAAAAACTACCGATCAGAGCAGCCCGGAGCTTATATTCTCCAGACGACTGAATTCGACCTAGCCGACAAGCTACGGTCGAAAATCCTGCTGCAGTCAGCACTCGATCTCACAACCTTCCGGTCAGAGGCACTGCAGTACCATCAATAGATGCCCTGAGCCACCTAGCGGGAATACGCAAGAGCAATCAAAAATAATAATAACAAAAGTACTATTAAACACAAGAATAAATATAATAACAACAATAATAATAATAATAATAATAATAATAATAATAATAATAATAATAATAATAATAATAATAATAATAATAATAATAATAATAATAAGAAGAAGAAGAAGAAGAAGAAGAAGAAGAAGACGAAGAAGAACAAGAACAAGAACAAGAAGAAGAACAAGAAGAAGAACAAGAAGCAGAAGCAGAAGAACAAGAATAACGAGAACAAGAATAATAATATTAACTATAATAATAGTGGTGTGGTGGTGGTGTGGTCGTGGAGGAGGGGATGCTTGTGGTTGTGGTGATAGTGGTTGTTGCACTGATGTGATGGTGGAGGATGGGTGTAGTTGGTGTTGTGGTGGTGGAAGAGCGGGGGTGGTTGTGATTGTAATGGTGGTGAAGGAGGAGTATGTGCACCTGAGACCGAGTCCGCGCTTGCGCTCCGCCAGCGTGAAGCCCTCGGGTCTGAGGTCCTCCATCACGAGGTGGTGCACTGGTGCGGTGCCCCCCAGCGGGCAGCGCGCGGCGAAGGCCCCGAACCGTCCGGGCGCCACCTCCTCCAGCACGCCCTGCGCACGCGCACGCCATTCGCACCGATAGTCTACCTGCCTTCACGCGGAGCCACTCGGTGGCGCCACCGAGAAGTGGAAGAGCCCTTCACACGCCGCCACTCGGTGGCGCCACTCAAAAGCAACACACACAGCCACCGCTACTGACCACGAGGGAGGAAGGCTGCCTTCACACGGAGCCACTCTGCGGCGTCACCGAGAAGTGGAAGAGCCCTTCACACGCCGCCACTCGGTAGCGACACTAAGAAGCGGCAGAGGTCTTCACACGCAGTCACTACCGACCACCACAAAGGAAAGCAGCCGTCACATGTAGCCTCTCGGTAGCGCCACTAAGAAGGGGCGGAGCCCTTCACGCGCAACCAGACGGTGGCGTCATCAAGAAGAGGCAGAGCCCTTCACACTTAGCCATTCGGTGAAGCCAACGAGAAGCGACAGAGTCCGTCACACGCAGTCAGTGCCAATGACAATGAGGGGGGAGACTGCTTTCACACGGAGTAGCGGTACCACTAGTGTTACAACTTGGTCAATATTTTCATAACGTAACATGAGTTTTTTATCCTGTCAATTTGGATCTTCCAAGCCAATGAATGGTTTAACATACAACCAAATGTGTTTACTAATAGCGCATTAAAGTTATTTCATTTTGTTTGTAGTGTGTATTATTTCATTCACTTGAAAATGGATTTAAAGGATAAAGGGGCCAGACATTTAGTTGGCTCTACCTATTTTGTTTTAGGAAGAGCACGCCAGTAGGCTTTCGCATTGATGCACTTATTCATTTATAAATGTACCTATTAATTTGATGGATTTACTAATTTGTACACTTTTTATGTCTACTAGCGGACCCGGCAATGCTTCGGTACATGTTTATAGATGAAATACTTTCTCATAAGCATGGATTTGTTCTATGTCCTGATACGTACACGTCAAGTATCCTATTGTATAAATGTTCTCCCTCAAGTTTGTGCGTGCGTTCACGTCACTGTTTGGAGAAATTTGATTTATTTGCCCGAGAGAATGTTCAAGTAATAATTCCGGTGTAATCGCAAAATCAGACGGGCAGAACATGCAACTAAACACGCGCTTAATACATGACGATTGCCTAACATTTAAGGTTAGGGGCGCATAAGTAGACTGAGCGACTCATTATCATCTAAGCTACTCGTCACCAAAAACTCCCCTATATGTCTGATTTACTTAAAACCACTCTTTAAGTACTCCTCAAGGACTCCCGATACTAATAATAACAATGTGTGAAAATTTCAGTAAAATCGCTAAAGTAGTTTTACGTGTATATGCAACAAACATACTCATTCCCTGTTATTTGTACATAGATGTAGATTTATTATTTTATTAAATGTTTGTTTATTTTTACATATTTATTGATTTATTCTCACCTCAATGCGGGGAACAATATTCGCCAGCATGTTTGTCTCAATGGCGAACAGCCCATTTTCCGCCATTTCAGAAGCCATGAGTTCACCAGCAGGCGGGCCCTTAACCAGCAGAGAGCGTTCGCTGCCATCAGATAGTGTTGCCTTCACCCGGTAGATGATGCTAGCGTAGTTGTCCCCGGGTGCTGACCCTCTCTGCACCGCCATTTTTTCTAACCGAAGCGATTCCTGCCCGCTGTTGCGTATCGCCTGTTGTATCAACTCCTTGTTGAGCCATGACGGAACTTCAATTTCTGCTGACTTTTCTTCCGACATGGTGGTTGGTTCGTCTGACCTGTGGACAAGATTGATGGAATGCATGTTCTGAATGGTGGAGTGCATGTCTATAGCGGTGGTAGGACAAATGGCCTGAATAAGACGAAAAGTGAAAACATATTCTCACTGTGGCTGCATTCGGTAATAGCAGCGCGACTGCGTGAAGCCTTAGGGGAACATATTCGGGGGAACATCTGTGAGAGCATTTGAGAGAAAATATGGGGAATATTTACGAAATGTTTGGGAATCTGTGATGAAGATGTGAGAAAACTTATAGGGGAATGGTTTTTCAGAATGCAGACATTATTGACATTTGTGCTGGTCAATTAACAGAGGTGAAAATGATTATGATAGTTGCCAAATACATATCAATTACAATAGTTTATGATATCATTGGACTCATCCAATAAGTCAGTTGGACAACAATTATTGAAAATACAGAGTTGTTGAAAAAACATATAATTAATATATATAATATATATAATATAACATTTTGTAGCATCAACTTTTCTCAGGACATAAGACATTATTCAATTCTACACCGCGTGAGTCTTCCGCATCTCTTTTATTTATTTATCGTCATAAATAGTATAGTAGAGGTGCTACATTTGAAGAAAGAGTTACAAATAAAAATTCACATTTTTTTAGGAATTTAGTGACATTAAACTCAAGAAGACAAAAAGTGTGAAAAATGGCACCACTGTAATTTGACAATTTTAGTATCTTAAAGCATACCTGCCTACATTTATGTTCTCGTAAAATGTAAATGGATGTATTCTAAACGACAATGTTTCATATATGTGGACTCTAACGTCATTTGTCATATAATAAAGTTAAAACGTTTACTTAATTCATGAAACTTAGAATTTCATTCAATAGAATTTTGACAACGCCATACATTCATAACTACAAATGAATGTTAACTACCGGGTATTGTCGGTTTCAAATAATATGCCAGACTAGTATTTTTCATTATACAAAAAATGCTTAAAATATGTTTCGTAAGTGTTTTAAAACATGGTTTTAAATGTAAACAGAATTTTTCGTCTTCGACTTTCCTTTGTTCTCTAGTGGATTTTCTCGAAAAAAATTAGTTCTGTGGCACTTTTAAAATTCCCTCTTACTCAAGCCTACTACACGTAATGGGATCTACGTGACCTTATTGGTTGGGCCGATGGCCAATGCAAGGTCTGTCTTCTTGAATCATGGAAAATACTTAATCATACTACTGTGTTTCTAGCGAGTTCATTCAGCGTTTACTACAGCACTGGTGAATCAAGCGAATACGTACCATAGGTGAGTCTTAAATATAGATTTTCCGAGTCGTTATACTTTCAAACACGAGAACAAGAGAGACAATTCTGATTGAAAGCAGTAAACCGTAAAACGTGAGGAGGTTGACAGTTTTACTCACGGTTCCTGAGTATGCATTTTTTATACCACTTTCGACATTTCTGCCACATTTTCGGATCTTTCTCAAGGCTACATTTTGCAAACAAACCAACGTGACTTTCCACAAGCTCATTATCTAAATCCTTCTCAAACCACTCACACACCTACTAAATAACCGTTAATGGCCGTGGAGCTATTAACAATTCACAGTATTAATGTTCTTATTCTTCCGTATATTCGCAATTAACGCACATAATTCGTATCACACACGTGACTCTCAGCCTGGTCGCAAAGCACTGTCAAATCGTGGGCAAGGCATTTGGGTCGTGTGCTCATTATTCCTGATTTCTCCGATGTAGCAACATACTAGAAATATTTATACTTATAATAATTATATATTAACCTACACTTAACGTCCGCCACTAACCAACAACTGTACGTAAGGTTCTTTCTGAAACTGCCCGGAAACAAAATTCGAATAAATCTGATGTTCATGCTCATGTTTACACCGTTGCGCTGCTAATTGTCTTGAACATGGTGGTTACACACATTGCATAACGTGACCTTGGACTTGCAGTGCTGCATAGTGGCGGATAACAAAAGCACAAGCGAAATCGATTGCCATCAAAGAACTCACAAGCGATCTCTAGCGGATACATGGCGAACTTCTTGCAATGGAAGAGCTGTATTTGGCGGATTATTTAACGGTGCGGCACATACGCTCAATTCTGGTCATTCAAATACCATAACCATTTTGGGGAAAATATATTATTTAATAACCATAATTCAAAACGGTTTCACTTTCTGGGGTTTTCCCGAGTTTCTGGGTATCTATCGATATTCATAGTCATCTTGGATAGTTGGAACCGAGATAGTTGCATTTCTGTTGAGTTTTCTTCAAATTTCTGCGCGCATCAGAAAATAGTATAATACATAATTTTTTATATTTTCCGAGTTTCTGGGTATCTAATAAAACAATATAAATATCTCACATGGTTGGAGTCGGCATTCATTCAATTTCGGTCCTCACTGGAAATAATTAGTAATTCAGTTTGTTGTAAAAATAATTTTTACATGAACATTAGTATTTTGTTTTTAAAAATTAAATTCAGAATGTTCTAAAAAAGTTCTGACGTCATTTACATTACGGGCGTATTACATAATTAGCTTTTGTAAACAATAAGGTTCTCTAGGATTCTTCAATAGGATCTCTAATGAAGTTTCTCAAAATTTCAACTGTTTTCAAGAGTGAATGAACTCAAAATCACAGTTTCAGAAAGTCAAGGAATTTTCAAAAATGTCTCCAAATTTTTCCAAATGTCTTGCTTTTCTAAGAAATTCTGAAAATCTCGTTTTAATTGAACAATTAAGGAACCGGAAATTTGAGAAAATGGAAAAAATGCGTATTTTATTACATAGTAGTACAGAAAATTAAACAAAACCATTGTAATCAATATTCAAAAGATTATTTATTGTGTAAAGATGGTTTATTGCACAAAATCTTGTGGAAACTTGGTGAATTTTGAGAATTTTTTCCTATTAGTGAATGCAAGAATAAAAGTTTCCATTGCAGAAATAAACTTCCGATTATTGTTGCAACGCTAACAAATCCTGTTGAATGTCATTTAGATGATACAATAAGTAAAGCAAAGTATATTATTGGTCACACATGAAACAAAATAAAAATTTACTTATAAAGTTGTTTTTTGAAGACATAGTAAGTTGTGAATAAGAAGCTAAAGACTGTGATATTTACACACGGTACCAGAGAGATAAATAAAATATACGATATATTCATTATCATTTAAATTATCTTTACAAACTACGAACAAGTCTGTGGCATTTTCTAGCGTTACTTGATTAACTTAAGGTGAATTTCTTTTGTAATTTATCTTTTGATCTGTAAAGTGAACAAGTTGTAAAGAAATTTTAATAATATACCATAAATATATTTTTAACTGTTAAGTTACAAATTTGATATCAGTAGGACATCATTTAACCCACTGTTAAATAAAACGATTTCAAATAAACATTCTTAAATACAATTTTTGTGGAATTGGAAAATACCTCATTTAAAACAAAAATCCACATTTTTGTGTTCACACATTCTTATAATTTTAAACTGGGAACGCTCCCCACCTTTGGTATCAGCAAATAGAGTTGTGGTGGAGTGAGAGTTTAGTCAGGCCATTGCCCCTGCTACAGACGGTGTGTTGAACAAACGAAAAGTGCTAAGTGTAAAGTCCACAGATAGCCGATGAGTCAGCTAATCCTGCACAACAATATTTAGCTCCCGGTGACCCAAATCTCGCAGCATTCTTGCGACGTTCCGTATTTGAGGCTGCGCACCTCAATGGGTTTCTTTGAGTTGTCGACATTCCCCTGTTCACTTTTAATGACTTCCAGCTTCCAACGAATATGGTTATAAGAATTATAACTATATGTTAATATTAACCTTATAATACGTATATTAATAAAAGAACATAAATATGTGTCTTTTATTATTACCTGTGTTCATCTGCCTTTCATTAATTCATGTTATTTATCTATGATTATCTATAATACCAAGGATATTTATAATCAATAACTATTTGAAAAGACAATCTATAAACTACCCTAAGTGTTTATATATAATCGTCACCATTCCCGGCACCTTGTTGGACGCAATTACGCTCAGAGAATACATTCCGCAGTCGTAAAGTAATCCAAGTTGTGACTATGTCACTGAGTAACAATGCATTTGCGCCCAACAGGGTGACGGGAATGGTGAGGATTATACATAAACACTTAGAGTAGTTTATAGATAGTCTGTGCATCTAAATCTTTGGTTCGACACTCTATTGAGTGTCGATTTCCTAAATAAATTATTTAAAAAACTACCATAAAACATTTATTTAAACATTTTTTTAAAAATATTAAAAACTTTTTTTTGAATCAAACAATTCATTTTGAAATTAAAAATACATTGATCAAAACTACCATGAAACATTTATTTAAACATTTTTTAAAAATATTAAAAACGTTTTTTTGAATTAAACAATTCATTTTGAAATTAAAAATACATTGATCAAAACTACCATAAAACATTTATTTATACATTTTTTTAAAATATTAAAAACTTTTTTGAATCAAAAAATTTATTTTGAAATTAAAAATACATTGATCACTGATAATAATCGACTGAAAAGTTCTATATTTAAAAAAAATATATTGCATTTACCTGCGCTCGTGGAGATGTGCGCTGAGTGAAAGGCACGTCGAAGAAATCTGCAACACCAAACGTTACTTAGCGACGTCGTTATCTCGATCTCATTCAGAAACTGATAAGCAGCGGGTCGAGTGGGATATTGTTTGATAAACTCAAGCGTTTATCGTAAGCTTAATGAGTCAGAAAGCAAAGACATTAAGAGGGCCCGGTAGTTTAAACATTTTTTGTGCAGTTTTTGTTTCTGTTCTATAGCCCTGTTTTTCCTCGGCCAAGAATTATAAATATATTTCTTTTTTCAGCTTTCAAAACAGTTTTTACAGATTTTTAAACGTTCAGTGCCAGGATGTTTGTGTTACTTGGCCTGATGAGCTGTCACTTTGCGTTTTCAGTTCGTTATAAATATTTTGAGTCCTGTTACGGCAAGGAAATAGTGAGTTTTAGGTTTATTACTGTGTTGCCATTAATATTGTTACAATTGGAGAATATAACAATTGAATGTAACAAAAGAAGGTAGAAACTAAAATTCTTCTTTTTCCACAAAGTACAATTTTTGGTACATAAGTAACTTTTTTTCGGGAAACAAGCAACCAATTTAACTGGAAATTTCGAGGTAGTTTAAAAATAAACACATGCCCATTTTGACAAGGGGTGTTTTTGATATTCAGTTTTTAAACATTACAGTCGAAACAATAATAAATAGCAATTTTGCCAAGCATCCGGGCTCTACTCACGAGTCACTAGCAATAGGACTTCGCTTCTTTGTCTGGGTCAAGCAAGAGCAACAACTCGTGATGCTGAGATGTCATCACGTGAGGCTGACTGGCTGGGATTGACTATTGGTTATTGGGGGCATGGGGTTATCTGGGGTCAAGCAACGATTTCTTGTGACATTCTTCCTTTATTAACACAGAAGAGTTGGGAAATTTATTGATTTTTACTTTCCCGTATACGAACGTATATGCAATGTAATATACGTAGTATAGGGTAAGTTATGCTGCGAAGATGTAATGCTGCGAAAAATCGATTTCGAGATTTCAACGGAAATACACGTTTTGGGGTCCCCTAATTCCGAAACATTGTTGTTGTTTTTTTTTTTTTAAACGTGCATCAGTCCGTCTGTCTGTTTGTCTCTCTGTCCGTACGTCTGTTTGCGAAGGATTTTTTCTAAATTGAATAAACACTTGATCATTTGGCCTGGGTCGAAGCTCTGCGATTTTGAAAATCATTCATTAGTGTTTGGGTTAGTTCATTACATGAAGCCCTTCAGATATTTTCAAACTCTTCTCAAAAATGGCCCCAATTTTTTTCTTTAGATTTCTTTTAAGAATGTAGTAGCATACACTGACAAACGTAGCGTAGGTCCAATTTTCAAGAATTTTCGAAAATTTCAAAAGTATGAATTTTCTCCAGTATCTTCCTACAACTACAAAGTTAAAGAAAAATATCTTTCTTTCAAATAAAATGTGTTCTTCATAGTAAGTTCTTTCATTAAGGCCAAGAACACACTTTTTAAGAATTTTAGTATTTTCGCGCAATATTGCATGCAATATTTGCAATTTTAAAAAATAACAAAAAATAAGATTTTCCCAAAACTTTTTCTTTAAACTTTTGGTAGGAATGGTACTAAATGTACTCTATAAGATGACATAAACACCAAATATCTCTATTATTTTTTTTCCAATAATGTAATATTTTGACTTGTCTCTCATGTCGTTAATATTTATATTAGCGGCTATTATTGTATTTCTGAGTACCTGAGCTGTAAATAATGTCATATAAAGTTTCTCGAAAACCCAACCGTTTCCTGTGAAAACTAGCTCAAATTCCGCATATTCAGACACGATCAAAAGCCATTTTCTAAAAAAAGGCTTCAAATTTTTCGAACGGATTGTGGTATTGTGCTGTTTAACATGACGTAGTTAAGTTACTTTTTGGGTATTTTTTTTTCAAAAATTTCAAATGTAATTTTTTTATTTACACCCCATTAATTCATTTCAACGCACATTTCCAGCAATTTGTGAACACTATTGTATTTGTGAGTTAAAGTGCTTCAAATGATTTTTCCGAAAACTCTAAACAAATTTTGTTAAAAAGAGATTCAAATTTCGAATTTTTAGTAGCGCTTCCAAGTTTTTCAGAGAAAATTTGCCATTTAGTACGATTTACGAGTACGATTTTATTGTTCTTTAATATTCTTAAAATAATATATAATACTATTAGGAAATCCAAAAATGAAAAAATTCAAAATAAATGTACTTGGGTTGCGATAGAAGGCAGCTAGCGAGAATATGTGTCCAAATAGCTAGTTGAGACCAATGGAGATTGAAAACAAATACGGGAAATTCTGTGCCATTTAGTAGCAGCACTAGTTTTCATTGTCATGTAACATCACGTCACAGACAATGTTCTTTATCCCCTTAGCCATTGACTCGGTACCTTTAGAGTCAGGGATTCGTAGAAGGTCACACAATCAGGAACCAAGGAGGTCTTGAATTCGCTTAATCTACGTGACTTCACGGAGCGTAGAAAATGAATTACGCTAGCGAGACGATTTGGCAATAAAATTGATCTTGAGAAGCTTCAAAATATATGCGAGTTTTTCACGGAACGGTTACCGGCCCGTTGCAACAATCCACTCTGGAAGGACTGGGAATTTTGAATTTTGTTCGAAGTTTGACTTCCTCTAGAGCAAACGCCCAACGGGACGGTATCAAACTCTTGGGAGACGATGAAATTGTAAACGAGGTCATCGAAGATTAAAGGTTCGAATAGGGGTCAGTAACCGAATACAAACCGGTGACAAAGAAAACCTTTCGAGAACTAAATGCCACTATTTTTTCTTCCGTTTTTTTTTTCATCTTTAAGGGGATGCCGATTTCAAATATCCACGCCGGATACCCACTATATCCCTGATGGGGACACATTACGTGGTTTACATTAAGGGCGACTTTTACACTAAACACACTTGCAGGCTGGCTCCTCGGTCTGTGGTCAGCACACTCGCAAGGCCGACAAGACACCTAGATGACAGACAAGGGACAAATAATCATGCCCACGACGGGACTCGAACCCGAGACCATTCCCGTCCGAGTCGCACACGCTCTAGCCACTTCGGCCATCCATGTCGCCATCTATATGCCATTGATTACAAAAAAATATTAATTAAGCTTATAATTGTTTTATAATATGAAGCCGCAAAACATCCAATAATAAATTACAAATTGTTTCGTACTCTTCATTTGTATGTGTAGGAAAATTAAGAAATTATAGCTTTCAATTCAGAACATTGATCTATCTTACAAGAAATTATTCTCTGCAATATTCACAGCAGAAATGTTATATAGTAAGTTTTGAAACAAATCTCAACATTTTGTAACTCATGCACGAAACTGAGTTGTCTTCACGTACTAAAAATAAAAATATTAACGAAAATATTGATAAAGCGGATTGTGATATTGTTTGTTTTATGTGGGTTGTATCGTATAGAAAACTAGTTGCGCTAAGCAGCTCGTACACTCTCGCCTGTATTTTCTCGCAAAATTACGCGAAAGGGATACCCCATTTTCGAAAAATTGTACATGGCCATATTTTAAAATCTATCTTTAACGAACAGATTTCAATAAGGGAGAAATCTGTCTTCATAATTGTAGTTGTACGAGACGTCGAAAACGTTTTTGAATTTTTACAATTTTTGAAACGTTAGTTTTCAACGCAAATGAGACCTGCGCCATTCCTTTAGACGTCCTTCACACTATCCAACAACAAAATTTAACAACAAATGATGAAATAATTTTTTGAAAATTTTAAAAATAACCCAGGGACTTGGTGTAAAGTGTACGCAAAATAAAAATATTGGTTTCAAGGAGACGCAACATCAGCCGGATCAATTGCAATTCTTTTTTTAGAAAATTGGCTAAATGATTTATTCTGTTTCATTCCTTTTCTTTCTCATTCTTGCCTGTAGGAGAGTCTTACTCCCACAACATTTTTTTCTCCTTTGTAATTCCCCAGTGATCCTGTATACCAAGTTTGGTTCAAATGAAATAACTTTATTCAAATTCAATTTAGTTTCATTTTCATTAGTTTCTGCGTTGAAGAGTTCAGTAGGAACATGAACAAACATCCCAAAGCGTTTTCGTATATTAAGATTTTCGGCAATGGGCACATATGTGAGTCAATGTTTACTCGGTCGTGACGGTGAGATAAGTAATAGTATTACATTAATAATTATTATTACTAACTGATCATAATATTGTAAACATGCGCATTTTTGCACATATTTTAAAGAAATGAAAAATCCAATTTTTTTGAAAAGGTGTAGCTTGCTTTCGAAAAAAATTTCTTATACAGTTGTAGGATATTTTATTCTCTTTAAAATCGATTTCAATCTTTTTTTACAGGATCAGGTTAAAGAGTTATAGAGAAAAACCCGAAAAAAGGTGAGAAAAATACCGGTTTCCGGGGCTCCTTCAGTTATCATAGCGTCTGACAGCTCAAAAACTTCAAGTTGTAACTAGGGTCATATAAAACGTACCCAAAGATTTTTTTTTACATTTTTTAGATCATCTCAATTTCTCAATAGTACCTTCCTACTTGAATACAAAATGTTCCAAGAAAAAACAACAATTATTTTAAAAGAGGTTGATCCAGGACAAAGGTTGCTCCACAGGTAAATCCCTGCTCTAGAGATAAAGGCTTCACTGCGCTTTAGAGCTCTGTGATGAAAGGACAACGGTGAGCTATTGCGCAATCTATCCGGCTTCAGCCAATTTGTTTCATGCATCAGTTTGTGTCAAAATATAAAAGGGAAATTTTAATGCAGCCCGATGTCAAAATCATCACCATGTCTCAAATCATTAAAACAGATACATGAAGCATTTAAAAAAATGGGTCTTTGATTTCACCTACATACATTCGTACTCATGTACTACAACTACATACTAAAGTACATCTCAATCGTGATATTTTTGGCAGGTCAGCGTTGAAAATTGTTCCTTCATGCCACTTTCAAAATGTTTCTCAACACTTCTCGCTCTCTAAACAGCATCGTCGGCCTTGTTTTCCAAACGAAGTGTCCGTGTTGTGGTCACGATAATCGTGACGTATCTGGTGCAGCGCAGAACGAGAAAAATTCGATGCGCTGGATCAGCTAACACGTGACATTGCATCATGGAGCTCCCTGTGCCCTCTCTTTGGTAGTCGACAATTTCTTTGGTGTTGTTGCGCCGCTTTTGCATTATGCTGGACATCTGCCTCTGCAACCCGATCTGTAGCCGAAATATGACGCTTTCTTTGCTGAACCAGCGTACTCCTCCGTTATCTACCTGCGTGCTGTCCTGATTAATTGGTGATTTAATTAATTGGTGATTGGTCCTGGTTGTTGGTGATTTCGGGCGTGCCAACTACCAGGGTCATTGGTCTCGTAAGTGTAGTGCATGATTTCCCCGCAAGGTGAAGGTGGTCTTCGCCCGCTGCATGGCGAGATCTGTCGGCTAGCGGGGTTTTCCCCAACCAGGTATCTCCCACCAGCGGGGCACCGCCCCAGCCGGGACAAACTCTTTAAGTTCCAGACCAGTCTCCTGGCATGTGTGGTAACGTAGTGCATGTTAGTGTAAGTGTGTGTGTAAGGGGAGAAGATAGAGCAAGGAGGAGGTAGGAAAGATTGCACGCGGTCCGTGGCCCGTTTGTTAGAGAACTGCTCCGGCATGTGCTTGGTGTTTATCGGAGAAACCTCGGAAAACTACCGATCGGAGCAGCCGGCCGCTCGAATTCTCCTCCAGACAGCGGCTGAATTTGATGTAGCTATCAAGCTAGTGTCGAAAATCCTGCCGCCGTTGGGAGTGTAACCTAGGACCTCCCGATCAGAGGCACTGCAGTGACATCAGTTGATGCTCTGAGTGACCTCTGCCGGTTGATTGTTGTCCTGGATTCCCACAGGGGTTGGACCAGAAAAGGTGGCTCAGGGCATCAACTGCTGTCACTGCAGTTCTTCTGATCTTATGCTTCAAGTTCCGACGAGGGATTAAAATAAAAAGTAAACAAACCAAAACTGGCAATGTAACAAAAAGGAATAAATGTTAACATATTTATTCTCTATTAATATGAATGTTAATAGTATAATTATTTCAATTACTGACATTGATTCCAAGAATATTTCTTTTATCTTTCGAGTTCATCTTCACTGCCGTGGACTCACAGTCGCGGATCTTGTCGCAGCTGTTTTCTCAATCCCATGATTTACATGTATGACAATGCACCCTTCTGAAACCGAGTTGGATTTCCATCCACCATGCCTTTGCACTCGTATGCAAGAAGCATAATACGCGTCCTGCAGTTCATACGGCATCTCGCAGATGACAAGAGAATATGGCTACCAGCTCGCATAAGTAAGTAAAGTGTGTCTGACAACTCGAAAGGTATCTCTAAGATGCCACACCAAAATACCTGAATGATTCGTAGGGTATCTCGCAGAAGTCCACGTATTTTCCTGGTGTGTAAAGTAAAATTTTCATTGTTGAATCGATCTTGGCTACAATTCTATTTTTACGTAATGTTGATGTAATACAATAATGTTATAGGATTATCATAAAGTTTGGCTTTTTACCGATTTGAAATAGTGCTGTATAATTCGTGAGCTGGTCAATATTGCAGATCAGAACGCAGGATAATAAATTGTATCGGTCGAAAAACAGCAAGTGGTGTAGGAAAACATTATTTTGGCTTCTGGATGTGTCCAGTGTCCATTACCAATAATTTAGATTTAGATGTATTTAGTAAAAAAAACCAGTAAAAACTCTATGTGACGTATGGGGAAGAAGATTATCTGCGCACATTTTCTTGAGTTGAAAGATGAGTAAAAGTTTAAAATGAATAAATAAAAATAAATTTTTAAAAATTGCGAGATTATCAATATTTTTAAAAAATAGACATTTTTTATTTCCGAGTCATAGAAAACTTATTTCATCGGGAAACGAATTGCAAGTATGATTTTTCTGCATTGCTAACAAAATAGTAACTCGCCCTTACCTCTACTTCTAACACAAAATGAGTGTTCAACAAAATGCTTATACGTTGTACACATTACACCACAAGTAATGAGATGAGAAGTAGAGGTTTCAGAAATATGCTAATTTTTGTACTTGTAGAGCGGTCAGCAGGTTAAATGGATGTTTCCGCTTTGTCTTTTCCCGAAATAACAATCGTGTTTGTCGTGTTTGCAGTGACAGAAAACCCGGAAGAAAAGTAACAATTTATTTTCTGCAAAACTTGCCCCGGTGAGACATTACTGTTATGTGTACTATTAATTTAGCTAATTAAACATCTTTAAAAATTAGTGACGTTTTGAACTTCCAAACTAATGCCTATGAAATACCAAAATAATGAACCTTACTTATGGAGATTATTTCTTACTTTTATTTCCATACAATAGTTTAGAAATGTGGATTTAAATAAGTTTAGATTACCAATGAACGTTTCATACGTATATAGAGAATATAAAATAGTAAATTGAATAAAAAACATTATATATATATATGTATATATAATGTTTATTCCTATCGTGTGACTGGCGAAATCGGTTCAGAGCTGGAACGCGAACATGCAAAGTATCTGCTACGACCTGTGTAGTGATTTTTCATTGTCATCTTAAGGACACCTTACGAGCTGTGAGACCTCGCAGTGCTTAGAAACATCCAGGAAACAAGACCTTGCATCTGCCAGGAAACTAGCAGTCAAACATCGCAAGCAATCGTACACTTATTTTCATTGGCCAGGTTTAAAAATGTCATCGAGGCATCGTCGTATTCCAAAAGGTTGGTCATACTGTTTGAACAGTACGTTACTGGATGCAAAAACTAACATAAAAATGCTTATGTTTTGTAGAATTTAGATGTAAAGAAATACTTTGAATATGGTTCTATTCTTTAATGCTCTTAGTACAATAGTGATTAATAGTTGGGTATGGCATAATACAATCCAATTACAAACACGGTCATCTTGCGTAGTAAAAGTGACTCAAATTGTTCTCGACGTACAATATGTACGCTTGAAACTCAACAACAAATCAATGAAATATGTTTTAAAAATAAAATTTTGTATGTGACACGGAGCTTAACTGAGCTGTATTAATTCGGGAGAATGGTTTCTCGAGAATAAAGCGCTACTTAAACCCCTTGTCATATAAGAATTTAACTACATGAATCTATAACTTGTTTGTGTACATTTGATGTTTATTTTTTAAAATATTATTCTGATCAGGGTGGGTGCTCTTACATGAACGAAGTGTAGACTTACATGGTAGGATTAGCTTGTTATCAACACACGATCATAACTATTCCTTATCAGGTGAGAAGTGACACTAGGAGCTAGCGCGCATAGTACTCGAAGGTTTGGCTAACGAGTCTTGAATTTCTCTCTTCTGCCTCTGTGACTTCAGGTGAGTGATTGTTGGCACAACTAATTCTTATTGAATTTTTTTATTTATATAAACTAAATGTATCTTTAAATTGAAGTATTGAAATGATAATCAGGATCACAGATCATTTCAATGATGTTAAGTCTATTTTAATTGTTTACAGTAAATCAAAAATGAAATCAAAGCAAGCTAATGAAAGGCTCATGTTAACCGTTAACGCAATATATTCAAAATTCATTGTTGTGTTAAATGTAGCACAAGGGTGTGTATTTGATCGTTTACCCCTACATTGGGTGCTTCTTATAAAAGTACTGAGATATACATTTGTGAACTATTTAAATGGCTTACTGTTCTGTAAATAATGCAAATTCAAAATAAAGTGTTTCTATACGTTACACAGCACATACAAATTATAGAACAATTTGAGATGTCATTAGACATTTTGAGATGCCATTAATCCAATTGTATTGAAAAAGAAAACAAAACATTTTACATCTCAGTAGCAGATTATCTCGTTTACGTGCGTAATATTTTTCTTATTTTACTGATCTGCCTTTTTAATTTTTTTTTCGCGAGTTGCAATCCATATAGATATATTTTCCAAACCATATACATGTATAGCAATAACTTCGTCAGTTGGCAACTTCGACTTGCGCCAAAGAGGAGTCTTCTGTTTATGAATTTCAAGGGACCTGAATTTGTGAACATTTTTCGCTGCGAGAGTATTCTCTATTATATTATACGCAAACAATTCATATTCACCTCAAAATATTATCTGCATGTCAAGAATAATTATAAGACAGGGTTATATAATTGTTAGGATGTGGTTGTCTCAATTGTTGAAACACCGTGATCATTGTAATACCTGGAGCTCAAAAAAATTAGAGATTTTCATTGCTCTGCAAAAGTCAGAGAAAAATCAGGAAATTTTGTAGAATAATGGGTAGAAGTCAGGGGAAATTTTGAGTAATAAAATAATCTATTATTTTTTTAAACTTTATTTTCACTCAATTTGTATTCGGTGAGAAAATATTGATGTCCTTTGTCACGATAAAATCAGACAGCTGACCTGTTAGCTTTAGGGTAACTTTAATATTTTCTTTATGTCAGATGAAATTACAAATCTTATGAGAAAAAAAATTTAAAAATGCACCGGAAATCCGGAGAAGGTCAGGGAACTTTGTCCCACGAATCCAATCCTCATCTCGATATCTACATAACACAAGTGTGTGCAGTTTTATAAGAGGCTATAACATCTGTTATATAATTTCATAATGGCATTCATGGATATACCTAGCAATCTTACACATTGCCCGAGACATTGTATGCAACCTATAATGTAATATGCAACTAAATCCATGTAGCAAACATTGTTATGGTCTTTTGGATCTATGATCCCAGTGCCGATAGTTTTTATTATCTTACGTATAATAATAATAGTAATAATAATAATAATACGTATTTCCTGCTAATAACTTTCACTGGGTGGCAGGGCTTAAACATATAAAGACAAAATGAAAGACAAGACTTTCTTTGATATTGTGGGAAAATTCTGTAATGATCTGCGTGTTATCTGAAGTCTTAATGTAGCTTTCACCCCATCCCCGTATCATGTCTTTATTTATTATTTATTTGCGCTTTATGTGAATATTATCTACCGTGTCTTTTGCAGTTATACAAGAAGATACAATCTCGACAATGAATGATCCAAAGCAATTAAAAGATCGTCAAGAATATTCTGCACTACAACCATCCTGGATAAACAAGGCATTGATTGAACAAGCATTGCGTAATGACGGGGAAGAAAACCCTCAAGTTCAAGCAGTTGACGTGAGGCGCGCCCTCGCTGAGGGCGAAAACTACGGCAGCACCATCTACCGGGTGACGGCTGCACTATCTGATGGGAAAGAGCGCTCATTTATTATCAAAGGGCCAACTGTCGCTGGACTGTCAGAGGCAACCCAACCATCTGGTACTTTTCAACGAGAGATCACCATGTTCACTGAATGCATTCCAAAGATGGAGGTAAAGTTATGTTCTGTATAAATAGGTGAGTTGTTTCAGGTGAACAAGAACTCTAGTATTTGCCTCAAAATAATTGTAATAAATACTTTCTTTACGGTTTTGGCTTTATAAACATTAGTTCTCCTATAATTGATCTTCAATACTACTGACAGAAAACCAGACATGTTTTGTAAACAGACAGACATGTTTTGTAAACTTTCAAGTTGGTCACGCCTGATAACATTAAACAATTAATATCGATACACAAGTTCAAGTGCCATATGGAATCCGTTGTGTTCCATACCTTTTTCTATGCTAGTAAAAACTACACTGAGGAACAGAAGGAAAATAATATTTATAATAACAGTTAATCTATTAGTTATTATTTAGACGTTTAATTCTTAAAAGCTAAATGTACCTTTAACAGGTTTTGTACCGCAGCTTCTGGGGTGATGACCCCCATTTTGATCAGTTACTTCGTTCAGTTTCCCTTATTCTTTGAATAAATACTAAGATAGCTCCTTGTGTTGAGGCGGCGAAATACTCGAAGAAAAAGTTGGGAGAGCAATTAGTAGAAGCTGCAACGAAACATCGCCTCTTCTATCAGTATTTTTTTTTTGTCAGACAAGAGTTTTCTGGAAAAGAGACGACACACAATTGAAAAAGATTGTTACTTGGAGAAAGAATTAACGAGTATTGAAGAAATTGTCAGAGTTACCTCTGTCCAAACGAAATTAAACCTTTCTTTACGAATTTCGTCGTTTTCAATTCACTGCATCCAGTGCCTGGCGCACCCTGAATCGAATCTTGAAGGCGTTCAAAACGTATGTACTGTTTTCTGCACTTCGCCTCTGATGACAATGCGAGCTCGTGGTTATTAAGGCATTCATTTCAGAATCGCGGAATGACACTTATATTTTGTATATGTGAATATGTAATAATTAGGTATTGCTGTGACTACTATTACTCGCGCAACTTTTCTTGAACGATGACCTTGAACCCCCTCCCTTGTGCAAGAAACAGTTGAACGCAAAAGCTCGCAGCGGGCACTAATGACAACCTTCCAAGCATTAAAACTTCGTTGGCGTGAAACAGAAGCTAGTCAAAGCCAGTTGCTTTCATAATGCAGAACCCCTGTTCAGGTTTATTGTCAATATCGAAAGAAATGGCTAAGTCAGGTCCAGGTCCTTCAAGGGAGTCACCTAAAACTCCCGAAAAAGTTAAGCACAAGATGCAGTTTTGATTTTCATTTCACAGACATTGGCATTACTTAAAATACTCTAGTGACCTACTTTGTAACTAATACCCCCACACCTCCCGAAATCGTCAATCCATCGTTCAAGAAAAGTTGCCCGAGTAATAAATTGGGAATCGCTGGATTCTCAGAATTTTGACAATGCTCCACATGGTTCGAACGAGGAGCTGCCCAGGAGCTAATGCGATCTTTCGGTGACACTCCGAACTAACAGGAAGCAGCTGATAATTTACGTCAAGGAACTTTGTACGCAAGAAATGAGTATTTGGTCAACAGAGAAGAAATTCACCCGGCTTTTTGAGAAAAGTTAATAAATCTCCGAAGCGCCAAGTTTGAAATGAATAATCCTTTCCTCTGAAACGCCTTCAAAGAACATCAAAAATGCCCTATTAAATATAAGGCGCCAAATTTGAAGCAATTTTGCGGTCAATGTGCCAACTCCTCGTTTTGCTACTTTTCATAAATGTAGCTTCACTATCTCGGCACGTTTTCTTGAGCTCCATAGGGAATGTAATTCAAATTTTTTATTAATTCACACATTAGCCAAAAATGTTTGGTTCAAGCTTTATGAATAACAATGAACGAATCATTTATCTCGTTACTTTACCTCGCTAATGTTGACATTAGTCACAGGGTGCAGACTAAGTAAAGTGATTAATCGAATGTTTGACGTCTTGTGTGTTTTCGAGATGTATTTTGGCATAAAAATACCTTGGAAATTATACGTTGCACAAGCTTCACGTTATTTTATGTACGTTGTGAAAGTCGGAGCCTCGTCACCATATCAGAAATGCATAACTAAAATCTTTCAGAAAATATGCATATCAAATTAATTTTAAGTGCTATTCACATAAAATGCTTTGAGCAGAGTCAAGGATGTTTCATGTTAACACGTTGGGCGAAGGCTCGAGCCTCATTCTTGGAATCGATAAAGTGCATGTACGAACAGTATCACAAACTGCATTTCTATACTCCAATTTTTACTTAGTGACACTTCAAGATCACGAGTTGGAAAAAGTCATCCAATCGGAAGCTTTAAAACTAAACATTTGATCGTAACGAAGCTTCTGATTGGATGACAGTGCCTCCTGTCCGTTCAGCTCGTTATCTTGAATTAACACTATGTTCGAAGCAGAGTATAGAAGTGCAGTTTGCGATTTACGATTTCTTCACGCGCATTATCGATTACGAGAATTGGTTACTCGTGTCAACAGTGACGCTTCACTACGCAGTTCCAACTTGAGGACGAGGCTCTATACCACTATGTGCCCCTATGTAAAAGTCGGAGTATACCAATTCGCGAATCAGCCAGATTGGGTCATTTTGTAACATATTTTCCTCTTGGGGCAGGCCCTCTTTGAAGAATCCGCTTCCGACCAGTTCCCGCCATTGACTTCCCGCTGCTTCGACCTCGGCTCCTCCTCCGTGATACGATTCGTTCACGCGCGAGTATACGAAAAAAAATTGTGGGACGAGGAAATTGGAGGTTTTCCTAAAAAACGTTAAGAAAATGTACACGAAAATTATTTCTAAGGTATATTCGCATGAAATGCGTAGGCAATTACGCGTAGGACAGACTCAAGAAAGTTTTATGTGAACGCATTAGACCGAAGCTTCAACCTCATCTTGGAACTGCTTTGCAGAGCATCACTGAGATGGCGCTGCTGTTGACTCATTCTCGTAATTTTATAAAGTGCGAGTAGGAATCGTACCACAAACTGTATTTCTATATTCCTCTTTTTACGTAGTGGCTCTTCAAGGTCGAAAGAGCTGAAAGGAGAAGGGGGCGTTGTTATCCAATCGTAAGCTTCAATACTAAAAATTAAAGTCGTAACGAATAGGTGCGGATGCACGGGAAGGGAAATTAGGGAACATTTCCCTTCCAAAATATTTCAATAACTATTAATTTTAACTTGCCATGAAACTTCCAAGCAAAAATGTTTTCGTTTTAACATTAAAACGAATAAAATTGTATTTTAACATAAGCTTATTCCTTCGGTATTCTACATCTGTAAAATTACTTAATTGATCAAAGCATTTTGAATTTTAAAAAATCCCCACCAAAAACTTCGTCTCTGGATTCGCCCTTTTAACGAAGCTACAGATTGGCTGACAATATCCGCCTCTCCGTCCAGCTCGTGACCTTGAAGTGCCACTATGCTAAAAATGGAGTATACCAATCGCGATTCCGCCAGATTCGAACATATTGTAACACATAGTCCTATTGCTGCAGGCTCTGTTAGAAAAATGCGCTCCCGGTCGGTTTCCGCCCTTGACGCCCCGCTGCTACCACCACGCCACCTGCCCGGTCAAGTTCCTCGTCATGGAAGACCTGCGGCCCGCGGGCTTCCGGCTGGCCGAGCGGAAGCGAGGCCTGGGCTTGAGGCACAGCCTGCTCGCCCTCCGCTGCCTCGCCCGCTTCCACGCCGCCTCGCACGCGCTCCTGCGGCAGCAGCCGGAACTTGAGCGGGTGCTGGACAACATGCTGAACGTCGCCGACCAGGGCCATCAGGACTTCGTGAAGGGGGAGCTGGAGGCTACAGCGTTAGCTTGCCGCTCCTGGCCCGGTTTCCAGGAGATAGCGGAACGACTGGACAAGTTCAAGGTGGTTATGGTTCTGTAACGTACGAGTATGTTGGGGAAATTATAGATTTCCTTTTATTATTGACAGAATATTATAATTATAATTCAACGGTTCCGTGAGAGATGGTCGTAAGGCACACTTTTGGCGGTCTTCACCTTTCTTATTGGTAGAGTAGATTTGCAGTAGATGTCTCAGAATTGATGTTAACTGATATCCTGCAGCGAATAAAAAAGTTATAAGTCAATGTTCTTCTTTTGCGTCATTGAGAAAGTTAAGAATATGTTCGATACACAGTTTCAAAATGGTCTCCTGTAAAGAAGTGATTTTGTGGCTTGCGTCTATCTCCGACGCAACCTTTCAATTATTTATATCATTTCGTAGCTTTTATTATTCACGTTTATCATTAAAATGATTTATTTCATATCGTGACTTTATTTGTAGGGATCCTTTTATTTACTTACAAATAATTAACATTATTTGCTTCATTTGATGGATTTTAATTATGAATTTCCTTTTATTATTCACAATTATTTATAATTAAAATTATTAATTTTTATAGTAATAATAATTAGCAATAAATACTTTATTCCCGTTTTGGCCTCAGAAGTATAGTTACTCCTAGATTTTTGTGTTAAGTGATATTTTTAAAACATTGCAAATAGTGTTAATTTAAAACGTATCCGACATTTAAATCACTGTTCGCAATTACCTCTTGAGTTCCAAAAAACTCTTCAAACCTTGGAAATACTCACCAAATTCAGATGATGTTTATGAGGCGACGAAATGGGAAAATCACAAGAATAATTTATTCAGGGATCTATTCTTCTAAAGCCAAAACGGCACATAAATTATTTATTGTTAATAGTATGAGTGACGTACTATTATTTGTTTGTTCCACCTGATTGAGTTTCACTGTAAGTAGATACTAAATTTATCGATATCAATACAAACGTACGCAAATTTCTTTCTACTAATTATTTTGTTGTTATAGACAATTTCAGGAGATGTTTTTGATAAAATCAATGCACCAGAACCCGGAGGTTTCAACGTTATATCTCATGGTGATTTCTGGACGAACAATTTAATGTTCCGATATGAAGATGGAAATCCTGAAGAATTTCGTGCAGTTGATCTGCAGGTATGTACATAATATTATTATTAATAATAATAATAATAATAATAATAATAATAATAATAATAATAATAATAATAATAATAATAATAATAATAATAAACTAGACCACACAGGATCAATCCTCAAATAGTTACCAGGAAGCGTAAATCTTGTTCTTCAAAATTGATATTTCCCAATTGATCTGGCCGACGTCGTGCTACCTTGAATTTGAAACCGATATTTTCATTTCGGGAGGTACGTTACAAGAAGACCTTGGAAAATTTTCAAAAAAATGGCTACATCATTTTTGGTTAAATTTTTTGTTGGATAGTGTGAAGAACGTTTGCGGGAATGGTGTAGATCTCACTTTTGTTGACTTTTGGAAATTTCAAAAACTCAAAAGTTTTTTGGCGTCTTCCTACAACTACAATTTTGAAGTTTTTTCTTAATTAATTTTTCCTTAATGTGTTCATCAAAAACAATTATTCAAAAGAGATCATATTCACTATTTCCAAAATATGAGTAATTTTAGATGACTCATAGGCGAATTTAAATCCATTTTAAACAATTTTCTCAGAAACTGCTTCATATTTCGTCTTTCATTTGTATTCTCATATGTTGCAAAGAACTTTAAAGGTAGTGGCAATGGTCCCATTTTCAGTGCACTCTGCATTTTTGAAAATTGCAAAACTAGTTTGGAATTGTAAATTAGAATTATGCGCGCTTCGTTTCAGGCGTTGCCACTTCAGAAAACAGCCATATTTACTGTCATTTATGCCAAACGTATTTCTACTAGAGGTGAAGCAATTATTTTCATTAAATGTGATACTGATATTTCATTTTGATGCGTTCTGGACCTCGGATCAGGAAAAGATAAGATGCGCCTTTTTTAAATACTTAACCAGTTCTTAAAAATGCAACTTCACAAACAATACAATGCACTTCACAAAACGCCTACTGGATAGCAAAACGGCGTTGACTTGACTCGGGCCATCAGGCCCGCTCTTCTGTCTGACCACGCAAATTTCGCTACGCTCCTTTCACCAAGTCAGAGGCGTCATTTAGGCTTGAGGATCTTTTACATGCAAGTGTATCTACTAACATGGGACAGCGGGCTTTACTTCGCCTCCGAAGGAAGGCGTACGAAGGATTTTTTTCGACCTTAAAAATCCACGGCTTTGAACCCGCGAGCTTGGATATAGCAGACCGATACGCTAACAGTTACACCATCGCCGCAAACATCTGGCAGTACCGAAGAGTGGGTACCTAATAGACGGCTCCTAGTAAACTCCGCCCGAAAATAGTATTAATTAAAAGTTGAAACAATTACATTAAAAATAGTAACCTTAAACACCAAAGTTCATACAATGTATAATATTATATAACATTGTTATAATATACAATAAAATATTATAAAACTTTGTACAATATTGAACACTTTCATAAGGATTGGATATGAAGAGAGCCCGCGCAATACCAGATATTTTGCTAAACATATTTAAATTCAAATGTGTGCCTCAAATAAAAATTTTATAACTCAGGTAGACGAGTACCTTAACAGGGTGTATTAAACGATAAGAGGACGTTTTTGCGAGAAAAATAACGTGTGTGATATGACGACTTGCAGTTGGCGCACGTCTGCTCTCCAGTCATCGACATCCTTCATCTCTTCTCCAACAGTGTCAGTGATGACGTTCACGCCCACCACCAGGATCTGCTGCTGAGAGAGTACCACGTCGAACTGCGACGCACGCTGGAGATACTCGGGCACAAGGTAAATGAGTCAATCGCCACTCAAGAAAATTTAGTATGGTTTGAAAGAGATAAATGTCAGGAAGTTCAATCGCCAATAATCTCGCAGGCAACGTTAATACGCCGATGCCGAGATCGCTCAGGCAGTAGTGCCGTAGCGATCTCGGACCGAAGAATCGCGGGTTCGAGTCCCGCCTCGGGCATGGTTGCATTGTGTTCGTCCTTTCACCCCATCATCATCATCATATCGTGTCATCCTCACAGTTACCATACCGTTACAAGCAATAGTGGTCGCTAATGACCTAGAAGTTGATGCGACCTTAAATAAAATTTTAAAAAACGTTAATACCTTCTAATAGCAGCCACACAGAAAAAGTTGTTCGTGCCTGGGGATCAGACCATGGTTTCCATAAGCTTTTGGGGTCACTAAATCCGAATTCGGTATCCGTTTTGCTCCATAACATCAAGTTTTTGACGTATACTAAAAAATGTATAAAAAATGAAAGATACTTCTAACTCAGGGGTCAGACCATGTTACCTTTATGCTTTTGGGGCTGCTGAAACCGCATCTGAAGTTCATTTAACTTCATCACATCAGGTTTTTCACATAATATCAAAATAATTTAAAAACTTGTCTGCTAGGAAAGATGGCGCCAATGATATAGGCAATCTGCCATACAAGAACGTGATGAGTGTTGTCCCGACAGAGGCCAATGCTATCTTATTAGAAAATCTGTGATGAAGTTAAATGGACTTCAGATTCGATTTCAGCGCCCCCAAAATCATAAAGGTGGCCTAACCCCTCGGTTAAAAAAACCAGCGGAGGAAAATTACCGCCATCTCAGGTTTTAAAAAAACATGCACTACACTTGCGGGACTAATTACTTTTACAGTTGACGAACCCGAAATCACTAATCAATCAATTTTTTAAAAAATTGTTTCCAGGCACCGTCGCTAGAGTCGCTGCAAGCGGCAATGGAGGCTCACGGCAGTTACGCGCTGTACTTTGCGTTGGAGCTGCCCATTGTGAAAGCCGATGAAGGCCTCGATTTGGACGCCGTCAGCAGAGGCATCTACACCGACCTGCTGCGTGTGTTGGAGACCCCGGACATTAAAAAGCGACTGCAGCGCAGTCTGCTGGAGTACGCCCGGAAAGGGTGGCTGCCTGCTTAGCCCTCAACTACTCGTGTTCATTTGACCCCTAGGGCAAATTTTTACTTTCTCGCCATGGAGTGGAGAGAGAGAGAGTTAAGTAATACTGTGTGAAAAAACGGCGAATTTTCGTCAGAAAATCTCTTATAACAGGGCCCTGCTAATGAAAAAGTCGATAAATCCAATTGCTAAATTAAGGAGAAAAAATCCTCCAACACGTGATGTAGCCATAATCCGTTTTGTGGGTCCTCGAGAGCGAAAAATCGAGTAACGGCAAACCGTCTGTCTATCCGCCTGTCTGCCTGCCTGTCCGACGGTCTGTGAACAACGCAAGTAGGTCCTTTAGAAGAATGATAAAGTCACACGTTCGTTAAAAACCCTCATTTTTTGAAAATTGCAAAAATTCAAAATTTTTCCGGCGTCTTTCTACAATTGAACAATTAAAGATAGAGATTTTTTCCTTAATGAAACCTGTTCCTTAAAGATAGATTTTGAAATAAGGCAATGCGCGTTACGTACTTTTAATGCGCCGAGAAGCCCCTTTGAGCATATGCTTTCCAACGTTTTCGTGCTATCAGTCTATTGTGATCCGTGCTTTGGACCGGCACTGACGAAGATAAAAGCCTTTGCTTTTTTAATAATCTTCTTGTTTAAAACGTGTATTAATTTTCATTTTCCCATTAAAGACAAAACCCGTATCAAAATCAAGGAATAATTTCGGACCATAATCTAAAGAGCGTGACAAAAATAAGACACAAGTCGAATACATAAATCCAGGAATCAGAACGGACGAAAAGAAGGAAAGCAACACAAGAAGTAACTATTTACTGAAGGCTTGAGAGTTCATAACAATGCAGAAGTCATAAACCACGCCATCTAGTGACAACACGAAGACGCATTCGTACCTCCAAAGCGCCACCCACTGGATATTGAGGGGGTGTTGCTCCAAGTTTCCCAGACATCTCGAGATACACTGAAAAATAAACGCGATCTAGAAGCACGTACATTAACTGTTAAATATTGTCTTACGTCTTGCTTCAGTGCTGCCCTCAAGGCTCGGCTCGCCAAACTACATAGTGGTGGGTCATGTTCAACCACGAGTAAAAAATATACGCACGGTGTAAGAAATACAATTATGCTTTAACAATCTTTGACCAATAAAAGATGTCTGGAATTAACAATTTATTTGTCTAATGATCGTTTCGACTGTGTAGCTATCATCCTCAGAGCTTGCAGTTTCCGGCCGGAAACAAAGGTCTTCCAATGCAGTGCACTGACAGTGCAGTGTAATCTTAATTGTACAAACGTTAGCGCGAAGTTAGATTATAGAAGTTTCTTTTTCTTAAGGTAATTTAATGTTTTATGAATCAGTTTTTATATTATTATTGTTATTATTATACCATCATTTTTATTCTTATCAGTGGTTAATATTGTTACTACGCTTATTATTAATGTACCATTATTATTATTATTATTATTATTATTAAATTATTGAATTATTACAAGAAGCTGACAAAGCCAAGAAACATTATTTCGTACAAAATGTGAGGGCATGTATGAGAGAACAATACGTATTAAAGTTGGAAAGGAGAAAGATGATTCAGTGCTGACTGCCGTTGTGCTGGTGTACTTTTCAGAGCGAGTAAATACATTTTTTATATATTTGTAACATGCTAAGGCAAAATCTTTTACACGTAACACATGATTTACACGTAATTCATGTTAAATATCAAAAAGGTGGTACAAACATATTTGTGCAATAGTATACAGCGTTTTCTAGGTTAGGATAATTGTTGCCAAATAAAAGTAGGGTAATCATTTCTAATTTAACTTATTGTACTACAAATATTACCTTGATTTTCTAGAAAAAAGATATAACTGTTAATTTATAACTTTGATTCATTCGTTTATTGATTATATGTTTTTGATGTACATATAGAGGGATGTTTCCCGGCCATCTAGAATATCTTAGCAAGGTCAGTTTATACATATAAATAGAACCACATACAAAAAAAGGAAAGAAGCAAACCAAAACTGCGTCAAAATTATAGTTTAAGATTTACATTATAAAAAAGACATCGGCTAAACACGAAAGTTTAAAAAAAAACCTTACGTGACAAATTGGAGAAAATTTAATTTCAGGTTATCGTATTGACAACTGGTATACAAGTAGAACAAGAGACAAGAAATTGAATGGAAAAAACTAGAATCCAATCTAAATAATACTTTTGGAGTTAAATGCGAAATACGACTTCGGCTAAATACGAAAGTTCAAAACACCCCCCATTACGTGCCAAAATGGAGAAAAAACTAATTTCGTGTTATTGTAATAAAAATTGGTGTACAAGTAGAACAAGATACAAGAAATTGATTGGCGCAAACCACAATCCGCTCAATCTAATAGTTTCGGTGTTACACGCGAAATACGACTTCGGGTAAATGCGAAAGTTTAAAAATCCCCCCCCCTTATTACGTGCCAAAAACGAGAAAAAATTAATTTTGGCTTATCGTATTGAAAACTTGTGTACAAGTAGAACATAATACGAGAAATTGAATGGAACAAACTAGAATCCGATCAAAATAATAGTTTCGCCGTTACATTCAAATTACAACTTCTGCTAAATAGGAAAGTTCAAAATATCCCCGATTACGTGACAAATTGTAGAAAAATATATTTCAGCCTATCATATTAAAAAGTGGTATATATAAACGTTTTCGTATAGATTTCTTAGTTTTCATTGTTTGTTGTGCTGTATAATGGCACGATTGAAGTTTAATTGTCCGCGTGTTATAAACATAGTTATAATAAATGATTTTTCAGTTAATTAATGAGTATGATTGACGTAGAAAACGAAAAAACGTTTTAAAAATAATTTAGATTTTTTTATTTTTATTCTTTTTTTGTATTTCAAAAATAAAATATTTAAAACTTTCAAAAAAGTACCATTGTAGTACATAAGAAGTTATACATAAGTTAGGTAAGATACAAAGTTGGACACTGAGATGAATTTTAGAAATTAAATATAATAAGGTGGCGTCATACGGGTGTAATCGAACACAGAGGAGACTGGTTTCTAAAACAGTTGATTTATTAGCAATCTAGACGGTAGGCTTAATTTAACAACTGCCCTGCTCACAATAAACTAAATAAGTAGACCCACTACAAGGAGAGATAATTTAAGAACAGCTACCACACCGCAACATACCACCAATGTTTCCTGCATGAAGCCGCTCTACTTTGAGACCATCTACGCGTCTCGCAAGTCACGACAATGAATTGCCGGCCGTTCGCTTTAGAGCACCTACAGGCACAGACACGCGCTTCACCTGTCGCCGACGCCGCTAGAACAAGAAGACTAGGGCATTCTTCTCCTGGCCTTATATAGGCCTTTGGCACTACCCGCCTCCCCCATTGCCTCCTTTCCAAACCCGCTCTGGGAACCGCTACTTCCACGGAAATTTCCAGTGCATCATCACTCCGCCCTTTGTTTAACATCCGGCGATGCTCGCCGATTTCCACGTGGTTGTCTGTTCTGAGCGTGGCACGACGCTACAATAGAAACGTGTATTTACTACGCGTTTGCTAGAGCGGCAAGCCTTAAACGTGTCAATCAGCAGTTGATGATTACCATTAATATACTTTCACAGAACAATAACCAGAAGTATCCCTTCACATCTTACTATGTACCAGATATGTACAAATGACCTTCATAGCCGATTGAAACAAAAATGTGTCAAACTGATTCAATTTGGTATTAGACGGACAGAATATTTATACGAATAAGTTTATATGATACAATTATTAAATTGGTACTTATTTCATTAATTAATAGAAGAATATGGTTAACTGACCTTAAGAGAATGTAAAGAATATGGTTAACTGACCTTTTCATCCAGAAATACAACTATGTATTTTCTTTGTGCCTTCCACTGTTTTTTTATTATATCACTGTTGCAATAGTCCTCTTTCTTAATATTCAGCGTCGATAAAGTATAAAGGTAATGTTCTTCACATTATCATCAACCCACTTAAATAACGTTCTGAGTAAATTAATAGGTTTCTGCCAGAATTGAAGGCTAGGATTATTAAGAATATTTTTGTCCCCCCTCCACACTATGTCACATGGTTCCTTTTCATAAACGTTGCGAAGCGAAGAAATGCCATTCAGCACTCACAATAAATACATCTTTTTCGTGGCATAAATTCACATTGGTTTGCAATACTTGGCAATGACCCTATTCGAAGAATATGTCTGTTAACTTGTGATGCGACGTCGATAACAAAACATCGATGTTAGCAAACATCAATTTTAGGAATACATCAACGAAAAACCATCGATGTTTTTAGACTCGATTACTATCTTCTAACACTAAATTCGTGTGCAATGAAATTTAATTTGACAGTGTTTGTGTTCATCAATTCGCTGAATAAGAGTATGATAAGAAGGTGCCGACATTACGTTCACAGCATACTACATAGTTGTTGGCCGTATTTCAACGTGCAAAATGAATATGAAGAAGACATACAATGACATAGACGTTATCTCGGGCTAGAGAGTTTGGTCGATGTAGGTAATGCAACCAGCATTCCTTTGGTTCCAACACATGAATAACAGTGTTACTATCAATTATTTCATATTTTAACTTTACAGTATTGTGATCATGGGACTTTGTCATTCGGAAACAAAACATCGGAAAAGAAGAAAACATCGGTCACAAAACATTGATGTTGAAAAACATCGATGTTTAAAACATCGATGTTTTGAAAACATTGACATCGATGTCTCATACCTACTGTTAACATTGTCATAAACTTTACTTGAGAAGTGTTATGAGTTTACACTGGCAATGGTGAATTGAATTCACCATTCAGGCACCCAGAAAAAAATACTTTATTTTATGGTTAATTTCTTTGCTTTCTCTGAAGTATAGCGCAAAAGGATTCAGAGTAGCCAAGACATTATTCACGGCAGTCACTGAATTACATCTTCAAGTAAGAAAGAATAATTTTCTAAAAAAAAATCACACTGGACAATGAAAATTCCCAGCGTCAAATTTTATTTGTGTTTCATAGAGAGAGAGAGGGGGGGGGAGAGAGAGGAGAGAGAGACATAGAGAGAGAGAGGAGAAGGTAAACGATGAGGGAAGACTGCAGAAGAAACACAAGGCGAACTTATTGGTCAGTTTCTTTATTACTCGTATCAGGTGATATGTTAGGATGGCTAAGACCAATAGTGCACGTTATTCATCATTTCCACTGCCCAATATATTTGGGGCATTAATAAAAATGGACAATTCTCATTTTCTTGAAAAAACTTCACTTGACTCATCACGAGAAGGAATTTTAAAAACTAGTTCACCAATAATAGAACTTTTCTTACGGCAGTCATTTTTCAACTTCTCAAGAATGCTGGATGTAAGAACCTAAACGTGTTGTACGTCAATCGGTGGTTACTATATTCAGAGAACAACGCACATGTTTCGCAGATTCCTGTTTACACAACTGACTCAGTATATCTGAGAAAGAAGGCTGCTCGAGCCGACTTTATGAGAAGATCTTTGCAGATAACAAGACTGGATAAAATAAGAAACGAAGTGGTGTGGGAAAGAGCTGGGGTTCAAACAACCATAACCAGAAGACTAGAAAATAAAGCTCTTCAATGGTATGGACATGTCCAGAGGATGCGAAATGAGAGATGGCCTAAACAAATTTTAAATTGGATACCTGAAAGAAGACGTAGAAGAGGTAGACCTGGTTTAACCTGGAAGACATATATACATGAAGTAATGGAGGAGAAAGGATTGGAAGAGGGTCAATGGGAGGGCCGAGAATTATGGAAATCGAAAACGGCAAACTCTAAGGGGTAGAAACCGTTGAAGAAGAAGAAGAAGGAAGAAGGCTGCTCTGTTTCAGGCACACCCTAGCAGTGTATGTTGTTTATAAATAAACCTAATAGTCACATTTCGTCAGGAGACTTCCATTTGATATCGTATGTGTGTGTCAGCGATTCATACCGTGTCAGCGATTCATACCGTGACACGGTTGCATTATGCTCTGACGTCACAATGCGTCGTATCATTGACGCCACAAGTAGCGAGTCTGGCGGACTGTGGGCTGCACACTTGTGCCGGTAAAGAAACTATTTTTTTTAAAATATTATTTATGTGTGTCCTACTTTGAAATTAGGCAATTCTATACATTAGTGTAGAAATACATGAGTTTTTTTTATAATTAATTTAAGTGACGACCTCAAGTTCACATTTGCATTTTAAAAATTAAAATATATTTTAAATATTTAAATAATATGTTTACAAAAATTAGATTTACATCACATGAAAGTGCATCATTCTAAAGTTAAATTTAAGCATAATTCTATTTTTCTGAATAAAACGGCATTTGTGCAAAAATGTTTTAAATGTTATCATGATTCTTCGGGATAAGTAAATGGTAATATTTCTGAAAGAGGTGAGATTAGAAAAAAAATACGGGTCAGCTTTTTTCAATCCAAGAATAAATACAAAAAGTTTCAAGTCGCTAAAAAAATAGTTGTTTAGTGAGCGTGAGATTTGACGTAGAATGGCTCATATTCTATTATGGATTCTATATTCTAATGGATACATTACTTGTGTCTTTCGTTGTCCCAAAAATAACGCTCAATATCTATTTGTTACCAACATTCGTTGGCGTGTGTTTTTTTTAGTAGAATTGAAATCAAGGTTCACGGTTCCTTCGGTTCGTTTTATGATTCTTTATTTCTCAAAAATTGGTTGATGATTAATTCTGTCGTTGATAGAAGGTGTAAAAAATATAATTCTTTTACACAGTGAGTTGGTATTATCACGGAAGGTGTGATATCTTACTGCTTGTTTCTCAAACCAATTTCAGACTAGTTTCTGGCTGAGTGCTTAACTCGACTTGGGTATTTACGATAGCTTCGCGCGCATAATGTTTTTAGTTTTTACACGTAAATTCTGAAAGCGGCCAAATAATTTAGGATTTAGAATATTCATTTACGTACTTTTCAATAGCATTTACTCTAAGGTGCCATAAAAAATATACTATAAATATTCTTTTTATGCATACTTTAATTACACAATTTAACTCTTGGACAACTTTAAACTTTTTTTTTCTTTCCACTTTATACAACTTTGTCTTCATTATTTTTCGATGGGCAATACTGTCAAAACATATTCACGGTTTCAAAGTTACGCGTGTGCGTTAAGCTATCACAAAACCCAAGTGTGGCCATACCATAGAGTGACACAGGACGGTACAGTAGGATAGAGACCCTAAAATCTTTGCAATTCCATTTAGGAGATATAAATGTCTCACTAACCATTTACAAAAAAAGCAATGTACAATTCAACATGAGACGAACCTCAGGTTTATTAAATATTATTATACAATTTTAAATAAATGAACACTTTTTGTTTATTAGTTATTTAGTATACAGTAACAAATTGCGTTAAACTAATAAGCAAGTTGATGCAAACACAATATTTTGATCTAGCCCCTGCACTTGATGTTTTACAAAACTGCAAATTATTTTTCAAGAATCTTCGATCGGATTCATCCTTTAATCTATTACTAATGCAAAATAATTTGCTACAAAATTGACGTGGTGAACTATTTTGGATCAACAATAGCACGATACTGTTTAAAAGGAAAAGTAACTTCTCATACGAAGAACGAGATAAACCGATCGAAGATATAAAAGAAAATTATAGAACAGATTTCTTTTGTTTTACAATCGATCGAGCTTCAAATGCTCGAGATGCTAGATTTGATCAACGTAGTAACCAGAGTAACTATTTTGAATTTTTATATAATACACAATTTAAATTTTTTGTCAAAAGAAATGTTACTAAAACCCTAAGAATTTAAAATATATTCAACTCTGATTCTGCTTTTACGTATAAATATATTAAAATGTAACGAAATATATAGTAATAGGTAAATTATATATTTATACCAAAATATTTAAAAATATGCAAAATAAAAATAGTTCATAATATTCTGTAAACTCTAAAAAAATAGTTTTGAATTAAGCTATATGTATTTACATGAAAATCCGTTCCCTACCAATAACCATAGCAAGTGGCGAAATGAGTTTATCTCCAAGTTAAAACTAGTAAATAACTTTTTTAATTTCTACTACTACACAAATACATCTTAAATGATTTGGCCCATTTCGATAATTGGACATGAAATTGCTGAACAAATAGATTTAAAAGACTTATTAAACATATTTAACAGAACTTAAAATGCGGAAAAGAAGTTTTTTTGTGATTTTGGCGTAGTTGATGCTAACTTGTTTTATTTTCAAAACTATGCTATTGTTTGTACAATATTGTTCATTATAATAGCATTTAAAAATGTACAAAATATACAGGTAACTGTTCTTGACTATGTACAGATATCTCTTAATTAATTTGCATTGTTTTGTACTATATGGATGTCGATATTACGGTATGTTACGTGTTACGTTCTAAATATATCGTATATGCTTTTTACTAAAATTTAAATAAAATGATTTGTTATTGAAAATAAAAACTATTTTATTATAACAAAATACTTTCTTTTATTACTAAAAATTAATTTCTTTCGTTTTGCCCAGGGCGATGTAACAGTAAGATCGGGGCGCTGGTATCACAAAATCTGTCGGGTCAATTGGCTCACGAGATAACAACAAGTAAACAAAATGATCAAGCCGGCAAAAATATCCAAGCCCTGAAGTTTACTGAATGTCTATTAAATAGAAAGTTCCCAGCTTGGCTCCCACGTGGCTCAAACAAAGTTCACTAAACAATGACAACAAAAATGTAGGAAAGTATACGAGGTAGGAAGAATACGAAGTTGGTAATATCCGGTTCTCTTTTGTTCATAACATCCTAATCATTCGATATAAGAAATTCGGTATAAGGTATTCGAAACAAGTTGGTAATAGAACTGTCAAAGTAGTAGAAGGGTCCATTCTACATTTCAAAAGATTCGGAGACAATCATGATCTTTTCGTATTTGACATGAAGAAAATGAAAAAACAAGACAAATCATTATACAAATCCAAAGTGTAAAATTATGTGCGGTATACTATTAACAGGAAACATGTAAAAACCAACGGCGCACTAAAGAAATTGTAACATGACTCCAAGATGATACAGACAATCCGAAATAGTTTCTATATGTCCTATCATACTACAAGAAGCTGGTTGCTGATCCTGTGTAGAAAACTATAGCGTGGCGGAATATATGAAAAAGGGGAAATTGAAATGTAAACTATTCACAAGGCACAATTTGCCTTGGATGCAAATTATGTAAGTGAGCGAGATTAAGTGGATACATTTTCACAGTTCTAGCGGGTTTTGCACACTAACGCCTCTAACTTTGATCCTAGATGAACACGTAAAATTTAGTTTCACCTTCTTTCATTTCACATTAATATTTAACGAAAAACGTATAGTTTTTAAGATATATTGGCATGAAATGAGAAAATTCTCGCTTTTTTTCAAGTTTCGGTTGTATCACCAAATAGCGCGATTCTCTCACGGCTAATCCGTTAGTTGGAGAAAAAGCTTAACAACATTAAATCTAGCTAATTTAATCCTCTTTTATTTCAAATAGGATCATTAAAGTGGTGGCTTTTGAATTATTTTGAAAGAAAAAGAAAAAAGTCGCGATGTTTACACTTTTTCCTTAAAAAATGTATTTCCGGGCTGAATGGTAGAAAAAATGTATTTCCGAATTCGCACTGATGCGGCATACGCGCCACCGCTAGCAGAACACAGCTTTAAATGGTGGTCATCCCACTGCGACGCCGGTCGCGGTGCTTTACCTGCTGCGGTCCCTTTGTTCGTCTTCCGGACGGACGGTCGGACAAACCTACCCTTGCAGAACCCACCCCCTTCCTCGGCGGGTGGCGGTGCGGCCGTGGTTGCAGCGGTGGCGGCGTCAGAAGAGTTTTGCTGCTTGACAGAAGCGCGCCGCCGTCGCGACGTGGGAAGACACCCTTAGGGCGCATTCCCACGTCGCGTCGAAGGCCGCCGATCGCCGCTGCCGCCGGGGAGCATCCGAGAAGAAACGAACGGTTTCCGGCATTCAAGGTATTGTGTAATCTGAGCTCACAGGTATAGTTTTGGTACCAAAACGGGAAGTGATTAGACTGGAACTGATGTACTAAATTCGTGATTTTGGTAATAAATTGTTTGTTTTAAGTTTTTCTTATGTTCCCGTCAAACCCTCAGAAGCCCACTCACAAACCAAGACACCTGTCGCTTCTAAAAATAAATGTAGTGAATAGTACCGCATTGAAGGTACGTCACAATATATATATATATATATATATATATATATATATATATATATATAATGACATCCCGCGTCTTTCTCGGTCGTGCCGCTAGACGTCACGCGACGCGATGCTCCATCGCGACGTCTCGTGCGGGAAGTGCTCCGTCTCAAAGGCGCAGAAGCGTCCGCAACGACAGAGTCCTGGCGACGTCGAAGGGCGTCATGTCCCTCCACTGGCCACTCCAACCCCGCGCAGTCGTTTCGGCGCCGGCCTCGAGCAGCGCCTTCGCGGCCGCCGTGTTGCCGTGCACCGCCGCCATGTGCAAGGGCGTGCACCCCGTCAAGTCCCTGGCGTTCACGTCGGCCCCGGCGGCGATCAGCCGCGGCACCGAGCCGTACACGGACTCGTAAATCGCGGCCAGGTGCAACGGGGAGTACCCGTGCGTTTCGACCGCGTCCACCTCCGCGCCTCGTTCGAGAAGCAGACAAACCACGAGGTGGCGTTCCCGATCGCCCGTCATCCACCCGTTGAAGTACAACGCCGATATCAAAGGAGAGTGTCCATGGAGGCCCAGGCAGTTTACGTTCACCTTGGAATCCAACAGCTGGCGAACCGTCTCCACTTTCCCGAGCAACGCCGACTTGCACAACTTTACTTCGGGGAAAGTGGCATTCCGACCTCTCTTCTGCAGTTTCGCGATGCGGATCCTCAACTTCATGAGCGGGGAGGTCTCAACCGGGGCGGTGCCGGCAAACGGCAGGTGGTCGGAGGTCCACACGGGAGAAGTGTCGTCCGGGGCGACGGCGGCGGGCGGCAGGTGGGTGGCGGGCGGCAGGTGGTCGGAGATCCATACGGGTGAAGTGAGGTCCGGGACGACACAGGCGGGCGGCAGGTGGGTGGCGGGCGGCAGGTGGGCGGCGGGCGGCAGGTGGGCGGCGGGCGGCAGGTGGGCGGCGGGCGGCAGGTGAGCGGCGGCCGTCGAGGGTGAGGACACGTCCGGGGCGATGGCGGCGGGCGGCAGCTGGGCGGCGGTCCGTTTGGATGGGGACACGCCCTGCGAGGTTTCTTTGAAAGCATCATGATTCCGCGGAGCATTGTGCCCTTTTGCCTCCTCGATTCCCATCATCTCCGACGAGGAGCAGCACATCGCCTCCTCCACGCCCGGCATCGCCTCGTCCTGGTCGGCGGCCGCCGCCGCATCGGCGTTCTCCACCAGCGTCCACTCGCCTTCACTCTCCCCGCTGCCGTCGCTGTCCGTCGCCCGGGCCCCGTGCCCTCTCGCCAGACGCCGCACTTGGCCCTCCGCCGCCACCATCCTCTCCTCCACCTGGCGCACGCGCTCGTCCAGGGCGGCGCGGAGGTCGCGGATGACCGCATCCCGCCCGCGCACCTCCTGCTCCAGCTTGCACACCTCCAACGCGTTCTCGTCGCCCACGCGGGCGGACTTCCAGATCACCATCTCGCCCCTCGGCGCCACGTGCATCTCCATGCCCACGCGCCACGCCTCCTCCGCCCCGCGCCAGTACTGCTGCTCGTGCAGGCGCAGGCGCTCCTCCACGCGCACGCGCTCGGCCTCCAGCGCCCGGCGCTCGGCCTCCTGCTCCTGCAGGCGCAGGGCCGCGCGCACTTGGACGCGCACGGCCTCGTGCATCCACGACCGGACCGGCCCGTCCTGCAGGCGCGCTGCCTTCACGTGGTGCCGGACGGCCTCTTCCACCGCGCGGTCGGTGTCCTCCTGCCGCAGGCACAGCGCCTCCTGGACCTGCAGGCGCACGGCCTCCTGGAACTGCAGGCTCACGCCCTCCTGGATCTGCAGGCGCATCGTCTCGTCCACCTGCTGGCGCACCGCCGATTCAATGTGCAGGCGCACCGCCCCTTGGATCTGCTGGCGCACCGCCTCGTCAAGCTGCAGGCGCACCGCGTCGTGAATCTGCTGGCGCACGGCTTCTTGGAACTGATGGCGCACGCCCTCGTCGATCTGCAGGCGCACCGCCTCTTGAATCTCCAGGCGCACCGCCGCTGCAATCTGCAGGCGCACCGCCCCTTGGATCTGCTGGCGCACCGCCTCCTCAAGCTGCAGGCGCACCGCCTCGTGGATCTGCTGGCTAACGGCTTCTTGGAACTGCTGGCGCACGCCCTCGTCGATCTGCAGGCGCACCGCCTCTTCAACCTCCAGGCGCACCACCTCCTGATCCTGCAGGCGCGAGATCTCTCGAATGTTGAGTCTCTTGGCTTCCTCGATCATTCGTTGCAACGATCTCTCTTCCTCCCATCCGCTCTCCCACATCATGGCTGCGGTTTACTGGTTCCTGGAAACAAAGATTATAAAACTCGATCACAAACTTTCAATTTAACGCCACAGGAACACATGCACCATAAACAGATTCTCGAAGGAGAGACGTTGAATAATTTCTCGAGTTGAGACAACGAAAATTTTGGGGCGGATCTATCAATCATGTACAGGCTGAAATTAGCGGTGGTGGAGGCCACGTGGGTATTGAGCGCCACGTATTCCGCCGCCAACCCGGTAAGTCGCAAACGGACAACTCCTAATGTCCTAGCACCTAACATGTAAAGTAATGTTAGCAGTAGCGATGGTGTAACGGTTATCATATCGGACTGTTATACCCAAGTTGGCGGGTTCGAAGCCGTGGGTTTTTTTAGGACGAAAAAATCCTTCATACGCCTTCCTTCGGAGGGGAAGTGAAGCCGGCTGTGCCGTGTTAGTAGATTTACTTGCATGTAAAAGATCCTCAAGCCTAAACGACGCCTATGAGCTAAATTTGAATCGCCTGTTTCGTCGCCCAAGAAATACCTCCTTTCTCCACTAGTTAGTTAAAGGAGCGAAACGAAATTTGAGTGGCAAACGAAAGAGCGGGTCTAATAACCTTAGTATCGCCACGTAAAATAAGGCAACAATTCAACTCAATGTCTGGGCTCTCTAGTTACACAAGTGGTTCACCAGATGGAGGTATTCGAGAAAGCTACTTACCGTATTTGCCGGTGTAAAAGACGAATTTTTTCCGAGAATTTAATTTAGTGTCTGAATACCTAACAAATCTGAGTACCTGGCAGTTGGTAAAAATGAAATAGAATATCTTCTTGTGGAAAATGGAGGAAAAATGAAAGGGGTAAACAAATATAAATACCTTGGTGTACTTTTTAACAATAAGGGAAATAGCCATGACGAAATTGAGAGACGAATAAGCTTGGGGAGAAACGTGACACGAAATATAAACTCTGTCTTATGGAACAAAACCATCACTAACAATACTAAAAGACGTCTTTACTCCTCGCTAGTTAATTTTTTTGCGAAATGTTGCGCGAAATATAGGCAATTTGACATTTTTGTTTCAAAATGTTTTTTCTCAAAAACGGCTCCATCATTGTTGATGAAATTTTGTTGGTGGATAGTCCGAAGAACATTTAAGAAAATGCTGCAGGTCTCATGTTGTTTGAAAACCCTCATTTTTTGACCATTGAAAACATTCCAAATTTTTCTGTGCCCTCCCACTACAATTATGACGATATATTTTTTTCTTAATAAAATGTGTTCATCAAAAACAGTTTTTCAAATAAGATCATGTTGAATTTTTCGAAACTTATTGGTATAATTTGGCATCAAATTCGCCCGCTCTGAAAATACTGCGTTTCTTGAACATAATTTTAGGTGTTTCGAGGGAGTTGGATGTTACGTAAGTTTGAACGTGTATAAACTTTTCACTTCTCTTGATGAATATCTATAGTCTTATTAATAAAAACAGTTCCTTTTCAAATTTTAGACATTCAGATTTATTGACATACATAATAGTGATTTTAATAAACTACATTATACTTCGTGCATACTACATCTATATATAAATGTGCATATTTTTTCTTTAAACTAGATGTCTGAAGATAGCTAAAAGGTAGTTGGCGATACATCACGCCAACTACCTTATGATGTATAATGATGTAGTTTAATAAAATCAAAATTATGTTTGTGTAAATAAATCTGAATCTTTAAAATTTGAAAAGGAAGTGTTTTTTATTAACAAAATGTGTATAGTGTTTCATATTTCTTTGTTCGTTTCTTACATTGGAGCGTTTGTTATACGTTTACAAATTATTCTTTTAGAAATTATTTAAAACCTTTTTTAAATAAATTTGAAAAAGATTGCTAGCCTTCAGTCGCTCGCTCCTAATTTATGCTTTTGGATACTACGTAAATTAGAATTTGTTATTTCATATTTCACTTTATTATTTGTTATATTTATGTTAATTTATTTTAAATTGCATCCTTTGTGTTTAATGTGAAAACGAATAGATGAGCGGGCATTGTCGGTTGTTGTTACCCATTGCTGTAATGCCGCATAGATAACACGATAATAACGGCTGCTTTACGTTGGCGGAAATAAAAATGAATGCTATTATGTATTTATAGAATATTACAATACCATAGTGGTTAATAATTTATATTATATATTTTTCGAACTATTTTTTCCAACGCTATCAATATCGTTATTTTAAATATTTTATTTTCTTGCATTCTGCGCCAATGCTCTACGATTTCACATGATTTTACAAAAAATAATTCGGAGAGAAATAGTGGTACGAATAATCACTACTAACGGCGAGAAAGAACGTGCTGTGTTAGCTCATCTAGTTCTCTTTTACTATTGTTATTATCATTTGTTGCGTCTTCAATATTAACGCAACGCGTCTCCAAGCCCCCCCCCGGGGGGGGGGGGGGGGGGCTTTGAGCGTTTTGCGCATTCGGAGTAATCCTCCATTAATATTTCAATGTCATATCTGTCACGTCTCGCCGCAGTCAGTAGTCAAGAGGACCGCCAAGTAACACTCCGCGTACGCGCCTCCTACTTCACGCTCTTGCGTCACTACTCAGCGAACAAAATTGATCATTTAAATTTGTTGCGCCTATACACGCAGGCGTCTCCTAGATCCTAAGAGCGTTGAGCGCACCTTCGTTAATTACTATTATTGGAGTAATAGTAAGCCGCCTTTATTAAACACCCAGCACCCTCTATGAGCCGTTGGAGAGTCAAGTCAGAGAGTCGCCGATAGGTCGCGTCTTCGCGCTCGCGTCCAGCACGCAACCTGCGTCTCCTATCGGTCGGAATTGGGAACGAATGAGGATAGGGGTAAGGTTCAGGACGCTTTACACGGGTTGGACTAGCTCTTGTGAAGCATACAAACTCATTTCGTCGTAACAAAATTCACACGAGGTTCTACGGGAATTGAAACCGGAAGCTCAGTGGTGAAAGGCAAGCGGCTTCACCACGAGAGCGTTTTTATTTTTTTTTAAACCTTTGCGTAATTTATTTTCGTGTTTTTATAAGTAAATTTAAAATCACACATTAAAAAATGTTTTTATTGTATCATTTCATCACGAAATTGACTACTGCAGTAAACTTTGTTTTTCAATGTATGAGAATTAGACGGACCTTCGGTAACTTCCTCGACTTTTCAAAAGAGATCCGAGCAAAGTTCATTTTCTCCTAAAATAAAGTCTGTATTAAATATAATTTGATATAAATAAATTTTATTCAAAATTGTAAAAATCGTTTAATAAATATTCTCACACAAATTTTTGAGTTTTTTTAAAATTAGGTAATTTCTCATTTTCAAGTAATTTTGTAGGCCTTTTCCCTTTAATTTATGTCACTTCGTAAAGTCATTTTCAAAGAATTTTTGGGTCATCAGAATCCGAGCCCTGGTAATTACTAATAATGCCAAGGTTTTATGTTGCATTATTTACAGGGTTGCCAAACCTGAAGAGCTTCTTTCTCAACTGTATAATGAATCACTCAACTCAGTGGTTTTTGCAAATTACTTTAAATCATTGTAATTAATTACTCAGGCACACAAATAAAAGTTCACATACCACATGTTTGTCTATGTATATCGACGCACAGAATCCAAATCTGAAGCCAGAATTGCGCCACCGCCTTCAAGTTTTTATGTTGTAATTTTTTTTTCTCGCGAAAAACGTGAGATTGTATTTTTTCTTTTCGAGGTTCAAGTCCCGTCGATTGCAGGATTTTCGGACCTAATTTATCAGCTAGGCCAAATTTAGTCCCTGTCTGGAGGAGATTCTAGCGGCCAAGCCAGCTGCTGTGATCGGTAGATTTCCGTAGTTTCTCCGTTACCCAGTACAGGCTCCAATACCAGGCGAACGCCGGACCCTAACAGGTCACGGACCGCGTGCGATCTTACCTTCCTCTTCCTTGCCGTATCCTTACCCCCAACATGCACTACATTACCACACATGCTGAAAGACCGACCGGGAGCTTAAAGCTTGTCCCGGCTGGGGCGGGGGGAGATACCTGGTTAGGGATAAATCCCGCCAGAGCCGACGCAAAACCACAGCCACCTCCCGAGCAAAAAAACATGCACAGGGTCTAATAACCGCAGTAGTTGACGTGCCCGGACAATCAATAAATTACGTACACGTCGTGCCGAATATTAAGCTAGAATTACGCCATCGCCCTTCAGGTTTTTTAATCACGAGAAGAAAAAAAACACCGTAAAATCGTAAATTTTGTAACTTCTTGGGTGGTTTACTGCGATTTAAAACAAAATTGATGGCGCAATTTTGAATTTTAGAAATGTTGCTACTTACGCACAAAATAATTGTGGTTGTTCAAGATATTAGCTTTTTCAAAAGAAACCTAAATTAAGTAAAACTCAAACCAATTTTTAATGACCTGTAAAATAAATAAATATAAAATGTTTTATAACGTACGACTATGGGCCCCTTTGAAAATGTTTAGGGAGCCACAGCTACAGCACCGTCTGTATATATAATGAATTTTTTGTGAACAAGTTCTCCACATTGAACATTAAAGCTAGAGATTTTCTCCTTAATGCAACCTATTCCTCCAAATTATATCTTTATATTGTTTAACTTATACTTCTTTCAAAATAATAGTAACAATCACTTAATTTGACAAGTATGAAGTGAATTGACATGTTGAATCTGATAAGTCATTAAAGCATTGGTAAAACTTGTCAAAAAGGGTGGCAACAGTTCTAACAAGGCTTTGGAAATGGGGAGGAAAATTCCAGATCTATTCCGCAGTTTAGCTTAAAGATAAAAATACTAGCAAGTTAATAACGTTCAGAATTATTCGGTAGAAGTTCTTGATAGCATCACTGATAATACATAAAGGCATTTTTATAGTCTAACAGTAAAGCTCGAGGCAAGACTGATCTTACTTCAACTTCATTCCAAATTGTATACAAACATGTTACTGTCTGACGGTTATTATAAAAATATTTTAGCCCCACTAATCAGACAAGTAAATTGATAAAACAAACAATATAATTAAAAACAATAATCACTCTTCATCAATATTTTGTTTCACGATCTTCTTTAGGGTAAATATTTGTGGTTGCACAGAAACAGTTGAAAATGTTAGTTTTTCCTGCAGTTTCTGCTGCCAAGTGTATAACCAAATTTAAGTGAAAATGATGGGGATATCCAAACATCCAAATTGGTTTGGGAATGAATAAATACAAAAAGTGATAAAACAAAAGTAGGTATAGGGAACTCATCTAAAGCTCAAATAGTAATCAATATTTGTCTGTGAAAATCTGATCATACATGCAAGCAATTATGACAGAACTTTCACCCTTAAATAATCCATATCAATACCCCACTGTAAACAAATTAGCTAAATAAATAAATTTAATGGAGATAATAATCAACCAAAATAATGTAATGGTAATTATAATCGTATAAAAATTACTGCTTTTGGTAAGTTTTCAAAGAAAAAAAACCATTAAAAAAGCAAAAACTACAAAGTTGCAGGTTCGATGTGACTGTTAGAATTTTTAATAAAAATGATTATAACCTACCTAAACATAAACAACAAGGAATTACAGGAGCCTCAAAGAATACAAAAGGCAGCATAATGTGACAAATCTCACTAACCATTTCACATTAAGATCTTACATTTTTCATATAATGTATCTGTGCACATTTGAATATTGATTGTGTTGGGAATGTTGTGTGTATGGGAAATTTGTCATTACTGCAATATAAGAACTATTCTCGCAATCCAAAATACAAACTATCCCATACTGTAACAGAACATACTGGATATTAATTGTGTTTGCTAATTACATTTTGTCTTAGTGAAGTAAGGGAAATTGTTTTGATGTTCTGAAATCCTCATTCTTCCTTGTGCCCACATATTCTTCTTCATAATTAGCACAATTAATTTGGTAGACCAGTGGCCTATAGGGTAAAAACGCTGCTGAACAAAACCCCTCAAACTTGGTTATCCATCAAGTAGTATGCACACTGCTCAAGAACAAATAAAATCAATGGGATCCTTCTGAATGTATGATCTACCTTACCTGATCAATAGCTCACACGACTATTTTGGTTTGGACTAGTATGGTAACATTAATGTAGAAGATGAACTACAGACTCATAATGCCAATACATAGTGTAATGAGGGGGTTTTGGTTTATTTTATTACTTATTAATTAATAATATTCATTCGCTTACTTTATTATAATATGATAAACAAATTTGGATTTCTATTTACAGGTAACTTCATGGAACCAAGTTATCAAATTGTGGGAAATCAACAGCTCCCGTACGTAAATATAAATACATCAATATAATAATAATAAATAATATTCCTCTATTCACAGTAAAAATAATTTATTTGTGGGCTGACAGTGCCCTCTGTACAGACTCTCGGAGCCGAAATCTTATGTAATCCACTCTTACTCTGCTAACAAAAGGGATATTTATTCTCATGAATGTAGGATTGTGAGTATTATTGTAACTTCTACTTAATTAAATACTCCTTTTTTTCTGGAAATATTTCTAATTTTGTTCCCTGCTGACTTTACTGATATATTTAATACTACTTATTTCATAATTACAATTTATTAAAGCCATCAAATAGCCTGTCATCATAGAGAAGATTTTGATTTTAGCAACTCTTAAAATAAGTTAAAATCTTTGGGCATGAGTTATTGGCAAGTATATTAGAAATTTAAAGAGACTTTTCAGTGAAATTTTTCACCTTCTAAAAAATTTCATCTCAATATTTGACAATCGTGTAATGATTAATTTCAAATAATCTTATTCTAAATGAAGGTTATTTTATAACAATGTTGTAGTGAGCTTTATACCTATAGGCAAAGGTGCACTTCATTGAAACACTTACAAATGAAAAAATTAATTAATAATTATTAAATATTAATAATTTAATTTGAGCAGAAAATTTTGTACTTAAATATTCAGCACACTTCCAATAATATGTAATACATTTCCTAACTCAAAAGAATCACCCTAATTAGAGGCTAATAATACTAAAATATATAAAACTTTACACAGTGTGCAATTTATTCTAATGAATCAAATTTTCCAATATTCTTGTACAAAATTTTCTCAGGAGAGCACATCTCAATTTCAAATTTTCTTTTACTGTCCAGTACACTTTCAAATGGCAGCATCCCTTTCCACACAAATAAAAATACCATTATACACATACTACTTGCACAATTATTCTGATTATTACAAAATATAACAAAGTATCTAGTATTTCCTCCCCAGGGTTTATTAAATTAACAGATCAGTTTGCTGGCCACTGTTTTTACAGGATCTACAGAATGACACGATTATTATTTTAGAGGTAGAGAGGTTTGATTACTGGGAACAACTAAATGAGGAAAATATGTAAAGAAATGAATATACTTGTTCACGAAGAAAAATCAACTCAAATGAAAAAAGTACCCAATCTCTACAATTCAAATGCTTTATTATTTCTGTGTTTATTTTTCTTTGTGAACAAGTATACTCATTTCTTTTGAAAATAATAAACAACTTACATGTTTCAGAAATGCAAATCTTTGCATAGAATATTTTTTTCAAACTAACTCTTTGAGAGCTTATTGCAGCTCAGCCATTTAAAATATCAATGGAGTTTAATAGACAAAATATGCTTAAAATTGTCTTAAGAGCTGATTTCCAAAGTTTCATTGTTCTCCCTGGATAATTCAGAGCACAGCGCAGATAATTTTTTAAAGAATAGATCTGGAATATTGTTTGAGTAAAGGCAAAAATTGAATTTCAAGCTAACAAAGTAAATATTTTAGCTCAGTCTTTTTATTTTATTGAATATGGCTACAAGCGTACACCTATAGAATATCTATTAACTGGTAACTGAAACCTCACGTCATTTTGAAGATTTAAACCTTACCTGTAAGTTTTGGAGTCATTATTATTTCAACACACACTTCTTTAACTTCGAATTGGAAAGGCTTGTTGCACCAAGGCAAACTGCTCTAAAGTGCAGTGCACTAATATTTGTTCGTATTGTATTTTCTTCACTATGCTTAGAAAGAAGATCAGCAATAAAAGTGTTTATTGATCCGGAGGGAATGAAAACTGCTGATTAAGCTGCTTGGGCATCTCCAAGTGAAAGTCTTTATCACTTACAGAAGCAAGTAAGATGTACTAACATAAAATATGCAACATTGGCATGTCAACTTCTTCTTGGAGAGAAAAATCAGCTATAATGTTCAAAGCAAGTGATTTATAGTGAAGTAGGAAAGTTTTGTAATACGAGGTATACAAAAAATTGGGATGAAGGGTAAAATGCTGGAGAACAATGAACAAGTCTTTTCTTTTCGACGAGACTGTCAATTAGGAAGCCTCAAGCTATGACACTATCCACTAGGTCCAAAAGCTTATATCCTATATATAAAATTTGTATCAGTATGAATATGGCCTTAGAACAAATCATTGCACCACAGTAGTTTCTTTATTACAAATGTTGAATGAACCGATATTGTTTGAACAAATACTCAAATTCGTATTGCAGTGTTGTGCTGAAACACATTTCCATTACCACAACAGTGAAGGTTTACTGTGATAAAAAATTGAACTGCCTATGTAATCCAAACTACAAAATGGTATGATCATGGAACACGAGTGTCTTGAACATTGAATCATGGGCAAGGTCTTTAAAAAAAAGTGATATAAGTGTGGGAATATTATAAGAAAAAGTTTAAAGGCATTGGATTTCATAGAACCTTTTGAAAACCCAGATTTGTTTCTTTGGATAAATTAAGTACAGAATAACATAATTTATTAGAAGAATTAAAAAGTGACCCAAGGAACAAGTCGGCTCTAATATTTATAATTAAGACTCAATTAAATTTTAAAGTATGTAGTGACCTAAGTATCACACATAGAGGGGGCTGAATCTCCCCTCACAAATCACCGCCACTTGTTATGGCCTTGGAAGAAAATATTAGCAATAAAAATCAATATGATTTATAGAAAAGCTGCAGTGTTATTTACAACAAATTTTGTGTTCTCTAATATTTTCTGTGCAATTTTTGTATTTTAAAGGAAAATTAAAAATTTGACGTCTCATGTTTCTAAATGTTCCAACAAATTTTAGTGCGACAAAAGACTGAGAATCAATCAAATTCACATTATGTCTTTATGGGTGTATATTGAAAGCAATCTGTATTCAATGCATTAATTTGTTAAGAAATGAATTTAAAAAGAACACGAGATTAACAACGACTCTTTAAGGGCTTATACAATTTTGAACCCTTAAAAATTAGTTTTGAAAAAATTGACATCTTGGTATCAGTTCTACATGAAGAAGACATTAAATCCTCAATTCACAAGTCTTAAGAAATACTTTTATAATTCAATCACTAATGTCGATTACTGTACAATGAGGGACAGTTGCTATGAACCAGGTATTGTGAGGTAGCAAACACTCAACGCTACAGTTTTAGGGAGACTGCTTCACGCTTTGCTGTCAACACATTAACATCAAACTGTAGCAGGCCAGATTTAGATAATTACCGTGTTCCTCTACTTCTGGAAAAAATTCCTATATATTAAAAAAAAAAAAAAAAAAATAATAAAAAAAAAACCTTTTTGTATAAATACAAACTAAAATTAACAAATTGCTTATAGAATTCAGGCATGGATCAATCGGTATTTTCCCTTCCCCAAGCAAAAATATTTTTATGTAAACATTTAAACTAATACAATTGTGTAGCAAGCAAGATGAACTGATCATTCTACATAATCTGTAATGACACATTCAATCGAAACATTTTGAATTAAAAAAATAATTCTCTCGCAAAATTCGTTTCTGGATCTGCCCCTGTAAAATTTAATTTTTTTTTAAATTTTAAATTCATGTTTAATTTCGTGTCCAAATACATGTAAGTTCTTATCCAAACTATTTGAATAATAATAATTTTACACATATTAAAAAATTGTGTCTTTTTCAAAATATTTTATAATTTTTTCTGGAGAGCAAAGCACTTATGAACGGGAGGGGGGATGGGTTGAAAAAAGTAATTTTGGACATAAGTTTGTAGACACATCCTACAATGAATAGGGTTGCCAGGTCTGCTTCCAAAAAATAGTGGATAAGAAAAAGGGTTAAGTAGTACAGAATTTAAAGAAAAAAAATTACAATTAAACTATATATTTTCTTTCAAACATTTTAATACGTATTAAAATAATCACTTCAAAACTTTATTTAAAATTCAAATCATCAAATACGTTACAATAATATTAAAACATTTCTATTACATTTTACTTCAACAAATTGGTACAAATTACATTAAACTTTTATTTTTATAAATCCTTCGCCAAAATCTTTGGTTTGACAAATTCGCGCGCTCCACATGGACACTAGTTACTCATTGAACCTCAAATAAGACTTTATCCAGTGTTCCAAGACACCTACCCAACTAAGAAAAATATGTAATATAAAAATAGGTATATGCGAGTTAAGAAAAATAGTATGTAAATAATTTTATATACTCTTATGAATTGTCTCGTGAAACGATTCAGTATGATTATTTTTTTCGGAGACCCGAGTTCAATGAATATTCAATTATTTGTCTCATTCTAACGTACGTTAAAAAAACGCGATTCTCCTATCATTATTCTCTTAGTCAGTACAGTCGTAGATTACGTACCAATTAATCATTAATCTTTTGAATTAAAAAAAAAATGTCCACTATTTTGTGAAAAAAGCGGACTGTCCGCTGAAATAGTGGCAACACCTGGCAACCATAGTAATGAACTGCCACAAAATTCAATCACTTTTTTTCCATACAACTATCACAGCCTTAAGCATTTTCTATGGAACAAACTTACCTCGAAAATATCAAGAAACAACTTTATCACGGGAAATACTAATCTCGGTTCTCTGCAGAGAATATATTAGTTCACAATCTTCTCTCGACCCACTTCCACTCCTTCCTGTTGAAATGTTTCAAATCAAAAGTAAGAAAACAAATGAACACTTATTTACCTACCCTCTCAATGTACTCACCCTCAGTGCGTTAGTCTTTTTCCTAGTAATTGAACTTCCGTGTTTGTTTTGCTTTGTCCACACCCTTCCAACAAAAACTTGTTCTATCAACTCGTGGCACTTGCGCAACGGCGCGCTTATAATACTCTCTCTCTGCTCTTTCCACGAACTACGTAGCACACTCCTCTTGCAAGAACTGAAACAGCAAACGTTTAATGTAAATGTTCAGCTCAGCGAAATGAACAATTAAATTACCTACTGTCAATTCGCAAGCACGGTCTTTCATTGTACATAAAAGGCACTCTACCTCTCACCACACTACTGCAAACGGTACTGAGGTTTGTGGGCAAGGCAGCAAAAGGGCCTCCGTGGACATTTCCGTCTCTAACTTTCCCCTACGCTGAAATCGGGCCCTGCTGACTGATTCGGCATCACTAGCGCCCCAAGTGGTGAGCAAGCTGGCAGGTACCGTGTGATTGGGATTTTTTTAAAGACATCATAGATTAAGGAGGAATATATCATTACTCTATGTTATAATTGTCCAAGTGGTGTCCGTCTGCCACTATTTATTAAGATCCCTAAAACGCATACTCGAATTCAATTAAAAGCACTTTATTTATATTTATATTTCAATTGCCTCGCTGTGAAATCAATTTCAATCTTTTGTTTATACATATGCGAGAAGAAAACAACGCAATAAAGAATAAATTTTACATTGTCGCAACCGATTGAAAGTATGGGTACAATATATAAAATTCACAAAAGTAATATGAGAGTACCTACATATATTTTATTTTTTTGCTTAGATTTGTTTATTATTTTTAGTTATTACGTGAGTGAAGTTTGGAATCGGGAACCACAATTTAAAAAAAAAACATTTTTTGTGAGAAAGTTAGTAAGGAACACAAAGCAGATGTTGGGCAAGCGTGACCAGGGATACAATAGTGTAGTTACAGGTAGGATCCGCGACAGAGCAGGGATAGACCTCTTCCTGTCTAATAAATTACTGTGAAAAATATCTTGGCACCGCGGGGTACTTCAGCTGGTACAAACTATTTTGCAAACGAACTACAAATTTGATATAAAATTTATTTTGTCAAAACAACCGAACTCCCTACTCCTCTCTCAACTAGCGAAGCGAAAGCTCAAGAAAATGTGGACGGATAATACAATATTTATAGATCACCTAAAAAGTAAACTAGACTTGAGATAATTACCAAGTATATACAATTATATTAAGATAAGTACTCCAAACTTCTAATGCTATGATTTACTACCAATAAATAAGATCACTGGTGAGGTAGGTACCTACCTTCTAATAATTAAATAAATAAAATATCTCCGGTAGCAAAATTATAATAAATCCAAAGATATTGTCGATTGCGTAGCGATCATCCTCAAAGCTGATATATAAAATTACAGGAATTCACGAAAGTAAAGTACAAATTATTCAAATCAATTATCAAATATTATGTCCAAAATGTTGACATACGTACCAGATGCGTAAGCAAACTGGGTCACACTTATCTTGCAGCGTCAGGCCGGGAAACAAAACTCTGCGTTTTTTTTTAGAGCGTGTGTTGTTTAAGAACAAAGAGCGTCGGTCGCCAGAGTGCGGTGGCGTAGTAGAGAGGGGGGGGGGGGTGCGGGCGAAGGATCGTGAGCCGAGGGGTTGCGGGTGAAGGCGTGAGGAGGGGGACGGGCGAGCGAAGGCAAGTGGTGTTAGGGGTGTACACATTGGGCTAATTTTAGCAGAGGTGACGAGAGTTCAGGGATTTGCCCGTGAAGACAAGTCATGTTGGGGTTTTCTAGGTTGTGTATATGAAAGGATTTTAATTTTATTCTGTGCCAATATCTATTTTCAAATTCTAGAATATGGAAATTAATCGGCCTCTTTGTCGTATGTATATATATATATATATATATATATATATATATATATATATATATATATATATATATACACACACACACACACACACACACACACACACACACACACACACACACACACACACACACACACACACACACACACAACTACATAGGACAAACGGGCAGAGAATCAAATAAAACGACCAAGCATGCAAAAACAACACTTCCACAGTCTCATACTTCGCGGATCACTAAAATCTAAACAAACAAACATTGGACAAATTGAACGTTAATTTCCGTATTCTAGGAATTGAAAACAGGAATTGGCACACAATAAAATTAGAATCCCTTCAGATACATAACAACCTGGGCACCCAGAACATGACTGCCTTAACCAGGAAATCCGTGATCTCTCGTCACCCCTGTTAAAATTAGCCCAATGTGTACACCCCTAACTCCACTGGCCTGCCCCCTCCACCCGCATCCACCAGCAGCCCCGCGTCTTGCGACCCTTCGCCCGCACCGCCCGCTACCCCCTCTACCTGCCACCGCACACTGTCGGCCGACGCGACGCTCTGTGTTCTTGCGAGTAAACAAGACAACCTCTCGAAAGAACGAAAAATAACAAAACCGCGGCCTAACGCTGCAAGATAAGTGCGAACCAGTTTGCTTACACATCTGGCATACAATGTTAACATTTTGTAAATAATTTGTATTATTTAAATTTCATTTTTATGTATTCCTGTAATTTTACTTTTAGCTCTCAGGAGGATCGCTACACGATTTACGAACCTATTTTCCCAATTCTTGCTTTTAACATAAAAACACTTCTATAGAAATATGATTGTATATGCAAATATGTAATATTAACTACGCTACGATTTATGCCCCATACGTACTCTCCGTCAGACGACCGATTTTGGCGCTAGAGCACGTTAATGGAGGAAATAATTTGCCATCTGACTGAACAAAACCTTATCTTACATCTCAACAATGCCCACTGCTTGAGAAAAGTCATTAGACGAAAGATATCTATAAACTAAATCGTTCATTTAAAGGAAAACGTTCGTTAGAAGAAATCTTTCTCAAAAAGTGCGTGTATTTAGAGTCATTAACGATAATTAATAAAAAAAAATTGTGGGGCAGAAAATAATGATTTGTTTGCTACAGTTTAACGTGAACTAGCAAAACCTAAACAGTTCTCCGGACGAAAAATATTTGAGATGTAATACGTAGGAAATGTAATTTTATATATTTGTGTGCAGGAACATCTTTCTATAAAAATGCGCAGTTTCCATCTAAGCGCAAAACGTGAAAAAGCGCGATTTAAAATGCACTACGCGCGATTTAAAATGCAAGCGCAATAAAAATGCACTACGTACTACAAAACGAAAGACAGATCCGGTTGTTAGAATGCACTAGAATTATTGTTGCAGTCGGTGCGAACGATGTGTAAATTATTAAGATAAATAGAAATATTTTTCATCAATGACTTACTGATTGAAATTAGATTACATTAAATTCTGACTGTAATTATCATAAATTTTAATATACAACACAAATAAAATGAATACATCTTGTCACTACACAATTTATTCTTTTCTTTCTCGCCTACAGTTTACGCAGTATATTGTAATACTCCAGCAAAAACAGGCGATTTTTTCGAAAGGAAAAAAACTTATTGCCAAGCCCTGCTTTAGAAGTGGATAAATCTCGCTCCTATATGTAGTAAATTACTTCTCTAACGCGATAGTCAGAATCCAAGTTTGGTGCGTCTCTGATACCGAAAACTCTATTGATGGCAAAATGTCTGACGGTCTGGAATAACGTTAGCTGCCAAATCGTACACACGATTTTCGCCAAAATTGATATTACTCTATTGATCTGAAAGATGTCACCACCCCACCCCTTGAATTTGAAACGGATGTTTTGATTTTTGGAGATATTTTACATGAAGTCTCAACATTTTCAATATTATCTCAAAAATAGTTCGAAATTTTCCCTTTAAAATTGTTCCTCTCATAGAGCCAAAGACGTTTAAAGAAATGGCGTAATTTTCGAAAAAGGCAAAAGTTGAAAAATTTTCAGCCTTTTCCTGTATCTACATTATTCAAGGGAAATTTTGTCTTCCTAATTAATCTCTTCAAATAAGTTCATGTTAATTTTTTCAAAAATAAGTAGCTTTTGCGTGAAATAGGCCGTTTTAAAACAATTATTGCAATAATTGTTTTATAATGACATTTCGGAGACATATCACAGAAATGGCTTCAAAATTTGTAATTAATTTTTTATATCGTATGTAAGAACGGAAAAGAAAATGCTACTGGTCGCATTTTTATTGAACTCTGAATTTTTGAAAATTGTAAACGTTTAACTTTTTCGACGTCTTTCTTCAAGTACAATATTGAAGATACATATTTTTTCTTCAGGAAATCTGTCCATCAAGAATATATCTTGGAAAATAATCTTGTTCAATTTTTCGAAAATGAGTAGTTTTCGCTTGAAACATAATTATAAAACTATTTTCTCAAAAACAGCTCCAAATCTTTTCTTTAATTTTTTTCTCGTATCATAGAACGGCAATGAAAGTGGTGCTGCTCCCATTGTCGGCGAACTCTGTAGTTTCGAAAATTTCATACAACAAAAAATAACATTGCAAAAGTACATATTGACATGTTTTTGTATTAAATGAAATGTTCGAAAAAATTAGTTCTTAAAAAATTTAATTTAGCGTACTTGGGCAAATTTTTTAATTCACCCGCTCCTTTTGCTAGCCTTTCAGGAAGTATCAGATTGGAATGCTATTTTGCACGGCACTTTGAAATTTTGAGAATTCCATCTCATTGTTAGCAGATGTTATAACTGTGTGAAACACATTTTTAATTGTGGAATTTGTGTTGATAAATTGGCTTTAAAAGTAGTTTTCAACATATCGATCAACATTTCAACTACGATCTGCAATGAGTTTTACAAGTGATGACTGAAATGTGTTAATATGAACAGACAGTGCTTAATTATATTACGTAACCGTTTGAAAAGAGTAGTTCTCGCGATTTTTGAGAGAATTTTCTTAAACGGGAAAAAGTATGGAGCATTTATCATGGCATATTAAGACTTGGAGAGTAACGTGTAATTCCTGTTAAAACGAGAAGATTTGAAGAATTTCACAATTTTGTAGCATGCAATAACTACTATATATTTTTCGATCCTTTGGCATTTGGTTGTCAGAGATATCAGAATTACTGGATTTTGGAACATAACGAATAAATGTAACTTCATTAACGGTGCACGTCTTCTAGCATTCAGTGGGAAATATAGATATTCAAATTATCGTTCTCCATGTTGTCGCGGTAGGAATATATTATTCCTTCACGAAGGATATGATTGATAAGAGCCCAAACTATTGCAGATGTACCTTTGAAAATAGATTTCATTACAACGGAACGGATATTACTATTTTATTAACAATTCTTGCCTAAACGCTCATATCTTTCTGTATTCAAAACTGCTGTGAGAAATTGAGTATCCTGAGTCCATCTATCAGACCCTTTGGTTCACTAATCAAGACAAATGAATGATCACCTAGTAGGAAATTAATCACTTTTTTTTGTAGAATCATCCAGTATACTCAAAGAAAATTCTCTAAAAAATGTGATTTTTTGTTTGTTTTTAAGCAACTAGAATGAGTTATGTCATCTACAATGGTTCATTCAATTCCTATCAACGAGACAAATCGATTGGCACAATTGTCAGGTCCCTCTAAGATTTTCTGCAAGAATGATAGAAAAACATGAGTTTTTTATGGTTTCTATGTACTAAGTACCTTAGTGAAATGGTGTGAATTACCTTCTAAAGCCTACTCTTTCTGGCACATGCATGAACTGTTGCGAACCTATTTGTCAAATTGATGATAATAGTATCTGTTATAATAAAACAAAAATTTAAACAAGTATGTTAATAGATACTTCAAGGTACGTTCTATGCCCTAAAATATATGATCTGGGCAAGTGAAGTACTACATACAAAATTTATTTTAACTTGCAAAGGGCAAATAAAACCCGAAAATAACCACTGGTGGAACTCCACTTGGCTACATTAACAACTATTATAAGCTCATGTATTATGTTAAAACCCATTAAAGGCATCACAAGTTGAACAAAAAACAAACAAGTCTTCATAAATAGAATATAAATATGTTTATTATTATTTATTTACGTCAGAAACGTTAAAAACTGTGTGACGCGCGGAGAAGTTAATTTGAAGTTACATTAATGTCCAGAAGCAAAACAAGGGGTCATCTCAGCATTTGCTCAAGGCTCAGGGAAACTGGACGAAAACCTGATGAAGATGGGGGATTTTTTTTATTTTATTTATTTATTTTTAAATGTGTTGCATCTATATACACGCAACGCGTCTCCTAGCTCCTTAAGAAGAGTTGAGCGCACCGTGGAGTAATCCTCCGTTATTGCACACTCAGCACCCTCTAGGGTAGTCAAGTCAGGGAATCGCCGATAGGTATCGTTTTCGCACGCGCCCTTCGTCACCGCCTCTTTGGCCAGAATTGTGAAGGAATAGGGGGGATAAGGTTTACGCCTTTATTGTTCTGTGGGTGTACGACGATTCACAGGGGTTGGACTAGCCCCTGTGAAGCACGCAAACTCGTTTTGTCGCAACAAATTTCACATGAGGTTGAATTGAATTGAATTGAATTGAATTTGCCTTATTTTACGTGGCGAGACTCGGGCCATCAGGCCCGCTCTTCCGTCTGACCATGCAAATTTCGCTACGCTCCTTTCATCAACTAGCAGAGAAAGGAGGTATTTCTAGGGCGAGAAACAGGCGATTTGAATTTAGCTCAGAGGCGTCATTTAGGCTTGAGGATATTTTACATGCAAGTAAATCTACTAACATGGGACAGCCGGCTTTACTTCCCCTCCGAAGGAAGGCGTACGAAGGATTTTTTCGCCCTTAAAAATCCACGGCTTCGATCGGGTTTGAACCCGCAAACTTAGGTACAACAGCCCGGTGCTAACCGTTGCACCATCGGTTCAATGGGGGATTCCAAATCTATGCACAAACCTTAGAAATTTATAATCACTTATTAAAAAATAAAAATTAAGATTTTTTTAAACAATGTTTTTAGAGGAGGGTAATTCTTTAAAACCTAAACACACAAAACCATTATAGAATTTAGATAGATATTATTATAGATAATGCAATGCTTCATGCAATAATAAATCACATGATTTTTTATTTTACATTCTGGTCATTGCTTATCACAAGGTCTAGGCTCCTTGTGTGACTGTCCTGGAAATGTATGCTGAGTTCTGCATTTCTCAAAGAAATTATTGTAAACTAGTTTCATAGGTGAAAGTTTTATAGATACAGCAGTTTGTTTCAACTAATTGAGCATTGTACAGTAAGACTATAAGATTTTCACAAATTTGGAAAACAATACTTCCATCTCTGTTATTGTTAAACACACGAGACATGCTTACTTGTATAACATTTTCTTACTAAACAATACTAGTATCACTTTATTTAGTGATAGTATATTTGTGAGTATATTGTAGGAAAGTCTCCCTAAAAAATTGGTGTCCAAAGAAATTCCAGATAGCTTTCTACTTAAAGTAAATAAAGTTCACCATCATTACATAATTTTTGAAAGCATAATTCCAACCTTCTAACTCTTACTCTTTATGAAAAATTTTATAAACTAATTTAAAAATTGATGATAGGGCAAAAAGCTCTAAAATTTGCTATCTTTCCCTTCTTTTTCAAAAAAACCTGTACTGTTCAAATACTCTGCATGGTGTAAAACAAACCGCTTCTTCTGAAAGACTATTTCACCCAAGCATCTACAACATCACAAAAGATCTTTTCAGACATGTCAGACTAGGCATACTAAATTTCATCAAAATTAGATATGGTTGCAAGGGACATTTCTCCAAAAATTAGACCAGTTGATATGGAATGTTCCTAAAGATAATTTCTGTACATATTTTAGGAACTTATACATTCACTTAAATTCACACATAATATCTTAAGCTACAATACACAAAGTCATTACTTGATGGTTATATTCATTACAACAATATTCTTATGATTTTCATATCATAAATACAAAGTGTTTACAAAAAATACTTAGAGGAAATACCCTGCATAGCAAAACCAGAAAATATTGAAACATTGATAGTAATAATATATTATTTAGAGCTACTCATCCATTTCAATTTGAAGTTTAATATTCATTTCCAACGAGGCTATGCTTTAAACTTAATGACACAACATATCAATAAACAATCACAATTATAGAATTGATATTTAGAATTTTCCTGGTTTCACTACACAGCAAATTACATTTCTTCACATTTGGGTCTTCACATTTGTAAATACATTTTTGAACTAAAGGATCAAGAGAATATTGTAATAATGTAATTATAATTGTACAGAGTAATGATTTTGAGCATTGTATGTTAGGAAGTGTGAGTGAATGTATATGTAATTAAAATGAATGTAGAAGTAAATTATTGTAAAATTATCAAAGGCATTTTTTATTATGAAGTTCAATGTTTCTCTTTGAATTAAGAGCTCAATAAAAAAAAAAACCTTATTTAATACAAATATTAAGGGTAGGCCTATGTAACTGTTATCTTTATGAGCATTCAGTTTTTTAAAAATTTCTACTCTTCTGAAAACAAAAAAATTCCTGTTTTGGTTCTTTTGGTTGGTGGCAGAAATTTAAAAAAAGTTTAACTGAAACAACCAACTAAGAGATTTGAAAATGAATGGCTACCAAAAGAGATTACAAAACATCTCTAGAAGAATCAAAATTAGATTAATAAATAATAACATAAATACAAATTTCAGCTGTTTTCTGTATCTTAAAATATATCTTATCTCTTTTTTCTGATTTTAAATTTGGGTTTCTGAATTCAGTGAAAAAACAAGTTCTTCTTTACCTCATTAAATTTCTTAGATACTACTAAACCAAATACAATTTAAGTGCACGCTAATGATTTTAGATGAAGTAAAACAATTACATTTAGAACAAATAAATATGAGGAAATACCTATTTTTGAGTTGCTAAATTCAATGGCAAAATCAAGTTTACTCCACCACATCACTTTTCTTATATACGCAAAACTAACACAAACACGTGAAATAAAATGTGGACAGAGGTTTTTGACTTCAAAGGATCAAAGCATTTCAACTGAACACATAAAATGGTTCATTAGAGTATTATAAATTTTGAGTTGCTAGATTCAATGAAAAATTAGTTTTCCCTGACACATAACTTACATATACAACAAAAATAAAACAATGCACTTTGTACACATCCAATGCACAGTTTCATTTTTAATATCTATTTTGTTTGAAAAATTTGCAGCTAATGTTTTTTAATGAAAAATGCATATGTTCTTCTTGTATGTGACAACACCTCAGGGCTATGCCAACCCTCGTTCTAGAGGCGGATCGCACAAATGATAACATTGGTTACTTTCATATTCATGCAGCATCTGTTAAGTCACTGCTCAACTCTGATTAGCAACCTTTATTACGTGCGCAACACCCCCTTTATTCTCTCTCTCGTGATTGCAGATTCAGATGATTGAAACATGGTACTTGACTACAGTTAACAATCAGCCAGTACTCTTAGAACACTGTTCTATCACCATCATAGTTGTAAAGATCGTCTTAAATAGTCATAAGACTTAGTGAAATTTGAAATACTTCAAGTGTTCCAAAATTCCCTAAAAACACATTATTATGATTTAGTAAGATCAAGTAAAATATAATTCACATATTGTGTGTAAAAAATGTAAACCTTTTCGAAGACTTGATTACAATTGATATAAATGCTCCAGCGAAATTGCAAATTAAATTGACTTCAAACATGGGAGAATATAAAGGTAAAAAGAAATTCATTTCTCCACAAGCATCAATTTATCCAAAAGATTCAGAAAGAAATTTTTCAAATTCTCATTACCAAAGGAAAATCCCAAAAGGTGAAGTAGTCCCAAGAGAAAAGCTGACATATTCAATTTCAAAAACTCATGTTTTTTTGTTGCAAACTTCTTTCACAACTTTCATCTCCTCCTGACAAATTCTGATTTTTGTGATTGACAGCATATAACACATTTAATTTAATTAAAAAAAAAAACATATTCTTATACAGTATACCATTAAATTATTCAAATTACAGAATTTGTCAGCAGAGAAGTAAACATTTAATGTTTACAACAAAATTTGGTTTTATGAGGTGGTAGTAGCAAAATCTACGAAAATAATATTGGTCATTTTCACAAACTAATAGAAATAATAGATGAATTTGATACTTAATGTATGAACATTTAAGAATTGCTTATGCACATATCACAACCCTATTAGAAATTTGAAAATCTTTTTAAAAAATCTGGAAGTTATTCTAACAAAATTTAAAAAACACCGACAGTATAAAATTATTCTTTGCGATAACTTCAATATAAATTGCCTATTACAATCCAGTAATGAAAATCTATTTAAAGACCTACTAAAATCATAAAATTTGCAAATAACCATAAATACACCAACCTGAATATACAAAAATAGTAGCACTGCTCTAGATCAAATAATAATACATGCGAATAACCATTGTTTTTCTGTTGCTACATTTAATACAGGTTTCAGTGACCACACTGCTCAGATTCTAACACTTCAAACAAACAAAAATCATAGATCAGACAACTTACAAAGAAATCCGAAACTATTCCCAAAGAAACATAATAAAATTTCAAAACTTACTCAGATTTGAAAACTAGAATGAAATATATAAGGCAACTGATACAAATGATAAGTTTAATTCATTCATAAATATTTACTTAAGACATTTCAATGCTATTTTTCCTCAAAAACTCAAAAAGATTCGAAATAACAAAACTAAATCATGGATTACCACAGGCAAAAAAGTGTCATGTGAAAGAAAACACAACATGTATACAATACTAACACATAACAAATGTAACTCAAACATCATTTTATATTACAAAACATATAATTCAATCCTAAAAAAAGTAATCAAACAAACAAAAATTATGACAATTGATAAGTACATTGCAAATGCTCGTAATAAAACAAAAGCTATGTGGGACATTATTAAAAAGACTACAGCACCAACTAATAATAACACAAAAAATATAGAGCTTCACTACAAAAACCAAACTGTACAAAACCTACAAGAAATAGCCGATATATTCAATGAACACTTTTCACAAATTAGTACAAACATAATCTCTCGACAATAAAACACACCAACCAAACAATAATGTTACACAAATTGTAAATTCCATATTTTTATATGAAACCACTCCCTTAGAAATTTTAAAAATCATTGGACAAATGGTGAATATATTCTCAGCAGGCCTGGACAACATTCCAGATTTTCTTGTCAAACACAGTGCTCCATGTATAGTGCAACCACTCTCTATCTGCAATTAATCTCTAAAAACAAGCATATTCCTAGATATATTCAAGATGGCAAAAATTAAACCAATGTTTAAAAAGGGCTATAGTTATGATCAAATGAACTAAAATTCCGGAAAGGCTTTTCAATGATAGACTCAAGCAGTTTCTAGGTGCAAATAATGTCCTTACAAAGGCACAACATTGCTTCAGGAGTAATAGATCCAGACACAGACATCTTCTCTTTTTTAAATGACATACTTGATGGACTAAATCAGAAGGAAATTCCCATTGTCCTTTCCTTCGATTTGTCAAAAGCCTTTGACATTATTGTCCATCACTTACTTTTAAGAAAACTAGAAATGCTAGGGATTCGAGGCATTGCAGACCAATGGACCATTCGAGGCATTGCAAACCAATCATATTTATCAAACCATAGCCAAATAGTTGCCCTCCAGCACACTAGAGAAAACACAATCTCCTCATACTACTCCTGCCCTCAAATGTTAAATTGTGGAGTCACGCAAGGATCCATCCTTGGGCCAATACTATTCCTGATATACATAAATGACAGGATAAACAATCAGACATCTTATCTGATAAATTAACACTTTCTAAACAGAAAACATCAGAAAGAAGACAGAAATTTAGAGAAAAAGCTGTATGACCATTACAATTTTTATTTCAAATTTATGAGTTTAACTGCAATAATTAAAGTAATAAATTAGATAACTTAACAAAATAAGAAGTAGGATGTTTATCATAGACATTAGATGATTTGAAGTTTGTGTGTTCTGTAAGTGTTTGGTTCGACATATTACCTCATGTAAATGTTGTTTCTAAAAACCTTCAAAATCAATTGCATTCTTTTCTTATTGCAGTGATTTATCTTCATATATCAATCTCTTCAAAAGTATTTTGCATTACCTTCAAGAATGCAGAAATAAATTTAATGATGTAAAAGAAATTGCATTAAAATAGTAGCATCAAGTGCGGTTGAACAAATATATTCATTCCTGCTAAGTCAAAAAACTAAATTATTTAATTATACTGATGAAAGTATTACTGATCTAGATTATTTTTGAGTCAATATTATTGACACTGCAATTACATCAATTCAAGAATGATTTGAACCATATGAAAATCATGACATGTTTGGATTTTTATGATTTCAAAAAATTAGCAAACCCAGATAAAAATGATCTCCTAACATTGCAAGGATCTACAATGGAAGTAAACTGACAAAAAAGATGAGATATATCCAAAAGACATTCACACTGTAGATCTTTCTAATGAAATTACAATTTTATTTAATTTTTTAAAAAATAAAATTTCCCCAAAATATTTCCAATATGTATAGGTCAATGATTTCGGATGAATTTTTCTAATGTAACAACAACATTGAAAATACTTCTCTAGTAACCAGTGACAGCAAATGCAGAAAGGCCATTTTTGAAATTAAAAGTAAATAAAAATTATTCACAATTACTATGAATCAAGAAAGATTATCTGATGTATCAATCATTTCAATAGAAAAGCGTATTTGCAACAGCACTGACATAAATGGCATAGACAAAGACCGAACAACTTAAACCTCATAAAATTAACTTTGAGCAAAATAAAGCAAAATAAATAGAAAAATAAATTGAATATGAATATTATGGATGGTAGCATTTTGTAACTAAAATGACTAATAATAACTACAGTGACTAACTTATGTTTGCATGTATATATTGTAAATAAAGTCTGTATAAGCTAAATAAAATCTATATAACAAAATTCAAAACTTTAGAACACGAGGACGCCAAACAAAAAGTTATAATGTGCCTGATAAGATCATTATGATGGAAATTTCATGGATATGATGGAAATTTCATTTCAGATATGACATGGAAATTTCCAGAAAGACTGTTTGAATATAAAGTGACATTCTGTACCTGATATTCTTATAGTTCAGCATCAAATAATTCATTAAGGAAATAAAATTATCATATTGTTTGTTGCCTTGGAACACATGTTTGAAAGAGGGCCAAATAACTAATTTGAGATTTATGAGCATGATTTCAAATGTTGGAGGATTTTCTGATTTAGGGCCAACAAATATACCTTCTTTCAGCTTTTCTTTACATACTTTAGGAAAGCTTTGTTTCAAATGAATGAAGATCTGACCGGCTACTACAGCTTTCTTGAAATTTTTAATCTGGCTTAACTTGATATGAAACAGAGTGAAAATATAATTTTACTACTTTCAACCAATGGAGTACGTTTCCCATTTTCTTTCTCAGTAAAAAAATTATTCCCATTGAGGCCATTCCTTGATTTTTTTGTGTTCTCAGTACTTCAACTGTCCCACAAACACAAAAACAAACAATGTTTCATAAAAACACCTGGTAAACATGTAAGCAGCCCTCATTTAGTAATTAGTTTTAGAATTTCTTCCCTACAAAACTTCTTTACTTCTCTATAAAGTACTAAAGAGAAAAGGAACAAAAAGACAAAATATATGGGAAAATAAACAAACAGGAGAAAGTCAAATTAAAAAAAAATCAAAATTACTAAAAAATTGTATGCTTAAGCACATTTTAAGACAGACTTAAGATTCTATGCACAAAACTATGTAAGTATTAATTAATATATAACATGTTGGATACAAAATGTCTGTCAACTAGCGCAGAGATGTTCTTCACCATTTTCTAATAATTTTGGGAAATTAGTTCATTGAAGAGTGCGAGGATAACATTTTTTAAAGCATAGACACTTCTGAGAATTTGGGTGTAGCAACAAATGAAATTGAATGTCATTCAGATACATTGATAGAGCCTTACTGAGCACATTACGCAGAGCCCATGTTTGTTACAAAAAGGACAATTTAAAGTAGGTTCTAGATGTTACTAGACTAGTTACGGATGGACTTTTAACTAGGTTATTATTGAAAGGCCCATGTATTTTTGACCATAATCTGTTCTTTTATTGTTTAAATTTTTAAACTGACATCTCAAAAAGCAATTTTACAAATTTTTATTTGCTAATTGCATTTTGGAAGTTGGCATTGTTTCTTTCATCTTCAGATTCTAGACCTACATACAAACTTATATCACAATAACATATAATCAAATATTGAAAAACAGAACATAGTTTTATACATCTTGTCAAATGTAAAATTTTGATTCCATTGAGAATGTAAGAATTCATTTAAGAACTACTAATAATTATAATAATAATAATAATAATAATAATAATAATAATAATAATAATAATAATAATAATAATAATAATAATAATACAAATTAAAAAATAAAAAAAAGAAAGGAAAAATGAGAGAAAAAAGTCTTCATAAATTTGTGCCTGGGTTTAAATTTTTTGTTTCAATAATGTTAAACTGAAATGCTAAGAAATACTTTCAAAATGTAGTGGAACCCTGGTATTATGAACTAATGCGGTGTGTGGTCTGTTCGGATTTTCCGAAAAAAATGTACCGTACATGTGCAAATACATCTATGGGATTACTAAACACAATGCAAGTGAGCGACGTAAGAAAATGACAATGTAGTATAGCGATTCCATCATCACTTCACATCACATCACATCACAACACATGATCAAGCAAATTCAGTTCCTTACGGCAAAAGAAGATTACTGATTTAGCAAGTTCCTCTAAGTGAAAATTACCGCTACATAAACATGTGATATACTCCGTAGTTTCCAGTTCAATAAATGTTTCATTTCGAAAACTTGTTTCAATAATTAGTTCTTCAGTTCTACAGTAATTATAAAATCCTTTCTTTAAACTACAAATACGCATTTTATTTTACTACTTTGTTAATTTTTCCTCGACCCCGAATTTTGTGCAGATTATCCGAAATTTCGGATTTGCGGGGTACAGATTGGCTGGATTCTACTGTAAAAAAATACCAAGTGAATTGATAAGATTTTCTTGACATTACAGAATCAAAATTAGGGGATCAGTGAAAGAATATGGGCCTCAAAATTAAGTTAGGTTCAAGGGCCCCCAATACAGATAAAACGGTCCTAGTTCCCACCCGTGTATATTGGCCCAGACTTCTTTTGAATTCAATAATCTTCAGACTTATTGAGTTTCTATTATCAGTTTACGTCCAGAATTATTTTAGGTAACGTTTATTAAACACAATGAACACAGAAACGCATTAACCAGAAACCATAATTTGGATCAAACAACATTATTAAAATATTTTTCTATTCGTTTCTATCTCAACTTCTATTAGATTTTATCTCAACTTTTCAATGACTTCTTTTCCTATTCTTTAAGGGTTACTCTAAACTCTTTTCTCCTTTTGAATTCTATTTTCGTCGCGTGTCTAGGGGATGTTTTTCGAGCAGGCACGCTCCGTGGGCGCCCCTGATCCGCCTGGGTGTGACTCTCAATTGCTGCCTAGACGTTTAAATCTGAAATGTATACTTGGGAGAACGTGGGATCTCGTTCGGTCGGGGTTGCGTACCCACATGGTTTGCGCACGCCGACACCAAAAAAGTGGAAACATCAATGTTAAAAAAATATTGGCTATAACCCATAAATGCTCGACAATTTTGGGCACACAGTGCTCACGCATTGTATTTCCGAAATTAGCGATCACGGATAAATCGACATCTAGAACACAGGAATTCCATAACTTGGTTGTATGTTTTGTTTTGGATGTCTACGTCTACTGAAGAAATAAAATTCCCACACTATTGCAAAAAAGGTTTAAAACTGTTTGACGAACAAAACTCGTGATTGGGAGTGACAATATATCGATGTTTAAAACTTTCCAACAAGTTTCCTTTAGGTTGCCTACTCTTTTGATGAAATAAAACTCTTAAGTAGTGCCAAAGAAGCCAAAAACAAGTGTTTTGCATATGAAAAATCTCACACTGGGCATTAAGTGATAATACTGTGTACTACGATGTTTAAACCATCAAGACTGCTATTAAAAAAATCGGCGTCGTTTGCCACAAATTAGCAATCTTTAATAAATCGACATCTACCATGCAAGAGTTCCAAAACCTTACACGTTTCTCGTTTAGGCTGCCTACGTCTATTGGTGAAATAAAATCCCTCTATTATAGTACGGATTTTATAACTGTACGCCACAACGCCCGTCTTCACGGAGGCATTGTCACTGCATTTCGCGTCTTTCGCAGTCATGCCACTAGATGTCGCGACCATGTCGAGTAGTAGTGAAGACGCGATCATGCGACACCTGTCATTTGTGGCTCAGAGCGAAGTCATTGCTGTCATCTGGTGGCTCAGAGCGGATTCGCTCGCCTTTCACTAAGGAAATCCAGGTTCGATTCCCCTCGAATCCCAGACAATCTCACGTGAAATTTGCTTAAACAAAACCAGTTTGGCTGCTTCACAATGGTAATTTTGGCCGCAGAGTAGTGACGCGGGGGCGTGTACGAGGAGATGCTACTTGGCGGTCCTCTTTGACAACTGACAGTGACGAGAGGTGACGTGACCGATATGACATTGAAATATTAACGGAGGGTTACTCCGAAAGAGCGCAAAGCGCTCAACGCCCCAAGAGACTGGGAGACGCGTAACGTCAATTGAAGGCGCCACAATTTTTTAAAAAAATCCAGCGGCACGAACGAGAAAGACCCGAACTGCAGTAATGTAATGCCACCGCGAAGTCGGGCCTTGAGGGGCAGTTATAAAAATCCCATTATTGCCTATCGCATTATTAAGTGCCAACCTAAAAAAATATTAAAAAGTGTTGGATACATAAGAAATTTCACGCTGGTCATCGAAGTTTAGAAAAGACATCGTTTAAGATGTATACATGTATGGGTGAAATAAAACTTAGGGCCTCTTCACACGTCGCCACCGCGGCGCACTTCCGAACGCCGCGGTTCGGCATTGGTTTGAATGGAGGTCTTCCCACGTGCGGCGCGTTTGCGGCGTTCGGCGGCGGACCCTCGATACGAGAAGTGCTGGAAGACGTACGCGCCACCGCTAGCAGAACACAGATTTAAATGGCGGTCTTCCCACTGCGCTGCCGGACGCGGCGTCTTACCTGCTGCGGTCCCTTGGTTCGTCGTCGCCGGAAGGTCCGCGAAGCCTTCCCCCGCAGAACCCATCCTCGTCCACGGCGGGAGGCGGTGCAGTGGTGGCGGCGTGATTAGAGTCCTGCCGCATACCCGAAACGCGCCGCTGTGGCGACGTGCAAAGCCGCCATTAGCGCCAAAGCCCAAAAAGGTGACGTATGAAAAATCTCACACTGGCCAGTAGGGTTTAAAACATCGGTTTTGAAAAGACGTTTAAGCTACTTACTACTAAAACGTGTTGGACACATGAAACACACTCACACTGGCCAGTAAGGGTTAATGCATGGTCTCCTCCTCCCGCCGAAGTAAAGTCCGTCCTCGTCTCTATTCGGAGCTCTGGCTGGCCTGTGGGCATTGGAACGGAGTCCTGTTGCTGCGGCGCCGTCCGCCCGCCGCCGTCCTCGCTTTCTCTGCCCTCCGAGGGCGCGCTTTCTTCATTTCTTCCTCCGACGGCGCGTGGGATTGGCTCGCCCCCCAGAGAGCAGGCACCGAAACATGTTTCCGCAACCCCACCTCCCCTCGAACCTCACTTTCTCTTCTCTCTAAGTACGACCTCACCCTTTCCTCAACACTTGGCAGTGGCTCATCCAGCCGAGAACGAACTGAACCATTTCCTCGCAGCGCCCCCTGATCTCCTCCCTCCACACTTTCTCCTCTCACGGAGCACCTCATCCTCTCCTCCACTCGTGGCATTGGGTCATCCAGGAGAGTACGAAGGAACCGCCTTCACGCAACCTCACCTGCCCTCCAGCGCCCCCTCGTTCCCTGCTCTGCGAGGACGATCTCATCCTTTCTTCATCCACGCGAGGTATTGGCTTGTCCTGGAGAGGAGGAACCGAAACGTGTTCCCGAAACCCCACCTGCCCTCGAACCACCTCACTTTCTCCTCTCTCTAAGTACGACCTCACCCTTTCCACAACACTTGGCAGCGGCTCATCCACCAGAGTACGAACTGAACCATTTCCTCGCAGCGCCCCCTGATCTCCTCCCTCCACACTTTCTCCTCTCGCGGAGGACCTCATCCTCTCCTCCACTCCAGGCTTTACGTCATCCAGGTGAGTACGAAGGAACCGCCTTCACGCAACCTCACCTGCCCTCCAGCGCCCCCTCGTTCCCTGCTCTGCGAGGACGATCTCATCCTTTCTTCATCCACGCGAGGTATTGGCTTGTCCTGGAGAGGAGGAACCGAAACGTGTTCCCGAAACCCCACCTGCCCTCGAACCACCTCACTTTCTCCTCTCTCTAAGTACGACCTCACCCTTTCCACAACACTTGGCAGCGGCTCATCCACCAGAGTACGAACTGAACCATTTCCTCGCAGCGCCCCCTGATCTCCTCCCTCCACACTTTCTCCTCTCGCGGAGGACCTCATCCTCTCCTCCACTCCAGGCTTTACGTCATCCAGGTGAGTACGAAGGAACCGCCTTCACGCAACCTCACCTGCCCTCCAGCGCCCCCTCGTTCCCTGCTCTGCGAGGACGATCTCATCCTTTCTTCATCCACGCGAGGTATTGGCTTGTCCTGGAGAGGAGGAACCGAAACGTGTTCCCGAAACCCCACCTGCCCTCGAACCACCTCACTTTCTCCTCTCTCTAAGTACGACCTCACCCTTTCCACAACACTTGGCAGCGGCTCATCCACCAGAGTACGAACTGAACCATTTCCTCGCAGCGCCCCCTGATCTCCTCCCTCCACACTTTCTCCTCTCGCGGAGGACCTCATCCTCTCCTCCACTCCAGGCTTTACGTCATCCAGGTGAGTACGAAAGGAACCGCGTTCCTGAAGAACTGCTCGTTCTCCAGTCTCCTCCACTTCTCTTCTCATCCGCTCCTCCGCTCGTGGGTCTAACTCGACCAGAAGACTACGAACAGGATCGTGTTCCCACAGTGCCCTCTGTCGTCCATCCTCCTCGCCTTCTCTTCTCACCGAGCACGATCTTACCGACTCCTCCAATCGCGGCATTACCTCATCCGGGAGACTACGACCGGATGCGTGTTAATATGCGTGTTCCCGCGGCGTCCCCTGACCTCCAACATCTTCGCTACTTGCGTGGCCTTGCAACCCCACCTGCCCTCCACCCTGCTCACCTGTTCTTGTCGTCGAGGACAGTCTCGCCGTATCCACCACTCGCGGTCCTGATTCGACCGGACGACCGCGGACGGATTCTTGTTCCTGCAGCCTACACTGCAGAAAACACTGCTCATATAATTTGCACAAGTATACCTCAGTTGTTTTTTTGTAGTTAATATGCATTTATAAATTTCACATATACAGGACCAATTTAACTGCATTTGGAAGCCCCTATTCTTATTTTCACCGATTCCCCCCATAATTTCAAAGATGAAATGTAAAGAAAATCCTATCAATTTACATTACATTTTGTCCATTTTACTAATATTTTGAAAGTATTTCTTAGTGTTTCATTTTAACATTATTTAAACATAAAATTTAAACATATATGTATAAGTAATAACAGATTTATAATTACATTGAAAATGACTACAAATTAAATATTTAGAGGCAAGTTCTGTTAACAAAACTAAATTTTTAGCAGTGTCATAATTTTGCATCAACCAGAAAAATTCCATATTATAAATATTATCTCACACATCACTCATTTATGCCAATTTTTTTGCTTATAGAATAATCATACATAACTTTTTTTACATATTTTTTGAAAAATGTAGAAGTAAAAAATTTTTTAAGAACTATTGGGGCCCCAGGCTCTTCAGATCCATGCCTTTATATGGCACTGGACTTATGCTCCGAGGATATCAACAAGCTGAAAATACTGATAGGTAGCTGCCCAAAAGTTATGCCTTTGGGAATAACTCTATTTGGAAATTATAACCAACATTGGTGCAGCTGGCAACACATTTTGATTTTGTTGTGCTATCCCACTTATAATTTCTGATTTTTTTCAAATGCGTATGAGCACTTTTTCTGTAGCAAAAAGTTAAAAAGAATATAAGTCTTTTAAGTGGCCAAATTAAATTTGAGCCGATAGTTTCTTAAAGGTAATCATCATGGATTTCATTTTACAGGAAGTTCATTTTTTCATTGAATCTGGCAGATTTGTTTTTATTTTATTAAATTTCCAAGTGATAGAAATTTCAACTATGCTTTGACTCATATTACACTATGTAACTGGAACTGATAAATAAATATAGTCACATGTGCTATCTCATTTAGTTGTAACAGTTTTCTAAACTTGTATTAAAACAGAAAAACAAGTTTAATTTATTTCTTTGACATTTTGACTCTAGTTGTAACTTCACATAAATGAACTGTTTTTTGTAATAGAGAAAATTTTTTACAAAATGTCATCTAATTTTTGACTAAATGTTTTCAACAAACTTGGACCCTAAACTTGTTGAAAAGACTACCAGGGTTGAAATGTTAAATAAATAAATTAATAAATAATATTTTAGTGGTTTTTAATAATGTCAGAAAACTATTACAAATGGATTTGGTAAAATCGAACCCCAGAATATAGCTAACCACAGATATTGTTTTTCCGAATGACCCTCAATATAGTTACAATATGAAATGGCTTTCCAAAAGTGTATTAGTAATTCACCAATTGGTATACTCATTTCTTAATTGCACAGCTGAAATAGGCATGGTTATTTACATAAGAACATAAAAAGAAATTCTGAAAAACCCATTTTTCAAGTATTTGGATTGTGTGATATCCCTTCAAATGTGCAATTATAAAATTAATACAAAGTTTGAAGCACTGACACGATAATATGTTAACAGCAAAAAGAATACACCTTAAGAAGACTTGCCGGCAGGATGAAGAATTTCTTCTCCTCACTCTCTTGGAGATAGACAATCTCCTGAACTATTTTTCAGGATTATTTTTCAAATAAATCTGCATATGGTTTTGGCAATTTTCACATTCATAGTAACATATGGAAAAGTAAAACTGGAGATTTTACTGACTGGAACCCAAATTTCAAAATGTTGGTTACCTACCATGCTAAAAAGTCACCATGGTATCATTTGAGGTAAAACTTTATCCCTAATGTTATCTCAAATTCTGATTGATTTTCTGGAAAAATAGCAATTGGTCTCTAAGAATGGAATCATTAGGCTTCATACTGTAACCTAAATTATATATTCATAATGTATAAGTCATTGAAATACTTGAATATTAAAAAACTACCAACAAAGTTAATTTTATAATTGAATTTCACCTACATCTTAAGCAAATACTAATGGAACTCATTCTTTGAAAGGTGTATTTTTTTTTAATGAGTATAAGTAATTTCAGTCAACAGCTCATCTTAGAGTAACACATTTCCTAACAATCTTACAATATTTTTTTAAGTTCAAATTTTGTTTCAATTTTTTCTTAAGCAAAGAAGACACCTTCTAATTTCCTCACACATCATTCATTTTTAAAAAGTCTAAAACTTTGCCTTTTATAAGTCATTTTCACACCATTTATCTTGCACACTTAATTAATTGGTACATTGATTAATTTACAGACGACATGGTTCATCAAAGCACACTTCAAATTATGTCCCATAAAAGTTCTAATTTTAATTGCTTCAAAGAATAATTGAAACAAAACACTCTTTTTAAACAGATTAATGAAATTAAATTAAGCAAATATTGAGTTCTTCTGGTATAAACATGTACCAACACAACATGCACTGAGAATCTTTTCCATATATTTCATATATGTATATTCAACATGAAATTCATTTAATTTTAAAAAATATTAAAAAAAGCTGAATGATGTTCTTCATAAAAAAAATAAATCAACAAGGTAATACAATTTAGAAGTGTTGGGTTATTTACTTCAAATTCTCTATTCTCCCATATTTTCAATTCAATTTTGAATTTTATGGACAGATTACAAATACTATCAGAGGAACTATGCTTTCTGATGGTACATAGTTCTTGTTCCGAAGACAAAATCTTTGACATTAAATCTGAAATCACATTAAACTTTTCTAATCTTGAATTTAAAACAATTGTAATATGCTATTAAACAGTGGCAAGTACTTGGTCTCAAATATTGTAACTCCAAAGGATCATTCGCTCATGGAATGTTGAAATCAGTTTGGGAAAAAAGTGACTTTTATTGCTATCAGTGTTGTATACTCTCTGGTTGTGTCAATTTCAAAATGAAAATATCACTATCTTCCAACCTCAACAATTTATTTCTCAATTACTGTTAATGTTACATAATGCATTCTGTGGAATAACATTAATCATGCAGCACTGCAACAAAAGTACTTTCAATCGATCTGATATACACTTTTACAGGAAAAATATTATCTACAGGGGAGTACCCTCTCTGCAGGTGAACTACGCATAGCTACAGAAAGGATTATCAACATTAACAACTTACCATTAAAACTTTGGAAATTCCTCACAGGTAGTACTGAAGTTGTTCAATTATTCTCTTACGCACTTTCGCCTCTTGAACACAAAAGCACATTCCCCATACACAATTCTGAAATCCGAACAGGGAAAATTAAGTTTGACAGATTTTTGGTATCTTCCTCCCACTGTACCATAATCAGCTGGCGTGAATTTGTTGATTTTTCGCACAACTTACGGCCTAGCGTTCGTTATTACAATTATTTAACTTTTCGACACAATTTATTTTCAAATTACAACGGCAATTTAAATAAAACCATTTCACTTAGGCGGGCTGCGCGTAGTCACCAACAGATTGGCCAACCTTTGAAATAGAAAATCGGGAAAGTAAGAACATGTAGAGTCTGAGCATAATCGAGCTTTTCTAAATCGCAGCCAAATTTTGATTTACGTTTGTGCCATTCTAAGAGTCAGTGAGTTATTTCGAGTATATTTCAAAGGAGATGTCCCGAACTCGCGACTTTTTGAACTTCTGAAAGCAGTACCGTCGCCTTTGGGTGGCAAGGTCATTTTAAAGTGACCTGTCTAACGACTGGTCTAGATGCTGGATGGCGCGAGCAGGTTAAAACCATGGTATTTCCACCATGGTGAAATTACGGTATACGTGTCGATTTTCTTCTGCACCTGTTCTACACTCATTTTCCTGTCGACAAGGCACAAAGATTCTTATGGTCAATGTTATTCTTATGGAAGGGAGCATGGTTTTCAAATCGATTCATGTACAAATAAGTTAAAACATTTAGTTATATACAGAAAATTTCGAGGAACACAATGGTAATCATGAAAAATGTGACATCCATATTAAATAAAATAACGAAAGCGCTGGATTTATTCAAAACCGACTTTTTAAACCTCTGTTAAAACATCCAAAAATTGGGAATTATTTGGGGAAAAATCGATTTAATATTTCAGTTTCTTCTGCTGAGAAAAATGCTTTCATTTCATAATTAAATCAAAATTTGTCCCTTAAAAAAATGAATTATCAACAAAAATGTGTACATTAAAATATATCGTTGCTGAGAAATTTTCGTTTTTGAAGTCCAATTAAAAATTTCCAAATTTTCAAATTTTTGGGGAAAATGATTAAATTATTTCTTATAATAACCCGAAGTTCTTTGGATGCATTACTTCTGTGATTTGCCGTTTGTTCGAGCCGCGCGCTACGTGAGGGTCGGCGGAGACGCGATGTTAAGTCAAGAAACATGCGGAATGTGCAGTGTTAGATTAACCAATAGCCAATATGAGCCAAATTCATCTATAAAAAACTATTACATTGACATGACAACATATAAAGTGAAATGTGAGCAGAAAATATTTTTGAATATTACGTCACTTTTTTACACCTTTCCGGGACTTCATAAATGTAATAAAATAAAATCTTGCATCAAAAAATTGTTAACAATAGCCGTGTGTGTAGAGAAGATGTAAACATTTACCAAATTTCAAATATTCTACTTTTGATCACTAATTAATAAAAATGGGATTTGAATGTGAAAAGCGATAAGACTCAATGGAAAGAAAGAAATGTTTTAGAAAGGAGAAAAGGAAAAGTGTACTTATGAAATGAATGTACAATGAAAGTTGGATTGGCCTTAGTGTATCGTTTCTGCATAAATTAATTAATCAATATTTGACGGTACAATCAACAACTTACAATTTTTTTTTTCATTTTATAAAATAATACATGTATAATATGCGCACGTTTTCTTGAGCCTCGGAATACCCACCCCCACTTTAATGGATAGAGTTTGCTCCCGTGTAATATAATCTATTTTTCATCGAAAAACGAACTACAAATTTGATATAAAAATCCTTTTGTCAAAATAACCCCACTCCTCTCGCAACCTGCGAATCGAAGGCTCAAGAAAAGTGCGCGGATAATACACAGTCCCTGAGTATTAGATAGGGTAACGTTGCCAAATCTTTGTTTCTTTTAAAGTTCTATTTTGTTGCATCAATCTTCACAATAATCATTTGACAATTTAATTCGTCACAAAAATATAATGTTTCTTCGAAATATTTAAGTCACAGCTACCATAATTTGAAAGATTTTTTATTTTTTAAAACTTTTATTTCACACGTTTCTTGACACTTTTTGCTTGACATGCAACATGGCGGCCACGTTCTGTGGTCACGTGGTTCGTGACGTAAACTGGTGCTGCCCAAAACGAGTAACAATCGGTGCGCCGGACTAGCTCACTCATCACTTTCCACCAAGCACAGCATGGAGAATAAATTACGAATAAAACTTCTGCCTACCAGCTCCCGTTTGACAGAGGAGAGGGTTCTGTTATTCAATTAGAGGCTTCAAATTGTGATGATGTCACTATAGAGTTACCAACGTTTATTAAGAAGAAATGAAATCTCATAGCGCGAAGCAATGAAAATTGAATACCGCCAAGTGCCATTACTTGTTTGGTTATGCGTCGTGTGCTTTTGTGCCTATATTCATAGTGATAATACTTACAGGCGGATATACTGACACAATGTATATGTACATCCACCTTTAAGGCTATTTCTAATTTCTATCTTTATGCTAATGCATTCGGAAGAGCGCATCCTTGAAAACGTATGTAAATTACAGGTAAAGACAGTAACTTCAAAAAGTACTGCAAATGTTTGTAGTTGTGAACGTTCCGTGAAAAGTATGTATTCAAGTCAAGAATGCCTCGAGTTTAGATACTTTTCTCTTAAAAATCTTTCATAATACTAAGTATCTCGCTGTACTTTTCATCAGCTTTGGGCGTGTTATGCAAAAACTATCCGTTATTCCCTGTTATTGTCGGGATTTGTGTAAGGGACTGCGATAAATTTGTGTATCAGTACTTCATAAAATAAACTAGTATCATTTTTACAATTCTACTACAATAAGTTGGATGTGTATGTCTCAACAACTGACGCAAGAACGACCAAGTGTCTGCCACTCGAGTAAGTGGCAGCATTGCTCTCCCCACTCCCAGCTGTCAAGTCGACAGAAGTATTATTCACAGTATAGCAATCAGTCGCAATCTCGATCTTCTGCACAGATTCACAAATGTGAGACGAAACTTCAACAGCTTATGGGATGAATATCGATAGTGTAAAGTTTCGCCGGGCAAAACTTCCCTTATCAATTCATGGGCGAAGAAGTTCCCTGACGACGTCTGCTTTGGCAACGTCGTACGGACTCTTGTCCTCCCAGTCTCCACTCCAAGGCGTGAGGTTCTTGTCGGCGCCGGCAGATAGCAGGGCGCGCACAACCTCCTGTTGATTGTGGGCCGCCGCGTAGTGCAACGGAGTGTGCCCGTGGCCGTCCCTGGCGTTTACGCGCGCTCCCGCGTCGATAAGCAGAACTAAAGAGCGGGCTCTGTTGTCGTGGAGAGCAGCCGGGTGCAGCACCGACATGCCGTCGGCAGCGATGAGTGTGACGTCAGCTCCTCTTGCCAACAGCAACGACACGACGTCCGGGTTCGGTTCCGGGCTGGCGACGGAAAACAGGCACGCCGATATCAGTGGAGTGTACCTACGGAAGGCAATTGTACTTCAATCAGCGGCCGAGGTAGACATGCCGTTTGTGTAGAGTTACAACACATCCATTATGGAAAAACAAGATATTTATTATAAGAATTAGGACAGTTCATTTAAAATATATTATTATAATAATTTATTTTTCTTAAAGACAAAATACTTACTACTGACAAAGTAAATACTCCAATCATAATCTTTTTTACGATCACACAATAGGCGTACTTCATTATCATTACTGTCCTTTCCACTTTTTACCAGACGTATTTGGTGGATAATAAATCTCTCTCAACAATTACAATTTTGAATTGAACTTTTTAAGTATGCTATTAAATAAGGCTTTTCTTTTTGGCATCCTGCTCCAAATATAAACACCACAGAGCATATTAACTCCACATACCAGTAGAATAGTATTAACACCATAGCACAGAATCTATAACTAGCACCATCACACCATCATCAAATATGTTATACCGGCTTATGGCAGCTCTATCGCGTTTTATGGAGAAAATGACGTAAAATTCAGATATCTTTGTACGATGGATTTTGGCGAATATCAGGTGAGATAGTTTAAGTTAAATGTCTTTTAAATCAAGGGGATGCCAGGGACTCGAAAAAGTAGAATAAAATAGTATCCTTCTACCACTACCACTACCACTACCACTACCACTGCCACTACCACTGCCACTGCCACTGCCACTACCACTACCACTACCAATAACACTACCACTACCACTACCACTACCACTATCACTATCACTATCACTACCACTACCACCACTACCATTACCACTACTACTTCTACCACTACTTAATAACTTTATACAGCAGTCTTAATTTTGGAGTAATCCTCCGTTACTTAATATATTAAGTCTTATGGTCCGCACGTCATTGTCAAGAGGACCGCCAGGTAGCATTTCCGCGAACGCGCCTCCCCACCCACGCACCTGCATCACAACCCAGCGGCCGGAATTGGGAAGGAATAAGGACAGTGGTAGGGTTTAGGGTGCAAAATCGTTTTGTCGGAACAAATTTTGAGGTAGCTGGCTGCATTTAAAATTCCCGCTAATATTGTGACGCAAACCGGTGCATGAAGCTCATTGGTTGAAGTCGATTACGATGCGCGGTACCTCACCCATGCCTTGCCATCGCGAGTACAACGCAGATGATGGTTCGTGCTCACCCTTCGACGCTGGTGTAGTTGACGTCGGCGCCGGCGTCGAGAAGGCGTCGCACTTCGTGCAGCCGCCCGTTCTCCGCCATGTTGCAGAGGCCCTCGCCCAAGGCGCTGGGAGCCGCCAGGGAGCACTGCCGTCGTGCCGCCGCCTCCGCCAGCCGCAGCGCCATCTGCAGCCACTCCGTCAAATGCGACTCCATGGCCTGCGGAATGAGATTGATAGATAGATAGATAGGTAGATAGATTGATTATTAGTGATCCCGTGCTAAGGTCATTAGTTCCGTAAGTGTAGTATATGTTTTTTTCTCGGAAGGGTTGCGGTGATCTTCTTCCGGTGGATGCCGAGATCCGGCGCCGACATACAATTGAGTAGCCGTGTTTTCCCCAACCACATATCTCCTATCAGTGGGGCACCGCCCAGCCGAGACAAGCTCTAAGTTCCCGACCGACCTTCCGGAAGTGTAGTGCATTTTAATGTGTGTGTAAGTAAGTAAGGGGTGAGGATAGAACAAGGAATGGGAAGGAAAGGTCGCGCGTGGTCAGTTGCCCGTTTGTTAGGGTACTGCTCCGGCATTCACTTGGTGTTGTTTGGAGAAATCACGGCAAACTACCCATCAGTGCAGCCGTCCGCTGGAATTCTTCTCCAGACAGCGGCTGAATTCGACCTAGCTTCCGCACTAGTGTCGAAAATCCTGCCCCGTCGGGGCTCGAACCTAAGGCCCCCCGCCCCGCTACCCTCACAGTAGGTCGGCGCCGGATCTTACCATCCAGCGGGGGAAAATCACATCCATCTCCCGAGGATAAAACACACACTACACTTACGGTGCTAATTAGCTTAGTAATTGACACGCCCGGTATCAGTAACCATCAATTATTCGCCATTGACACACTGTGTTAGTTCTTCTACGTACGCTGTAAAAGTGATTATTCCATTTACGATATTAGTACTCGTATATTGTTTATGTAATTTATATGTTGACACTGTAATAAACTATTTACTATATACATGTACGCGATCCTTATCAAATACGCTATGGATTGTCGGTTTTCGTATCTGAGGTTCTCTTTGATCCAATAATCTCTGATGCACGGAAGTATGTACAAAAATTAGATATGATAAGTTGTGAAATGTTGATGTTTTTGCCCAAAATATTCGAATATATTTTATTGATTAATGGTGAACAAAAATAAAATTACTTCCATACATTCAATTGATCAAACGTCATTTTTATAAGGGAGTTATCTACAAAAAGGTATCTTGTAAATAAAAACAAGAAGTTTTCGAGCCTATAACTTTAAAATGTTTAATTTAGTAACAAAATCTTATCGGACAGTTTTGAAGGACACTTTGTCTACTTTAATTTTGAAAAAAGGATACGATTTGATAGACTGATAGTTATGGAGGTACATGCGTAAAAACGTAGAAAAAAAATTAACTTTAAATGGACCCGCAACTCCAGCTCAAACCCCATATTTCAGGATTTTAGTATAACGTGTAACCAAGGTACCAACTAAAAATAAAGCCAAGTTCCAAAACTCCGGGAAAATTTTTCACTGGATTTGCCTAATTGACCGGACCAAATCTCTTGCGATTTTGTTACGCTATGCGGGTGATTACAGTAGAGAGTTTTAGCGTCACGCGTAAGGTAGCAGTGTTATGCACTAACAGTCAATTGATGAAGTCATAAGGACTTACCTTAGGCCTAAGGTACGACCTTCATAAATAGTGCACGCCTGTAAGAGCCTCTACGGTCACCTTACAAGCGGCAAAATAGCTAAGCTAAAAGCAGGAAAAGTTGAATTTTTCCAACTCTGGTAAACCGATTCTCGTATGTGAGTCAGTTACAATTATTTCTTACCAATTCCACAACGCTGGCAAGAATTAACGGGATATGTTGGAGAGGTGACAGGAAAGAAATTCTCGGAAAAGGAGTTCAAACCATATCTTCGATGTAGGTTATGTCTTACGCTCATAAAGAACGATGTTTTAAGGTATTTCCTATATTTTCAAGAAAAGCAGATTCAAAATTCCAGAATGCATACTCATTACGGAAGGCCACAAAATCTAAAATTCCATGCACAATGTATATTTGTTGTTCTGTTGACTCGTAACGTGTTTTAAATGTCTCACCACTAGACCACACTCTTTAATATATCATGCAATTTCTCTGTTCAACGCTTGAAATGCTTCCTTTGTTATAATGCATAACGCTGCAATTGCTAAAACTCGTCTGAAAGTTGTACATTACGACCGTATAAAGGCGTTAGTCACGTGATCAATAGAGTTTAAGGATATCTCCTTACGCCTGGCGCTAAAACTACCTATTAAGTCTGCATCTTATAAATATCCATGATATTTACCTTAATATAAGAAGACGTGAAAACCTCGCAGCGGGGACGACACTTGAATTCAATGAATGCAACTGAAGCAAAACTGTCTCTTTTATAAAGTGACGAGGTGGGGTGATAAGACGAGAACTCCGTGCGGTTTTGTCCACGACGATGAGTCACTGCATCAGTCGATAAGCATCTCGCGAGAAGTGGTCTAGAGAATACCGCATTATTTTCATAGTTATCGCTGATTGTTTTCATCACTCGCTGGTTAATCTTGACTCCTCCCAGCTGGCCTAAGCGATAAACAAATCATAAGCTTTACAAAGAACGGCTTTCAGCACATCGTCCGCCTGGAAGTCGTACACAGAATAGTTGAAAATCGCCTTCGAACCTCTATCAGGTGCATCAAGTGAAAAATTGGGGCAAATAGCTATTGTTTACGGTATCTGAAATATTGAATATCATTTACAAAATTCAATAACTGAATAAAATATATACGATGATTGGAGTAACATAAAAATGTGTTTTAGAAACTGCAACTGAGGCATTAGGAACAAATTAATAAATTTATAAGGAATAAAGGATTAAAAATTTGGAACAATGGAATAGAAACTCCAATAAAAGAAAAACCGAAAATGTTAAAAGAGTATTTGCAAATGACAACTGAAGAAGCTACTTTAAAATATAAATAAAAACGAGAAAAGTGTAAGAGAAGCCCATCAATAATTCTGGGATAAATTAATAACTAAAATAGAACATGATATACATACCAGACAAGACAGAATAGAATATGATGAAACAATTAAATAAAACAGAAAGAGATACGGCACACCTATACGCTGTACAAAACAGAAGACTGGATAAAACATTACAGAGAATTACGGACGGAACTAATGGAACAAGACAATACAGAAAACGATCAAACACTCAACTCTAGAAATAGGGAAACACACAGCCACAGTTCACAACAAGGAGATTACACATTGGAAGAGCTGCACGCAGCCCTACAAGAAATGAAAAATAGAAAAGAACTAGGTTTTGATGGAATAAATTGTGAACTTATTAAACACAGTAAATTTCTTCTGGAACTATGGATCTTAAGTCTTATCATCAAATGTTGGGAAACCCAAGAAAGACCAATGTCTTGGGAAACAGCGGAAGTCAATAATTAATTTGCAATAATCCGTTTCAATGCTTCCCAATCGATCTTACCTATCCACTCCCCCAATCTCTGCCTCGTAATTCATAGCCGGGAGAACTGGTCTGAACTCGGCGTTTAATATTGCTGACTTTATTGCAACCAATTGCAGATCTAGTCATTTCCAGCTAAACCTTAGAAGTGCAGGTCTTCTGCTAACCGATGAACATAAATTAAACTGTTCCAATTAAGGAAGTATCAGGGACTGTAAGTGCTATCGTCTACTGTATCGAAAATTCAACGAAACTAGCGCTTCCGTGCGAGAACCCTCGCATGTTAAACACCATATCCTTTTATTTCCATGATATAAGGGGAAGTTGTTGACGAAGCTTGTTTATTTGTTTAAAAATGTGTAAAAGTAACTTGCAATGTATTTACAGAATATAAAATAAAAATAAATGTAATTGATGTTTGAAACAAATTTTCAATAAAGAATTATTCGGTATTATATACAGATGTTCTTGGAATAATTCCCAACACGTCCTTAAAAACGTTTCAAATTCCTTTTAGCTTTCCTTGATTGTCACAAAAATATTAGAATAGCTTTTTGGTCTTGAGAAAACTACGCAAAGGAGCCCATGCAAAAATACAGAATTGGGAAAATACAATCCTACTGTTTGCAATGTTTGAAATTGCAATTGCAATGAAATGAAGTCCCGTGAAGCGCTGAACCAGTAAAAATGTAATAAAATGTAGAAGATCTCATCCTGTAGATTACGATGTAAGAAACCTTTCTTGGAGGCATTTGGCCTAAATGTTTCAGGTTTTAAGGCCCTAGAAGGCTTCGTTTTGGAGTTATATAGCTATGTAGATTTCAATAACGCTGCCCAAGTGTTGCGGGTTGCGTTTGACATGAATATTTAGATGCGTTTTTTCAACAAATCCTTCGTATTTTGAAAGTTAAAGTGCAATTTATCACGTCTCTGTGAAGTTCTCTTTCTTTAGAGACCTCATTTATAAAGATTGGTTGCTTGACAGAGCCGCAAAACTCATCACAACTACTGAAATAATATAGGGGAGGATCGTGATTACGCGGAGTTGAAAGACACAAATGAAGTTCTTTTATGAAAAGAAATATCCGGAGAATTTCCTAGGAAACCATTGACATTTGTGAAGTATGGACCATTGACTTCATCTTGCGTTTAGCGCACCATTTCACGTGTCAAGTAATATATGAAGAGACAATAGGAACTCCTTCACAAAAGAATTTAAGAACTTTAAAACCAAACTAAAGAACTCACATGTATCTAGAATATACCCAATGCGCATAAGCCTAATAGGCTTCAACCTACTGTATCCAAACTAATAAATAAATTCCTGCCTCTCCAGGGACACTGGAGAAGGGAAAATTTAAATAAAACTTTACAAAATATATTTTTTGGATAATACATGCTTATTTATTGCAGCAGTATATCTTAAAGAAACTTAGTTTTTTATTTTGATTCTAATTTACAAGGGACAAGTTGAACACATACAAATGGCAAATGTGGTAGTATGTAAGTATAAGTGTAAGTGTGTGTAAGGGGCGAGGATAGGACGACAAGTGGTAGGTTTTTTGGTAATAACATGTACCTAAATATGTATATAATAATAATAATAATAATAATAATAATAATAATAATAATAATAATAATAATAATAATAATAATAATACCTCTCAGCTCTCGACCGGTTTCCCAGCAAATGTGGTCGTGTGGTGCATATAAGTGTAAGTGTGTGCAAGGGGTGAAAATTGGACAAAGAAGAGGAAGGAAAGTTCGCGCCCGGTATGCGGCCTGTTTGTTAGGGTACTGCTCCAGCATTCACCTGGTGTTGATCGGAGAAACTACAGTAAACTGCCAATCAGAGCAGCCGGCCGCTGGAATTCTCCTCCAGACAGCAGCTGAATTCGTCCTAGCTATGTAGTTAGTGTGAAAATCCTGGCACTGTCGGGAGGGGAACCTAGGACCTCCCGGTGCAGCGAAATCAATTGACATACTGAGCCACCTAAGTCAGTTTTGATTCAATTGTTAGTCAGTAATTTACGATTTTGGTCCATATGTATTTTTTTAATAACTGCTACTGAGCGTACTCTCAATTGCAGTAATACATTATTATTATTATTATTATTATTATTATTATTATTATTATTATTACATAAGGATCAGCTTTTTGTCAGCTGTATCCCTCCCTAAGACAAGGTTGTTACACCTTGAATTGTGAATTATGACGTGTTAGGATTGATGATGGTGAAATACCATGCCTACGCAGGACATGAACCTGCAGCCTCCTCGGCGCAGATGACGACTGCCGCAACCTCTGCATTCCGGGGCAGGCAAATTGTTGTTATTACTATTATAATTGTGTGTGTGTGAGTGTGTTTGTTTTGCGAATCGACCATCTGGCAACCAGCACCACCACCTGCACCACCACGCTATACGGCGGACTTGATTATCGGGACAGGTGCCCGTTACTTTTCTGTTGGAGTGTTATGCAATTTAATGCTGATTCCATTTTTATATCCCAGGGTTGTTAGACCTGGGGGATGGGATGAAATTATGATGGTGATGAATGATGAAATAGACACACACAAGTATACAAAGCCTCGCAACACAACCATGCCGAGGCAAGACTCGAACCCGCGATCCTTTGCTTATTATTATTATTATTATTATTATTATTATTATTATTATTATTATTATTATTATTATTATTATTATTATTATTATTATTATTTTAATATGTACATATTTAGGTACATGTTGTTACCAAAAATTCCTAACACTGGTCGTCGCCATCTTCGGGGCGAAATCCTAAGACTTCCCCTTTTAGTGTGTCACGGGTCACCCTTACTACAACACAGGAGTTTAATAGGCGTTTGACTAAAAACAAAAAACAAAAAATCCGAAGACTTGTTATTAGTCCTCGTTAGTCGGGAGCCACGCCCCCTCCGAGAGTCCGTTCTCAAGTCACGCGATGTCACTCGCCCCCCCCCACTCCTCCCAACAACAGCCTGCATCATGCAGCGCGCCTCAATAATGCACGCCCCCCCTCACCCACGCGCCTAGTCCTCTTCGCTTCGCCACGCCCACGCGCTGCACGGAGCGTTGGCAACGACGGCACTGGCTCTGGGCTGCGTCAACCGGCTGACGCAGCGATCGCCAAATTGTCCATCTCCAGCCACCGGTACCGCTGGATTTTTTTACGCCTGGGTTTGAGCACAGTTCTTAAAACGTACGATTTGAGAAGAATTTATTTAAATTTCTTGAAAATTAGCGTCCAGAACCAAAAGCTTTCTTCGAGATGCACTGTTGCTATGTAAAATCCAAAAATATGTTTTGGGAAGAACTTCCTATTATATACGTATTTCTACGCACAGTTGAAAGATGTCACAGCTCTCGGTCTGCAAAGTAATTTTCTAGGTATTTCTGTTTTTGCCTTTCATCTTTGCATAACAATTGCACAATTTCTAGTGCTGATACGAAGTCACATTTTTTTAGGGTGGCCGCCGGGGTTTGCGAGGAGAGGGAGAAGTTGAAAGTGGTTGGGAAGGAGCCAAGAAGCGGGGCTCGCTCGCGTCTGCCCATACCAAAAATATTAGCGTACCGCACATGCTAGCGGACTGTGTACTTGGAAATTATTATTATTATTATTATTATTATTATTATTATTATTATTATTATTATTATTATTATTATTATTATTATTATTATTATTATTATTATTATTATTATTATTATTGCTCGCAAATCGGTCGACTAGGACCATGCATGCATGGAACCTGCATTTACCGTGGCTCAGTATCATTATCGCGGTGGCAGGTGCATGTAACTTTTAATTGGGGACCGGCATTTAGCTGACTCCGATTTTTATTTCCCAGGGATATGGAAGATGAAATGATGATAATGAGGTGTGAAAGGATGATACACTCATACAGACACACACAAATACACCCATGCCCGAGGCGGGACACGAACCCGCGATCTTCAGGTCCGAAACTACTGCCTTAGCAATCTTGGCCATCTGATCGGCATTATTATTATTTACGGTCGCATCAACATCTAGGTATATTAGTGACCACTATTGGATTTAATGTTATGGTAACAATGAAGATAACAGTTGATGGAGGGCGAAACAAAGAACACAAATAGAACCATGCCCGAAGCGGGACTCGAACCCGCGATCCTGGAGTTTGAGATCGCTACGACACTATGCTACGACTGGCTTAATGATCTCGGCCATTCGGACGACGGCAAATAAATTGCTTCTGTGTCCTCATTCTGTTGAAGAAAACACCAAATTCGCATGATCCCGCTGACACTGCCCGTTCCCTGTCTATCACAGCTTACATCACTGTCTCTGTAATTTCTATCGTTTATGCAGTTTCCGGTAAAACTATCCATTTTGTAATGTGGTGCATTATTGTGCGTCGAACCACTCTCATTGAAACCGGCCAGAGCAGATAACATGTTCTCCTTCCTCTCTTTATTCGGAGTTGAAAATGAACACCGTTCTTCCGATTCAATAGAATTCATTTCCTTATTAATTCTGCAAATAGTTATTTTCCCGAAGCAGCAACCAAGAACTACTTTGGCATTTTTAACTCTTTCTTTTGCTTCTCTCTTCATAAAATGATATACTTTTGCAACGACTTCGGGCGTCTCATTGTGACGGACTTTCTTGTGCAACTGGCCGCATTGCAATAATCACAAACAGAACAATAATAGTTATTTACGACATTAGTGTCGTAAACAGTTGTTACGACACGAATATCGTACAACGTTTTATCCACTTGGTAAAAATTTATTAGATTTGAGATTAAAATTTTCATTTAGTATTCTCATTTTTCCCCTTTAAGTGGCGACACTGTTATTAACACGGAGAACAATTGAAACGCGCATTTCGACAACATGAGCGAATGCAGTTCAGACTCAGAAATAGAAGTTGCAGAAGGGTATGAGGAATCGTCAGGAGAAAACAAGAAACAAATAGCTATGAAAATTATGGAGGAAAATTGTATTTGAAATACTAATATGAATTGTCAGGCTTCAACATCATCAGGAAATACAATTTCGAATTGCAAGAAATTTGTTGTTAATGTATTAATAATTATTATATATTTATTGTAAATTAATTATAATAAGTAATTAAATGTTATTATTATTGTTATTATTTGAAAAATTGTTAACAAAGTTATTTTCATAATAAATTATTTGAATAATTATTGTTATTCTCAATAGTAGACCATGGAATAGTGCTCGTCTCAGAATAACCCTAGTCGTATGCCATTACCGCACTAGTGTGGTAATGTAGTTCATTACCACACTAGAGCAGTAAAGTACTTCATTTCGAAACTGATTATAATAGCATAATGTTTAACATTACCTAACCAAAGTGGATAAAAACTTAAACAGAGCTTTACGAATCACGTACAAATGTCTTTACTGTAGTGGGAAACGCAACTGCACGCGGATACGAAGGGTTGGGGTCAATGTTCACACGACTGTAGTAGGGCTATCAATGCGTGCCGGAAAGGGACGCACTTCCCCATAAACTGACGAGTTTGAGGAATGGACTCTTCCAGCAGCTCTGAGCCCTCGATGTTCAGTGACCACGCTAAAATTGTACTGCTGTAGCTCGTGGGGCAATTTTTGATAGATCACAATCATGCAAAATATTTTCTTACATTTATAATTTGTTACTAACTATATTTCAATATTTTTTTGTAATATGCAATTCTATTTCACTCTATTTTTCTTGTGTACAGGTTTATTAAAATTTACTTCATATTTAATACAAGTGTATGTTGGCTAATCTGGACTTGTTCTGCAAAGCACTTACATGCACAGAAACCGACTCATTGATTAACATTGGGCTAACTGTATTCGTATGGCAGTCATGACCTACTCTCCCAACATAAAAAAAAACTTGTTAATAACAAAAAAGAGTGCCATCCTCTTATTAACTAGTGTGATGAAAAATCTGTTCTTACATTTATAATTTGTTACTAACTATATTTCAATATCTTTTGTAATATGCAATTATATTTCACTTTATTTTTCTTGTTTACAATTTTATTAAAATTTATTTCAAATTCATAATAGAAGTGTGTGTTTAGAGCAATTAAATAAATGTTAAACTGTGAAGAAAAAAAATTCCTGGTTCCTTGGGAGCTCACAATAGGACTGAAAACGGTATGGTTCACAAGTTTTGGCGACCACTGGCCTGAGGTGTCTCAGGATATCGGCTTATGTCACTGCAGCGCCTCTGACCGGGTGGTCCTAGGGTTATTCACCCGACAAAGGCAGGGAACACTAGAAAGAGACATCAACTGCCGTGCCTCTGGCCGGGAGGTCCCAGTTTTTGAGACCCGACACGGTAGCAGGATTTTCGACACTAGTTACACAGCTAGGTCGAGTTCAGCCGCTGTACGGAGAAGAATTCTAGAGACCGGCTGCTCTGGTCGGTAGATTTCCGTGGTTTCTGCGATCGACACCAGGCTGGAGCAGTACCCTATCAAACGGGCCAAGGTCAGCGCGCGATCTTTCCTTCTTCTTCCTTGTCCTATCCTCACTTCTTACTTACTCATCCTTATACGTACATGCACTACATTACCTCACATGATAGGAGACCAGTAAGGAACTTTGAGCTTGTCACGATTGGAGCGGTGTGGGGAGTGGGTGGGAGATACCTGCTTTGAGAAAACCCCGCAAGCAGACGAGTGCGTAGAATCTACCTTTCAGCAAAAGAATAACACCGCCTCCGTGATAAAACAAGCACATTCTTGCAGAAATGACCAAAGCAGACGACGCGCCCGAAGACACCAATCAATCAATCAATCAATCAATCAAACGCTACTAAGACGATTCGTAACGCAATAGCGATTCGTAAATGGACGATTACTATCACATATTACCAATAAGTAACGGCGATTTGTAACACATTACTAAGGCCCGAAGCTTTTTCAGCTTTTTATAAACGATATTTTGAATTTTTTAAAAAGTGGATTTAGCCCATTTTTCTAATCATTTTAGCATCAGGCTCAATAATTGCAATGAATAACAAATTTAAATTACCCAAGTTTATTCATTATTTTTGCGTTTGGACTTGAACAAAGTTCTTAAAACAGAAAATTTAAGAAGAAAGTATTTAAAGATTTTCCTCGAAATTGGCAACAAGAACAGAAAAATTCACTTTTTAAAATGAACTGTTACCACGATCTATCAGGAACAATTCAAAACTATGTATTGGAAAGGACTTTCTATTACATTTCTAGGCACAATTCACAGAATAAACGACGTTAAGAGATGGGGAATAAAATACATTAAAATCTAAGAATCCAAACCTTAATAATAAGATAACCTACATGGATACCTCTGTTACTCCGGGTCTGATTCTTAAGTATTTCGCCAGTACATTAGTAATTTTCCCTGGCATTTCCAAGAGCACAAAGACCCTGATTAATTAAAGTATAAAAATAAGCTGAAGAATCTATTTACTCGAGTACTTGAATGGCATGATATCCTATCAAAAGTGCAAATACACTGGAGAGCAAAAAAAAAGTGCAGCCATGCGTAATGAAAGAAAGAGATCTGGAACTAATCAGAATAAGGCGCTTCGGCCGGCAACTACTGTATAAGACAGCCAGAGTCTTGGCACAATTGTTAGATCGGTTACTGCTGCTACAATGGAAGATTATCACGATTCAAGTCAGTTTGAACGTGGTGTTATAGTCGGCTCAAGAGAGATGGGGTATAGCGTATCAGAGGTCGCGATGAAATTTGGATTTTCCCGTACGACCATTTCACGAGTGTACCGTGAATATCGGGAATCCGCTAAAACCTCAAACCTCCGGTATCGCTGTGGCCGCAAAAAGATCGTGCAAGAACGGGACCGATGACGACTGAGGAGAATCTTTACACATCACAGAAATACAACCCTTCAGCCAATTGTAATGTTGTATAATTCAAATGCACATACAATATTTCTTACTATACTAGACAAAACAAGTTGATTTTTTTAAATTTGTTCCTATTGCTTTGCACGAGTCTGCTTCGTTTAATGCTAGATCAATGTGTTTTAACAAAATGGTGTTAATTTTAGCCAACAATAAAGATGCTGTAATGATTTTTCGTGCCTGTGAATTATGCATCCAAAACTTTTCATATCATGAAACGACTACACAACCAAACTTCTTTTGAATTTGAAAATAGAACGCATGGAATTTGTTTTTGTTCGCATTCTGATAACCATAACGCTTTATCATACCACGTCACTGAACATTTCAGTTTCCCTCCCTCACTGGTTGCTGCATTAAAATTCCAATTATGTCGGAGATGGATATCTCCTTTATCTGTTTTTGTACTTGTAACTTTAAGGGTAAGTATATTGTCAGCCAATACAGATATTTATAACTATAACACTAGACGTAGTAATCATATTCATCAGTTGTCAGTGTCAACAGCTCACTACAAAACATTCACATACAATACCTGTTCTACGTTATTTTACAACACACTCCTAGATGATATTAAACCATTAAAATCGGAAAGCAAGTTTAAGTGCCAAGTACAATATTTTCTGCCGTGCAACTGTTTTGGTACAATTAAAGACTGTACTAAACATCAAAATGGAAAATAATATTAACTTTAACAACTATATTTGATATATTGATTACCATTTGTATTGTAATTCTAAAAGAATACATTAAGATTTGAAATAAAGAAGGTTGGAAGTGTCATTTTCTTACTTTCGAGGAAAATGAGTTTATATATACGTTAAACCTATTGGCACATTCTACTCCTGCCATTGTATATAACTAAAGTAGAAATTCAACATATCGAACCTTAATGTAAAAAAACTGAACAGTCGTTAAGAACAGTCATTGGGTTGATGCGACAATAATAAATAAAAAACTCCTGCCATGTATAATCACCCCGGTAACACTATCAAAAATGTGTCTGGTCTTTGGTTCTTACTTATGTCGAAGGGCTTGATTCATTCATCATTATTGTCGTAACGTAAATTTAACAGAAATGGCACTTACATCCTTTTTTTTACTTCAAGTCCTGAAATGTGCCTTAAACAAGTATTGTATCTGAGCGTGATCAGAAATAACAGCCAAAATCTGTAACTTAAAATATTGTCTTAGCAATTTTCGATAAAAAAGCTCGTTGCCATCTGTATTCTTAATTCAAATTAATATGTACACTAGTTAGGACATGGGTTTCAGAACTCAAATACAGATTGCACTTCTTTACAGAGTTCGTCACCCGCTATATTTAACGTAAACTAAAAAGTAAATGAATAAAGATTTCCAGACTTCATAAAAAAGTTTTCTATTTCCAGTAATGATAAAACTAATTCAAATTTTATTTGTCTCTCTTTGACACACATAGTCCTCCAGATACGACTGCAAGTGACATTTTTAAAAATAATTTCGGAGCAAGTATCCTTTAGCACTGTACTCTATTTTAGAGTTTTTCAATTTTAAAACATGAAAGAAGTTTAATAAGAACGTTTGCATTATATCTTTAAATGGACAATTCAATGTGATAGGGTGCATTACCTGGTTCGGTAGTCTTTCTTCGGATGGGAAGTGAAGCCGGCTGTCCCATGAACTAGATTTACTGCATATAAAAGATTCTCAAGCCCAAAGGAAGCCTATGAGCTAAATTCAAATCCCCTGTTTCGACTCCGCGATGATGTTTCCCCGCTAGATGGCAGAAGGGGCGCAGCGAAATTTGCTTGCTCAGACGGAAGAGCGGGCCTGATGGCTCGAGTCCCGTCACGTTCAATAATGTAACTACCATTAAATTTAAATTTGAAGGAGGAAAAGGGAAATCGCGAAGGTTTCAATTCATCCTTGGGAGAGTCGGAACGTAAAAAGACAGTTCATTTGACGCAAATTAGGATTAGATAATACACAATTGCGAAACTCCAAATGCTTATCAATTATTCTAATATTCAGTAGGTCGACGTTCATAGCAAAACTGAATTTACCTCTATTTACGTAAACATTACGCTCACTTTGCCGGCCTGGATAGCTGAGGTCGCTAAGGCTGAAGGGCATAGACTTTGCTTGAAGGTTCTTGGCTTGAATTCTTAGTGAAGGCTCGCGGATTCAAAGACTTTGCGTGAAGGCTCGCGGATTCGAATTCTTAGCCGGGCATGAATGTTTGTGTATATAGTTAGTATGTGTTCCCTACCGTTACCCAAAGTTCAAAGTTACAGTGATCGCTATAAGTCCAAGCAATTGAAAACCGAGATTTAAAAATTCACCTTAAAAATTCTGTGTCTATCCAACTTCATTCAATTAAGTAGATCTCTGTAATAGCCAGGGTGAAACACCCGTAAGTCATATAGCGTTTTTAATGAACATAAATATAATATAACTAGTGTATTTCTACAACAACACGAACTTCTTCGCATTAGAATGGTTGTTGAAATGAAATTCGAATTTGTAATTTCAAAGACTGACATAAATTACACGAAACTACTCATATTTTCAAAAAAATATAGAATACCTTAATTAAAACGATAATTTTCAAGAACAGATTTCTTTAAAAAAAATTTCTCTTAAATCTATATTGTTGTTTTTCAATAATAATTCTATACAACTTTAAAACATGCAGAGTGTTCACGCACTATGAGTCTTCCATCAGTACATTACACTATTCACGAAAATATCAAAAAAGTTTTTTTTTTCCCGTCTTTGAGACAATGTTGTTTTAAATTCCCTTACTTCAAGCAAAAATTATGCAAAAACTACACCTTATTTAAAAAAATTGTACATAACCTTATTTTGTGATTTCTCAGAACATATTTTGTTATCATCAATATTGAAGTTCTGCAATGTTAATGTTTTGCAAACTTCGAAGGAAAACAAAATTAACCAAACCTGCACCATTTTATAATCCTGCACAATAAATATGCTTTGTTGTCAGCGCTCATCGGCTGAGATGTGTTGATATTAACAGAAATGCGGTATAAAATTATTACATAACCGTTACTATGGGGGCGAGAAAGTATGTGATGTTTTAGTCCCACTAGTTTAAACATTAAACAAAGTAATTTTATTAAACAAATACAATTTATTTTCAACAAACAAAAATATTTTCAACTTTTCCCCCACGTCGTTTATATTTACATTACAAGCCTTCTTTTACACAGTATTGCAATTCAAAAGACTTTCTATGAAGTTTCTCGAAAAACTCAAATCTGTGAAATGAAATAATTATAAACGTTGTCATTGCCAACAATATTATTTATTAAAAAAGCAGCTTTCGATGGCTTAGCCATCATCATCAGTTTTCTGCTGTATGGAAGCCACAAAAACGACTACGTAAAACTGATGATGATGGCTAAGCCATCGAAAGCTGCTTTTTTAATAAATAATATTGTTGGCAATGACGACGCATATAATTATTTCATTAGAAATGCCAACGATAACTCACCACAACACCTATATCTGTAAAATAAATTGAGATTTCCAAAAACGCTCAAACAACGTAGGTTCGAAAATTGTTCAAAAATGTTCTATGAATATTTTCCTAAAGAACCAAGTTTTACTCTTCTATAATATTTTTAAAATCATATTTCAATTCTACTATTAGGAATAGAAAGAATGAGAAAGTGTGAAAAAATATCTTTTAGACGCGAATAGATGGCAGCTGAGAAGAAGGTGGGGCAAAGACAAAGAACTAGTCCATACTAAAGAGATTACAAAATTAACTTCTACGAGAAAGTCTGTGCCATTCTGTAACACCATTAGTTTTAACTTGAAAAATATTTGTATTTGTATTTTTTTGTACATTTAATGCCACATTTGTTTCAGGTCATACGTTTTTTCTAACAGAAGAAAAAAATCATATAAATTTATTTTGAGTTTTCTATTACAAAATTTGCTAATTCAGTATTGATAATCCACAATTTTGCGTAGTTGTATTCCACAAGTTTATGATACGTACTCAGCAAAGTATTTCTGCAGAGTTACGCAACCAGAAAATAACGTCTACCCTATAATTCTTATTACAGAGAGAAAAAAAAGAGACGATCATTCATGGGCCATCACGTGACTTGTGAGAACAAATATCATTCAATAGGCTTCGACGATTCCAAATGATAGGGTATTAGTTGTAACCTCGTGTCGACTTGAGAAATACCGTAGTTGACCTTCACTAGACTTCTGTCGGGTGGCATCGATGATTTGTGAGGGACTGGAAATAAAGGCCCCGTCAGAGGAAAAGTTAGATGTTGCAACCGACCAGACGGTGCAGATGTTACTGTTCACAGGATCTGAAGCAGTGACCGCCATTTTGAATAATGTAGTGGACACGGACGCAACCGTGTTTCATTTATTCACAAGCCGACGCTTGTTCTTGAGTTGGCTCGTATTGTGTCTCAATTTGTGTAGGTCAAAGTAAATTATGCAAATGTATTAGTTGTAAAGTTCGTATTATTAAAAGTTTTGTGAAAATGCGGAGAAACGACTGATTTTTTATTACTTTCTTGTTACTACTTACGCAATATAGAGAAAGCATTGTAATGATTCGAGAAAAAGGCGAATTTTCGACAGAAAAACTGTTATTGGAGGGCCCTAGTAACAATAAAGTTGAATTAATATTGTCCGCGTGTACAGTAAAGTAAATCCTCTTAACACTTTAGGTAGTCAGAATCTGTTTTGTGGATCCTTAAGGACAAAACATTAGTTAGTGGCTAAACCGTGAGCAGGATTTTCACCAAGATAGATATTCCTCAAACGATGTGGCTGATGTTTAATTTTAAACCGGTGTTTTAATTTCGGGGGGTACTTTGTATTAAGCATTAACATTTTCAAAACAAGTGGCTCCATATTTTTTTTATTAAATATTGCCCTTTGGTAGCGTAAAGAATGCTTAAAAGAATAGTGGAGGTCTTATTGTCGTTGAAGTTCCTGATTTCTCGATTTGTCTCAAATTGTGTAGGACAAAGTTATCATGCACATGTATTAGTTGTAATATTCGCATTAATAATTTTTTTTCTGAAAATACAGAGAAATGGTGGATGAGTGGCTTGGGAAGTCGTGAGTACAAGCGAGGCTATTTCTTCCAGATGAACATTTCCCAGGCACGTAATCTCATTAGTGGATTGCAATTGTTTTCCTCTGTATCAATGATTGTTTAATTGATTATTTATTCCGGGCGCGTCAGCTACTAAGATGAGTCCCGTTAGTAGAGTGCATGCGTTTTTCTCGAAAGATGGCAGTAATCATTCCACGCTAGATGGCGAGATCCGGCGCCGACCTAACGTTTTTTTTAACAAGTATCTCCCGCCAGCGTGACCCCAATTGGGACGAGTTCTAAGCACCCGACTGGTCTCCCTCGATGTGTGGTAGTGTTGCGTGTAATTAAAAGTGTTTATATGGGGTGAAGATGAAAGGAAGAGGAAGGAAAGATCGCTTGCGGTTCGTGGCCCGTTTGTTAGGGTACTGCTCCGGCATTCGTTCGGTGATGATCGGAGAAACCACGGAAAACTACCGATCAGAGCACTCGCTAGAATTCTCCTCCAGACTGCGACTCAATTCATCGCAGCTTTGTTGCAAATCCTGCCACTGTCGGGACTCGAACCCTAGGATCTCCCGGTTTTGTGCTCGATGTTTAAGAGACACGTGATTCGATGTTTAAGAGACACGTGCTGCCACTGAGAGAGGTTTTCTAGTGACGTTCAATAGCAGCAACGTTTCAAGTGAGGTAATCTCCCTTTGTTATCGCAAACTCTGAATGAATAAATGAGCGACACAAAGCGTCATATCGGCTGACCGCATTTATGACATCCGACGTAAAAATTGCACCTAATTAAAAGTATCCAGACAGTGTAGTTACGGAACTGAAAAAAATATTAAATGTATAGACTAGCATCCGCTTTACATCATGCAACGCGCACGTGGAATGGTCACTAAAACACGACAACGCTGCCACTGTTAGGCGATTGATTGATTGCGAGCGCATAATCAGTTAAGGTGATTAGCCCCGTAAGTGTAGTGCATGTTTTTGCTCGGGAGGTGGCGGTGTTCTTCCCCCACTGGATGGTGAGATCCAGCGCCGACCTACCGCCGTCTAGCGGGGTTTCCCCCAACCAGGTATCTCCCATCAGCGGGGCACCACCCCAGCCGGGATACGCTCTAAGCTCCCGACTGGTCTACTGACATGTGTGGTAGTGTAGTACATGCAAGTATGTGTGTATATGTGTAAGGGGGTAAGAATAGGGTAAGGAAGAGGACGAAAAGATTGCGCGCGGTCCGTGGCCCGTTTGTTAAGGTACTGCTCTGGCATTCACCTGGTGTTGGTAGCAGAAACCACGGAAAATTACCGATCAGTGCTAGAATTCTCCAGACATCGGCTGAAGTCGAGCTAGCCTATCTAGCTAGCTAGTATTGACAATCATCCAACCGTTGGGACTCTAACCTTAGGACCTCCCAATCAGAAGAACTGCAGTGACTTCAATTGATGCCCTGAGCCACCTAAGCGAGTCCCTAGAGGTTAGGCACATAAAACATGGTATAATGTAACTTTCTCTAAATCACGTGTACGAGGAAGTAAATTGAGCAGTCTGTAAAACACTGAAGACACGTTTCTTAAATGTGATCAGGAAGCTATTTATTTAGTTTCTGAAAAAATGCCATGACGAACGGAAATTCAGAATAACGTATTTCTCAATAAAATTCTGAACTTGGAAAGATTCACTAAGATTAATGACTGCTTTTTGTTCTCATTAGTAGGTCGCTCAACTTTTCCAATCTTATCAATAAGATAACGAGAACGCATAGGACGAGATTCCTGAAATTCTTAATCCACGCTTCGCAATAGTCAATTAAGTTTGCTTTTGCGAATATACCTTACGTTTCATCTTCAAGTGTTGTCTTTAAAGGAGCCTATTGGATGTGACAATTTTTCCCGCTCCTTTCTACGAATCTGGGTTAAAACTAACGTAGTTGGTGACTGCAAAGAATTTTCAAAGTTGGGCAAATTCTTCGCTAAAATACTTTATACATAAGTATTTAAATACATACACAAAATACATTAGGATTTATTGTGCTAAATACTCAGGTATTTAAAATTCTTTAAATACTCAAAATACTGTACATATAAAATAATATTTTTGTATTGCATATTTTTTATTGCAACATTATATAGTAGTTGTCAATTATAGCAAATTAGTAATTGACAGTCATGCATGTTTCGAACAATAACTATTGTAATGTATTTTAACAATATGTACAAACAGTTTCAAGTATAAAAAGATACCAAAAGTAAGTCTAACACAAAGAAAAGGAATTTACTTTTAAATCGACTTATTTTTCAAACCAATCATCAGACAATATTCCCCTAGTTGGCAAATGTATAAAACCTGCAAAGGAAAACAGTCATTCAACTTGCATGGATGAACATAAACTAGTGTTATAACAAATAAACGTTTTTTTATTGTCCGATAATTGTCCAGCATTTTTAATGATTTCGATTTATCATTTAAAAATGAAGGGATTCCAAACTTAACTGCTCAAAGGAGCTTTTATTTTGTTTCAATGAGGTCCATTCACTAGCAGAATCAAACAAAAAGAAACTATTCTCGTTCTAAACTATCTTCTTCTTCGTCTGTATTTAAAGTATTTCCTTTTTTAAATACACCTAATTTGTGTATTTAAATCTATCTCTAAAATACATGCCCACAAAACTCAAAAATACAGTTTTTCAAATACAAGATGTATTTAAAATTCATATTCCAAAAACAAGTACTTAAATACTGCCCAACTCTGACAATTGTTACAAAAGCAACTGCTTTAAGTTATTCCAATTCATATCATCTTCAATTTAACAACTCAAAATAATAGTTTTGTACACAACACATTGTTCACAAATCTGTTATATACATTGTTGCATGTGAAGTGATTTCTTCCCCGCGGTTATTTTATTTTACTTGACACGAAGCTGAGATACAATCATTTTTCAGGCATATTAAGTGTTTTAGTCACATTTAGTCACATACAATCAAATTGTACCTAATATATTAAAGATCATTGACAAAATCAATATTTATTTTCACTTTGAGCTCGGTTCTAGTCTCAAATTGAATTTATTGTTCTATTTTAAATATTTTCATATTTTAATCTTTCCACAATGTGAAATATATTGAACCCGAGGTTGGATTCAAAAATTTTATTTAACCATGAGTCATAAACCGCCCTATACGGAAATAACTTGCAAAAACTGTTATTTTAATTTAATTATACTAATACTATATTGAGCAACAAGGAAACGGAATTAATCGAAAAAATGCTCTACCTTCGTTTCTACCATTTATTACAATGGCAACGTATCTCCACTCTCATCACCACGTACAGATACACCATACAAAAATCTATCGAGATCCAAAAATAACTTAAAACAATACCAAATAAATACTGAAAAAAATTGCTTCGATATCTTCACATTCTTACTGATCTTGTAACTATTTTAGTCATTATTGTATTTGTACTCTGTTAAAAAAAACTTGGTTTGCAACATTCTCTTGCAAAATTCTAACAACACTTAGGAAAAATTGCATTGTATCTATTTATACAGTATTTTTGTATAAAAATGTCGCGACTTCATAATTTAGCTCATTAAATACCGAGAGAGTAAAACCTATTTAATCGAGATTGCTCTTCATCCCAATTTTTCTTGGTGTTCACTAGCCTTACAGAGCTTAAGATTTGTAGATATTAATTAGACGGCTATGAAGTAATGAAAATACTATTTTTTGGTATAAAAAATTCGCGTCTTCGTAACTAATCTTACAAATAGAAGTTTCCCACTTATCCAGACCTCACTTTCTCAGTTTTGACTGTACTAAATCAGAAACAATCTTAAACTGATTTTCCAAAACTAATTCCCCCGTACTCCTTGAATTATATGAAATTCCCAATTACATAAAGAACTGGACATTACTCCAATATCCGTTCAATTTTCCCTCCTATCTTCTCGCTTCTATCCCAAAGATTCCTTCGCTCGTATATTTCTAAATTGATAAACAAAACCCTCACAGAAAACAACTAAAGTGAAAACTGCAACGACAGTTTTTTATCCACCATAAATGGCATCCACCAATTTCTTTCATGTTCATTAAATAACTCGTACATCAAATAAGATTTTAAAAAAATATGTAAAACGCCAACCGGCCAAGCAGCTCACTGGGCAGCTGAGGGCCAATTGGCAAAGCAGGAATGATTAAAAAAATGAAATTGCAGATTTAGTGGCCAGCAGTACCTAAAAGACCGGGAGTATCTGTCATACAGTGCTGCATCTTCTTAGGCCATAGAAAGAAAGTAGAAAATCTCTCTAAAAACGGGCCTCTAGAAATGGGGACGGGCAAAGAAAGGCTCTGTGCAATATACAAAGCATATGAAAATATCGAAATACAAGGGCAGAGGCGCTGGTGCGGACGATCTTCTGTGGCGCTGTTTGATTTCAGTTGCTGAGGGGGCCAAGCACTGGAAGAAGACGGCGGGACGCCCGCGCCAGAAAACAAATGGTTAAAATAAACGTCGGATAGATTAGTATGTATTCGGGTTCTGACGGCAGGTTTTTCCCCTTCAGGGTTTTTTTCCTGAGCCGTACCTTATGGTCTCTTTTCCGCGGCTTTGATGCGATGGAGAGACCATGTGGGGTGAATACCAGAATTCGAAAGATTAGAACGCGAAAGGATATAGGTATTGTAATGGCTTAAAGGCCTTCGGCCTAGCCACATAGGATCAAGTAATCTAATTTGTTTGTAATAATTACCTATTAAATAAATAATAATACAAAGCATATGTCGGTTATCTAGGTTGAATAGTTATCTACATCCGAATCGATAGACTCCCGTACTTTACAGAATATAAAGCGGATTTTAGAATACAAAGTACTTTATAATAAATAGAGTGTACAAAGTGGATCACAAGCACAAAATTAAGTTCCGATCACAGAGAACAGATGTTGGGAAATTTTCCTTTTCAAACAAAATATTAGCGTCCTGGAATAAATTATCTCAGGCAGCATTTGATCTATTTCCTCCAGGCGTTCAAAAATGAAAAAAAAATTAATAGTATTAAGTTTAATTAATAGTGCGTAAGTTAGAATTATTAAACCGTTTATTATTATTCCTAATAAATGCATTGCTTCTTTAAAAACGCAGTGTAATCATTTTTAATCTAGTGTTTCTGTTGAAGTGCTGTGTCATGTTGTGAAGTGTAGTGAAATATAGAAGAAGAAGAAGAAGAAGAAGAAGAAGATGATGATGATGATGAGTATAAAAAAAGAGAAGTGAAGTGCAAGATAGTATGGTGAAGTGGGTGCAGTGTTATTGCAAAAGCATGTGTTTAATAGTCCCCTGCAAACTGTACGTAAGAATTATAAACAAAAGGTCAAAGAGAATTGCCGATATTGTTTTATTGGGGGAACAACATGATTTCAAAGAGGGAAAATCGCGCCAATAAATACAACAATAATTAGGCAACTAATAGAGAAAGAAAAGGAGTTTAACCAGGAAACCCATACACTGTATGATTTATAGATAATGAAAAGGTCGTTAATTGAGTCAATAAAAGTACTCTGGAAAATTACGAAGCAATGAGGATACCACTAGCATCTATTCAAATTAATAAAAAGGTTAAATAAAATACACAAATAATAATCAACACCGGGAAAGAAATGACAAACCAAATATAAAGTAATATAGGAATGAGGCAAGGATGTATAATACCGCCTTCCCTATTTATTATCATGAGAAATGTGTATCGTAAGAAAATGGAGAAAAATAGTAAATTTAGAAATCATAATATCCTTCCAAAAGAAATGTTTAAATACTCTAATGTTTGCTGACGATCAATCAATTTCGCAGAAATCAAAAAATACGCAAAAATCCAGTTTCTGCTTAAAGCAATTATGTGAACATTATAGTTTTAAAATATAAAACATTAAAGTTATGGCATTTAAAGGAAAATACTCAGTGCTTTCGAAGACAGTCATAAGTGCATGAATATTAGAACAGGTGTCTTATTTTAACCTACTAGGTTACGACACTAATTATGAGTAAGAAAACGAGCTGCGAAACGAACGTAATAAATAACAGATGATGCGTGGATCAAAAAATAAAACTTGAACGAAACGCAAAACTCGCAATAAAGTTTAACAAGAAATAGCCTTTCCAGTTTGAACCTATAGAAGTGAATCAAGGACTGTAACAACCCAATAATACAATTTACAGAAACGGAGTTTTTAAGAAAAATTAAAGATTGTTCAATATTAGATCAGATAAGAAACAATCGAATAGATTTGATCCAAACATCTACTCGGAATGGTTGCATCCAAGAAAATAAGTACTGATGGATACAACACATTGAAAGACTGGATAATAACACAGCATTGAAATCAGTTCTCAACTACCAACACATCGCAAAACGAGAAATAGGACGCCCGAGGAAAAGGTGACTAGGGTAAAGACGGAACAGGCTGCAAGCAAAATGCTTGAAAGTCAAGAAGAATTAGAAGTCATTGCTAATATTGTTAGTATTATCGCTTATTATTATCAATATTTCTATTAATGTTATTATTATTATTATTATTATTATTATTATTATTATTATTACTACTATTTTAAAATAATTTAAAGTTATGTCGTTTTAATATCTCTAATAGTGTTCTGCCTCTAGGATGAATAAGCCTACCTGCAAAAACAATATAAGAGCCTATCTCATATATGTTCGAATATCTACAGATTATCTATCAGAATATCTATCAGAACAAGCCAGCCGAAGCAAGCTCTCTGGATTTGTCGATGGTAAGGTGTCATTTGTCGTGGGGCGCGCTGTCATCATGTTACTGGCATTGACAACTGCAAGATCAATACGAAACGTGTTCTTGACATTTATTCCAGAGGACAACAAGGGGCAGTGCCACAGTGCGGTTTCACTTGTAGGGGTCGCCGAAATACTAGGGAGACCCAATCATTGGGGAGAGCCATTACATAAAAATAGCTAACGTCATTTAACGTCATTAATATGCATGGAATTCGTGTACCGAAGCAAATAAGTTTTCTGTAACTCAGAAACGAAAATGACTATTTTTCAAATTTTGCTAATCTTGGGCTTTTCAAAATTTATTTTTATAATTTATTTTTATTTTTTTGTGTTAAACTTTTACTCATCTTTCGACTATTTATAGTCAACATGACTGGAAGGGATTCTGGAACTGAAGAATACGTGCGCAGATAATCTAATCTTTTCCCCCCTACGTCACATACAGTTTTTATTGTTTTTTTTTTGACTGAATTAATCTAAATCTAAATGACTATAAATTATATGAAAGTGTGTCACGTGTTGCATTTACCGGCTGAGTTTAATTCAGTCCCAACATTGCCGCTGAGTTTCCAGCGATACGAACCAGGGGATCCTACGGTTCGGGTTCCGGCAGTGGTAGGATTTGTGACCCTAACTACCCGAGAAAACATATGCACCACACTTACCGGACTAATGAGCTTAGCTGATGAAGTGCCCGGAATCATCAATCAATCAATACCACGCGAATGATGGAGCAAGTACCACGGGTCACAATCTTCCCTTCCTCATCCTTGCCCTACCCTCATCCATTTTCACACCCTCTTTCATGCACTACACTACCACACAAGTCGGGGGCTTAGAACTCGTCATGGCTAGGGCGGTGCCCCGCTGGAAGGAGATACCTGGAGAAGGAAATCTATCGCAAGCCGACGTGCAGGTTGGGGTGGAATCTTGTCTTCCAGTGGGGAAAACACGGAGACATCCATTGATTAAATATGCACTTCAACAACGAGATTAATGACTATAGCAGTAGACGTGCCTGGAAACATCAATAAGTAAACGTACAAACTAACTGTCAAGTATATCAGTCCCCTATGCCAAGTATGTTAGTCTCCTATGTCAAGTACATTAGTCCCCTACGTCAAGAATGTCAGTCCCCTATGTCAAGTATGTTAGTCCCCTATGACAAGTATGTTAATCCCTATGTCAAGTATGCTAGTCCCCCATGTCAAGTATGTCAGTCTCCTATGTCAAGTATGTCAGTCCCCTATGTGAAGTATGCCAGTCCCTTATGTCAAGTATGCCAGTCCCCTATGTCAAGTATGCCAGTCCCCTATGTCAAGTATGTTAGTCTCGTACATGGAATATTCCGGGAGAGGACGTTTCTTCTCTGCTGGAACGTAAGATCCGGTGCCATCCTATACTTCGGGTTATGATTTTTCCCTCCAGGAATCTCCTCAGCGGCCCCACTCCCACTCGATCTAGATATGTAGCTAGAACCGAAAATGATGCCACAGCCGAGATTTGAACCATAGAACCTTCCAGCCAATGTCACTGCAGTGACATCAGTTGATGCCCTAAGCCTCCTTTACCAGTACGCTAGAGCTCTGATCTAGCTCCCATCTATTTTCCTATGTTACTTTCTGTTCGGAAACATGAAAAAATCCAAAGGTAGAATTTCTTCAGCGATGGAAGCAAGGCAGCAATGACCACCTGATTTGCAGAGCAGTCGAAATAATTTTTTACAGAATTTTTTACAGAACTGTTGGCGTTTTAAGTGGTTTAAAAAGTTGATCTTCTGCGGTATTACGTACAAAAATAATAATCTAGTTCTATAATCTTCGTAGCTAGCAGAATCATGAAGAAACACAACCTGATTTTAATTACCATTAGAAAATTGTTTTTAGAAAATAGAGGATATAAATAATAGAAACATACTCGTTTGTCTTATTAACTGAGAGTGCCATGGCGATGTGCCATCCATCAAGGTAACTTGGGTAGATGCGATTGTGTCTGATGCGACAAAACATTATTAATAATCGCATGTTCTCAATTAGATGGGCTGTAAGCAACAAAAAGATTCATCTCTGTACATAAAGCGTAAATGCTGTGTCATTTTTTATACAGCAACTTCCGACCACCACATGTTTCCGGCTGTCAACACAAAAAAAGAACACTACGATTGCGCAAATGTGCATGCCTAATGATCTGTCACGCCACTGAATGCGCAACGAGACCTGAATACGAGCCTCAAAGCTCAACATAGTTAGATGGAATGTAATTCTTCCTAACTTTTGAGTTTTTTGAGATTTTTATAATTAAATATTTTTTTTTTACTTTTTTTGAAATGTTTGAAGAATTTTTGAAAATGTTTGGAAATGTTTGAAAATTTTCTTTTCTTACGAGAATAATATTTGTTAAGATTATATTAAATATACAAACGACTAGCCTGGAACTAAAGTGGTCTATGGTATGTTACGAATCGCAATGTCACTAGACCACTTAAGAATTGATTAAAATTAAAACCATCTGCCAATACTTAAGTGGTACTTTTGTTATGAGCCACCTACAACGACAAATAATACACAGACCACTTACAATGTGTAGATGTTCATCTGTTTGGATCAAATTTACCATAACCTGCATTTTAGCCAAAATGTTTCATAGACCACTTTAGTTCCAGACCAGCCAAGTTTTATTCATTGTTAATTCATTTCATTCACATTTAAGAATAAGTTCCAATTTGATTTAAGACAGTTTCTTAAAACACTTAATGTAAATTTCATTTTTAAAGCACATTCTTTAAAAAAAACGAAGTTTTGACAATGCTGTTTATCATCTTCAGGTGAAGAATGGTGTAAATATCTGTTATCTTATGAAAATATATACGAAACTGAGACGTCCAAGATATCTATCATTTTTTGAGAAAGTTGTATAATAATCCATGAGGAAGTCGTCAAATTGGTGAACAGAGCTCATCCTAGTGTGAGGATGGTCGGACCATGGCTGAAAGTCACGTTGGACAAGGTTCCCAAAATAGGACAAATAACATAATGATTTAATAAAACAATACAAAACGAAAACAAGCAAAAAATTCGCTGAATTCAATCTAGGTACGCGTATTTATCAGGTGCGGATCCACGGAGAGGAAAATGAAGGAAATTAATTTTAAAAAATTAATAAAAAATTCAGTAACTATTAATATTAACTTGTCGCGAAATTTCAAGAAAAAATACTATCGGATAATTATAAAAGGAATAAAATCGTATCGCAGCGGAGTGTAGCCTGCGACATTGAAAAATATCTGTAATATGACACATTGGACCAAAACATTTTAAATTTCTTCTCCCAAAACTTGTCTCTGGATCCGCCCCTCTATCTAGCGACTGCCGAAAATCCTTCCATCATCGGGCCTCGAACCTAGGTCCCTCCGGTCAGACGCACCACAGTGACATCAATTAATGTCCTCCGACTCCTTAAAAGATTGATAAGGCACGAATGGTAGTGGAGTACAGGTGAAACGAGGAGAGGGAACGGGATTACCTAAGTAAACCTGGGACAAACCCACCTTTTTTACGATATAGTTTAGCATAAGCAGGAATTTCCAGGATTTGAAATCCGGTGCCGTGAGACGGAATTTAAGATGTTCCGTCATTATAATTGAGTCATCCACAATCATTTTAACACCAATGAAAATATTCATTGATGAGGCCGAGAAGATTGAAAATTATCTTTATTTGTTTTGTTAATAAACCATTTCTGATTTTAGCACACAGTATATTATTCCACAACGCCAAATAATAAATACTAGGCAATTATTTGATCACTGTAAAAATATTAATTTTTTCTTAGGTAGTAAGTGACGATTTTAACAACTGAAATTTGTCTACTAACGAAATATGATTGGAATGTAATGAAAAAAGCTTGATAGTTATCCGTTAGTAAAAGCTGTAACTTTCAGTGTACACAGAGCGTGCTGAAAGTTCAGTTTCTAACACTAGTGTCAAAAGTGGTCCTTTTGCCCTTCTTCGTTCTGGTTTAACACTAATGTTGGAGATCTGAGTGATTTGTAAGTACGTGTTCAATATTTTGATTACCGTTAAATTCTGTGGCAGTAACTTGTGAAGGTTTTATAGTTATGTTACACTGTTGATGGAGGAATTTTCGGATTTTAAGTCTTCAATTACTTCCTCTTGAATTATTGTTAAGTGAATATTTTTAAATAAAACGGAATTTTTTTAGACGGACACTAGTAATGGTAGTTACCTTTGGCGCATTCAGAGCATTTTAAAAGTTATATTAGATTTTTATTTAGTCACAAATAGTAAAAACTGAATGTGACATATAGGCGAGAAGATTATCCGCGAACATTTTCTGTACTACTTCCAGAATCCCTTCCCATCATTTTAACTATAAATAGTTGAAAGATGAGTAAACGTTTAAAATAAATAAATACAAATAAATTTAAAAAATCGCAAAATTAGCAATATTTGAAAAAGAACTACACATTTTCGTTTCCGAGTTACAGAAAACTTATTTGCAACGGTAAACGAATTGCAAGTATGATTTTACTGCATTGCTAACAAAATAGTAACTCGCCCTTATCTCTACTCCTACCACTACAAGCAAAAGGAGAGTTCAACAAAACGTGTGTATAGTGAAGCTACAGACATTACGTCCAGAAGCAAAAGAACATCTCTGCATTTGCTCAATGTATCAGAGAAACTGGAAAAAACCTGATCGAGATGTGGGTCATTGACCCGGAAATTGAATTACATTATTTGTTACAAGCATATTAAGTCTTTAAAAAATTATACAATACAAATGTAAATTAAATCATTACATATCACTGTTTTGTTAAAATAAACATTATTTTTCTCTTTGATGATCAGAATATTCAAGTTCAATTTCTAGCACTAGTGCTAAAAGTGAGTTACAATCTTCAGACAAAACAGGGAGGTTGCAACCATTGTCTCATTGCTAAGAGTCTAAATGAATGTTTATTAAAAGAAATTATATAAAGTGACATACAAAAATAATATCCGAGAAATTATATAAAGTGGTATACTCTCAAAATAAAATGCCGGTTTTACCACTCGTATCATAAGTCTCTCGTCACTGGGAAATTTCAAAATTCCATTAATTGTCTGTGTACTGTTTGTTGCGATTTTCAAAGTATTAATAGTAGTCTTTGATTAAAAAAGAATCTTTAACTTACATGTTTCTATACAAGAAGATCAAACTACAAAATACAAATTACTAGGACAAAAGTGGGTGATTTCAAGAGACATACGTATATTTATGACGTGGATTATCGTAGAGAAGTTGAGAATTCTGATTGTCAATGACACTACAATTAGAGACAATGAATTGTCACTCCATAATTTCTTTCTTTTCTTACGCATTATTTATTGTCAGGGCAAACTCCTAACTCTGGCATGACAGGGTTCATTGTTCTACCGATAAAATCGATTTATCACAGTCGAATTGATGTAAAAGTTTACCTCCAGTTGAATCCGGTCTTTTCATAGAAATCTGAAAAGTTTCGTTCGTTAGATATGAAAATTTCAATTGAGTCTCCTAGAAAATACGTGATAGCGAGAGAAAGAGTAGTTATGAGTCAGAAATTCTAATTGAAACAGAGAAAGGTTTTTACTTTTCCGAGTTCGCCAGGCTCAAAAGCAATGACAATATTTTTACGCCGGAATTTTCAGCTGGGATGTGAAAGTTCAGAAATATATTAATTATATAGCTAATGTACTTCTGCAAGAACTCAAAATAGTTTTTCAAGGGAAGGAGATTAGCTCTGTAGCTCGTTTGTACAACCACCGAATTCATTCCTTTCAATGATTCTCAAATTCTGATATGAGTTGAATGAATGAATTCTGAATGATTTATCTACAATCTGTTATCCGTAAAAGAATCAAATAAAAAGGAAATAGTTCATTTACCTTAATGTATTTCAAAGAATTACTCAAGAATAAAAATATATTAATATAATATATTCTTTATAAAACTTCATTCGTATTAAATTATCGATATTCATTTGAATATAAATTGGTGCTACAACAGTGTTATCGTTGAATTATCGGTAACGATTATGCAATAATATAAGACTGTTCAGGCATTTATTTTACCTGCTATAGCCAGGCAAAAAGGCATTTATTTGTACTAAAACAGGCATGCAAAAAGACATTTATTCTGGCGGAAGTAGGATGCAAAACGTCATGTAAACAGGCCCATGTAAAAGGAATAACTGTAAAAAAAGTAAATGATTCATATTTAACTCAAATTTATATCAGCACTTGCATTGAAGGCAACGATCTTTTTAAAGGTAATACCACGAGTGCTTTGAAATATATCTGAAAATTTCCAAAGCACAAGTGGTATTTAGTAGGAATATTCCACGAATGAAATTACCATAGCATGAGAATACCAAAAGAGTTCCAAAATGTGCCCAATAATAATATTATATGAATGTAATTTATTCAATTACCTTTCATATTTCGTTAGTTCTACCAAGGCCATCTGCTAATATAGCAGATAGGCAAGGTTAAACCGTGCAGTCGATATGTAATCAAAATCTAGATAAACAAATGAATATACAGATCATATGTGATGGTCCATTTGGACGCGTGACAGTTATTACTAAGAAGATACAATAAGATAACTAAAAACTGACGTATTTAATAAAAAGAGAAACAGTCGAAGGAGCAAGAGTGAAGTACAAAGTACTTATTTCTAAAAAAAATCCAAGGAACTATGCTAGTAGTAGACCTGGGAAGAATAAACCGTTTAATATCGTTACCGAAAGAATACGCAGAACCGAAGAATGCACAGTTACTCGAACTCTGAGTTATTATTTAATAATGAAAATCTTTTATTTAATGAATGAATGTTCGTATGTTGGGAAAAGACAAGTGGAAGATATAAGAAATGGGTGATTACACAAACGTTTAGACAATAAAATATTTGAAATTTGTAAAAGGGTGAGGGTAATTAAATTTATTACTTGAAGTTTAATTAGAAAGTATTATAATGAAGAAATTGTGGAAACCAAACATCTAAAATTGGAATATACAAATTACAGCGAGTAGGACAGAAGAGAAGAGTTTTCCTTTGTGTTAAAACTGCGCGATTGTAAGATGTACAACAATGCATATAGACAGACGTGTTGGCGATTTAGTAGTGCTGACACCGGGGCAGAAGAGAAATCTGGAGTTTTTCACGTAAAAGTTGGCTGGAAGGTGCTAGGATGTAGTAGAGTGGTGTTCCATAGTAAGAAATATAGTCTGCGAGTGTTTCGATTTGGAGTTTGAAAAGAAAAGGATGGTACCAGCAATGAGAAGGCGCAAATAATCGCAGCAGCGGAGACGGCGCCATTTTACAGGGTCTAGCAACCATGATAAGTATGCAACAATCTTATAACAAGGCCAAGATTGTACCCAACTAAGTAATTATTAGTAAATGCCATTTGAGTTATTTTCAAAACGAGTGTTCTCGAATAAATGAATGCAGTTTAAAAATGTATCAATGAGTGAGTGTTATTGAATTGGTATGTTGTTATATTTAAAGGGTAAATTGTATGTGTCATGATATGTTTTGGTACTGAAGAATGCTGGTATATATGCGGCGGAGTGCAGAATTCGCCATGTAGCATTTTTAAATCTGGTGTTTGTCAATGAATAATTGCTGCTCATATTGTTAGCATTGTTAAAAAGTGTGTGTATATATAAGCAGGTAATATAAACCCAATGATAGGAGAAGGAACACAGAGAGCCAGGTTCCCAAATCAGTTTGATAATATTTCGGTTTCCTGCGCGTTTACATCGCGAATTCACACAAAATTTATAAATTTGTGCTGTAGGAGCGTAAACTTAGCGTAACGTAATAAATTGTTATTAGTTTACAGATTTTGACTCGCTCAAGTGTGGTGTGAAACAGGAAAGTGGTTAATTATTAGAAATTTTAAATCATAAGTTTATGATCCATTACACATGAGACCTGCACCATTCTCTTAAAAGTCCTTCACACTATCCATTTACAAAGTTCAATTAATAACGTTGAAGCCATTTTTTTTTATTTTGAAAATTTTCCAAGAGCTTCACGTGAAGTACCCTCCAAAATTAAAATTTTGGTTTCAAGTTCAAGAGGCCACAATATCAGCCACATCGATCGCTGGATGTCAATTTTAGAGAATCTTGGCTGAACGGTTTAGCCGCTAGCGTTGTTCCCAGACGGGCAGACGGATGGCCAGACAGACGGACTGACTGACAGATGGACGGACGGACAGATGGATAGACGGACAGACGGACTGACGGACAGACGCAGAGACACACAGACGGACGGACAGACGAACGGACGGAAGGAAGGAACACTGACAGACGTTTTGCCGTTTTTCGACATTTCCGCATCAAGGAACCACAAAACATGGATTCTAGCTACACCACGTGTTACATTTTTTTTCTACATTTAGCAACTTAATATGTCCACTTTTTCGTTACCTTATAACAAACATTTTCTGCGGAAATTCGCCATTTCTTCGCGCAGACTTACATAACTTTCTCGCTACCGCTGACGCAGTAGAGAGAACGTTATGTAACGCTGGAGGGAGGGAGGGAGAAAGACAGAAAGAGAGAGGGAGAGAGAGCGAAGACGAGAGAGAGGGAGAGAGAGCGAAGACGAGAGAGAGGGAGAGAGAGCGAAGACGAGAGAGGGAGAGAGCGAAGACGAGAGAGAGTGTGTGAGAGAGAGAGGGAGAGGGAGAGAAAGAGTAAAATGCGTAAAACACGGTTGTTTCCTCTTCGCAGCCGGGACGGAGGCCGTCTCCGTTCGCTTGTTTGCGTGGCCGCGCCCCGCGCTGTCTGTCCCCCGCGCCAGGGTTGATTGCGTGTGGGTTTCTCCCGTTCACATTACGCCGACGACGTTTCCGTAACCTTACAACGAGAGGCAAGGACGAGTTTCTTTCCTCCACGCATTAAGGCGCCGCTTGAAACGCATTATGTACTTTCACTCCGTTGCCTGCCTTCCACCTCCCCTCCCTCCCTCCGTCTCTCTCCCTCTCTATTTCCCCCTATGTTCCTTCTCTTTCTCTCCCTCCCTCCTCTTTCTCTCTCTTCCTCTCTCACCTCTTTCTCTCTTCCTCCTTCTCCTTCTCTCCCTCTCCTTCTTTCTCTCTCCTTCTCTTTCTCTCCCTCTCTCCTCTTTCTCTCTCTCCCTCTCTCACCTCTTTCTCTCTCCCTCTCTCACCTCTTTCTCTCTCTCTCCCTCCTCGTCTTTCTCTCCCTCTCTCTCTCAGTCTTTACCTCTCCTCTGGTTTTCTCCTCTTCACTTTTATTTTCAAAAGAGGAGAAAAATTACATTTTGGACACCAGCATTACAGACGACCATTTTTGTTGAAAGAAATCGTTCATAATCTGCCATTTTACGGCACACATGATGGCGTATTAGTATTTTACGGCACGGATGATTGCGTCATCAAACATTCAGCCAATCGCAGCGAGAGAATCACAGAGAGGAAGCGGTAAACGGAACAGCCGACCACAGTTTTCTCGTGCAATGTCAAATACCAGAGACGTCGTAAGAAAGTTGTTTCGTAAAATTAAGTTTGATCCCGTTTTAAATTTATAACGATGTTATACAAAAAAGTAGCGCATGAAACTCGTTTATAATGTTGCTTAATTGCATTCGTAGAATCTGAAAACTTGCTTCTAACGTTAAAATTGTACAAATAATATTTCTGCCGAGTTGACAACTAGCGGCTGACAGGGGAGAGGTTCTGTTATTCAAGCAGAGTATTCGAATTCTGATGTCACTGCAGGGTTGTCAATATTTATGAAGAAAACAAGTGGTGCTAAAGCAGTTCGTACATTCTCGCCCGTATTTTCAAGCAAAATTGCGCCAAATGTACGCGAATTTACGCAAATCAGGCAAAATTACGCGAACCCAACGATGAGTATGTTAAGATTCATTTTAAAACTTATAACAAGTGCTCGAAGAATAAACAAAGAAATATGAAATAATACACAGACTAACTTACGTAGTATCACTATTCATTCCATTTACGTTCAGGAAGCGCAAAAATTGGGAGCGGTTGGCAATTTTTGTCGCCAAATGACTTATAAAGGCTCAAAGTGTCGTAAAATTCAACACGACCTTATTTGAAGTGCTCTGTATTTAATGAACACATTTCATTAAGAAAAAAAGATATTCAGAAATGTAGTTATAGATTTAGATATATTTTTGATATTAGATAGTTGTGGATATATTTTCATAAATGTTGTTATAATTAAACGTGGAAAAAATTTTGAATTTTTTCAATATTCGAAAAACCATTATTTTTAACCATCATGAGACCTACGCCAATCCCTTTGACTTCCTTCAGACTACCCACCGACAAAGTTTCATTAAAAATGATGGAGCCATTTTTGAGAAAATATTGCTTCAACAAAAATTACAAAGTGCCTCTTTTTTACGCAAAATTACGTGACAAAAAAAACTCAAATTTTTTAAAAAATTGTTCATGACCTTATTTCAAAATCTATATTGAAATAAAGTTGAATTATTGGGAATTGATTTAATTAATGAGAGAAACTAGTATCTTTAATATTTTATTTGTGGGAAAATCGGCTGAATAGTTTGGCCGCTAGCGTTGTTCACAGACGGACAGACAGTCGTTTTGCCGTCAATTGATTTTTCGATATCAGTACCCACAAAACAAGGATTCTGACTACACCACGTGTTAGAGGATTTTTTCTAAATTTAGCAAGTGTATTTATCCACTTTTTGTTACCAGGACTCTGCCATAAGAGTTTTTCTGCCGAAAACTTGCCGTTTTTTCGCGGCAGTTTGGAAGAAGTTTCTTCTTAAACGAGAGAAAGTTAAAACCAACGAAAGTAAATAAGAAACTTTCTGGCACATCTGGGTTAATTGTTCCACAAACTTTGGAATGAAAGCAAAAATTAGATCCACAAATTTTAGTTTTATTAAAATATTTTAAGTATTTCGTTTTTAAATATATCTTTTTCTTCAGGGGGATTAAACCTGCTTGCAGGCAATGTCGATTTCCGCTGTCCGCGCCGGATCCACACTATAACCCTCATGAGGACACATTAACTTTTACACTAGTCACTTCCACACTTGCGGGCTCCTCAGTCTGCTGTCACAGATTTATAAGGCCTTCCGCGACAACACATGTACGTGAAAGATACGGGACAAACAACCATGCCCACGGCGGGACTCGAACCCACAACCCTTTTTGAATTGAATTTGCCTTATTTTACGTGGCGAGACTCGGGCCATCAGGCCCGCTCTTCCGTCTGACCACGCAAATTTCGCTACGCTCCTTTCACCAACTAGCAGAGAAAGGAGGTAGATTTGGGCGAGGAACAGGCGATTTGAATTTAGCTCAGAGGCGTCATTTAGGCTTGAGGATCTTTTACATGCAAGTAAATCTACTAACATGGGACAGCCGGCTTTACTTCCCCTCCGAAGGAAGGCGTACGAAGGATTTTTTCGCCCTTAAAAATCCACATTTTGAACCCGCGACCCGCGGTACAACAGTTCGGTACGCTAACCGTTACACCATCGCCGCCGCCAACCCTTCAGACCGAGGCGCGGATTCTGCACACACTCTAGACACCTCGGTCATCCAGGTCGACTTTTCTTTCAAATACACCTATTTTATGTATTTAAATATCTCCAAAATACTAAAAGCTACAGTTTTTCAAACACGTAATGCATTTACAAATTGAGCATTATTTAAATAATTTTATTTTGAATACAAGTATTTCAATACTGCTCAACTCTGAAGGTGGTGAACTCGGTGTTTTCTTACTTCATGACCTTCGAAGTTTCTTCTCGCTGACCTCAACTCAGCTGTGAGGGTCAGGCTTATCACAGATGAATAACTATATTTTCATTCAGCGCACAGAGCTGAGAAAGGTGCAGTTTTAAATTTCACTTATTTGTAAAAATTGCTCCTTAGGAATTCCCCTTACTATTATTATTTAATAGGTAATTATTACAAACAATTTGGCTTACTTGATTCTATGTGGCTAGGCCGAAGGCCTTTAAGCCATTACAATACCTACATCCTTTCGCGTTCTAATCTTTCGAATTCTGGTATTCACCCCAAATGGTCTCTCCGTCGCATCAAAGCCGCGGAAAAGAGACCATAAGGTACGGCTCAGGAAAAAAACCCCTGAAGGGGGAAAAACCTGCCGTCAGAAGCTGAATGCATACTAATCTATCCGACGTTTATTTTAACTATTTATTTTCTGGCATGGGCGTCCCGCCGTCTTCTTCCAGTGCTTGGCCTCCTCAGCACCTGAAATCAAACAGCGCCACAGAAGATCGTCCGCACCAGCGCCTCTGCCCTTACATTTTCGATTCCCCCTTCCCTTCACCCCCAAATGTGCTCATTACTATGCCAGTTTTATTTTATTTATTATATTGACCTGTTACTTACCAATTGAATTCCCCTTACTAATGTTGCTTTCAATCGTAAATTGTTAAAGAGCTAGTATGTCTAATAATAAATTAAGTTAGCTCCAATGATGGTCATGTTTTTGCAGTGTTAAAAATGTGAAATATGTCAAGTATTATATAGAATGCAATTGATATTAGTTTATAGAGACACAATGGTTACGAATGCAGAGAAATATTTCAAATGTCATTCACCAAAGGAACTTTGAAATGTTTAAAATAAAACATATATCAGACAGCGGTTCACTGTTGCAATTATTACTCGTAGTTCAAAAATCAGTATGAGAATGCAACTCAATTGCCTTGCCCTTATGTACAACACTTCAGATCGAATTGATAATAAGATAGCGTCACGCGCTTGTTTCTTGGCTTCAGTGCTACCCTTGGCGTCCAGTATAGGCATTGCCAATCTACATGTGTATGTACTGAGGGGATTATAACCCGTCTAGCGTTGCCATTCTACGGTACAGTAGTTTTTTTTTTATTTTTTTTAGCCAACTGCACACCTCATTTAATACAAGGGCTGCTAGAGCAGGGAATTATTAATACTGCTTTTAATGACGAGATGGGATGATGAGGGGTGAAAGGACGATCACTAATACACCCATGCCCGAGACGGAATTCGAACCGGAGGTCGCCAGGACACTACTGCTTTAGTGATCTCGGCTACCCGGATCGGCGGTACATTGGTAGTCATAAGAAAAGGTAGCTCTTTATCAGTCGCGTGGATCCAAACATATTGTGCCTGTAATTCGTTTCATCGCAATTGTTTTTAAACGGCGGACATCGTATTATATTCCAATTTAAACACAGCGGTACTTCAAAGCAGCAAACTGGCAGGAGAGGAGGACACTGTTATCAAATCGGGAGCTCCGGTACCAAGAATTTAGTCGTAACAAAGCACCCAATTGGATGTCCGGATGCCTGGAGCTCCGTCCACCTCGTGACCTTGAAGTGCTTCTCTGTTAAAATCGGAGTATAGACGGTAAATATTGTTTTTCGCTTATCTTATGCAAGTTTTCGCGATACATCACGATGCACACAATTTCTATTTTTGTTAGACTCGAAAATCAGCGTGTCGAAATATGCAATATTGGTTGTCATTATTGGCTGTCTGGTGTTTCTCAGATTTCTTATCACAGTACTACTCATCCAATGCGGATGTAATGGTATACCCTGCATTACATTTGACAATTCATTGTGGGAAAGTAATTAATATAATGCCAGGGATTATTAGAACATTTGTGATATAATAACACTAATTACGAAACAGATCTCAATTTGCTGGTTTCACTTTATATAATCAAAGTGGATAAACTTCTTTTAGAATAGAAGGATTTTTTCTTGTTTGAACAATCCTATTGTGTGCCTACACATTTGATGGTAGCTATTCAGTCTATTGTATATATACCTTCCCTTTATTTTTAAAATTTTTTATATAATGTATTTCTTTGTAGAATCGTAGAATTGGGTTTAGTGACACGTAATAAGAAAATAAGAAATGCGACGCAGTTGTTTTGCTGTTCGATTGTTTTGCGTAGAAGTTTCCGCCTCGTCGGGTTGCCGTGGATCAGTTGTTTTTTTTCCGCTTACCATCGCGTTAATGAGATAGTCTCGGTATATCATAACCTCAAATTTTCCTTCTGCATGCCTAAGGATCGGACACGCCGAAAGAGCTTTCATGCTTACGGCCACTGTAGTCGATTCCATCGCAAGAAGACGGCAACACAAGTGTAGCCGTAGCGATGCCAACAATGTGGAAATCTGTCCTTAACAGTTTTTTTTAAAGTTCCCCCCTACGAAAATAAAAAAAAATAATAAAGGTAATTAATTGGGTTTTCCTTCATCTGGCGTTGGTGTTAGCGTTTAATTTGAAGAACGATAGTCTGTAAACCGCAAGGAGTACACAAAAAGAGTAGTTTATGGATCAAGGCCATGAAGTGGTAGTTTTTCGAGCGAGGCTGTGAAAATAATACTAGCTTGAAAGAGTCACTCGAAAAGGTCGAGGAGCAAGTAGTATGATACACTTACCTCTGACTTAAATTTAATTAGTTTTCAATTTACTTACTGCATATTGCAGCAGCCCCCGTATCACCGGGAAAAACTGAAATAAAGGAGGAAGTAAACAAGAAGTTGCGCATACATCCATTATAGGTGCAGTCGCAATACAGATAGATGTACCTCCATTTTCCGGCGTCACGCTTAACAATATAATTGCGTTTTTAATATTATGTGACAAACCCAGTTTTATTGTAATCTAAGAAGATATTGTGTTGTTCTTAATTTTATAATCCAATGTAATGTAAAAATTTTTAATAAAATATTGGGTTTCATTTCGTATTTGTGTAATGTATTGGTATTAATGGATTGATTTTATGACTTTGAAATAGAATTGATATTAACGTTATTAGGCCGATAAACAGCCAATAATCAACCGACTTTGTTATTTTTGTTAACAGTTGTCTTTCTTTCGATACGTTTCGTATAACCATGCTATTATGAAAAACATAAACAATGAAAAACAATTTTTAAAATAAGCCTCCTCATTCACCTTTTTTAGGTACAACTCATTAGTTTTGATTGTTAACAGATGGCGCACTGTTAAACCCTCAACGGATGCTGGCCGTTGAGAGTTTAGTTTTCGTTTTTCTGTTTTGTTGCACAAAGTATATTACGATTAATTTGAACAGAACATTACGAAAAGTTACAAAAGGTACGACTCTGAGAAATCTTGTTGATTTTGGGCTAGTTAACACATTTGCGAGATGTCATGTTGATTCATGTCGCTTCAGTGTTTTGTAAACTTGGCATATCAGCATAGGAAAGATCACGAACTGAAACAAAAGAAGTGAGTGAAGATGTGTCGATAAAACTCTACGTACATGCAGCTTAGCTGTTCGTATGTTCGCTCATTTTTACTCGATTTTAGGTAAGTTGTGATTTGGCAATTTTCTTAGGAGAAGACGTTAATAATAATAATAATAATAATAATAATAATAATAATAATAATAATAATAATAATAATAATAATAATAATAATAATAATAATAATAATAATAATACCGAGCGAAGTGGCCCAGTGCGTAGCGCACTGACTTCGTAATCGGGAGGTCCAGGTTCGATTCCCGGGCCGGCCATCCTGACCGGGGTTTTCGTGGTTTCCCTCGGTCATAAAGGCGAATGCTGGGATGGTTCCAAAAGTCCACGATCACCTATCGCCTCCTAATCCATTCCTATCATCTTTCAGCTTCCATACCCCCGGGCTAACAACCATGGGGGATAAAAATCGGATCCAGCTAAATGCTGGTCCCCCCTAAGAATTGTTGCAAGCACCTGCTACCGCGATAATAAATAAAAACTGAGCCACGGTAAATGCAGGATGCTTGCTTGCATGGTCCTAGTCGGCCGATTAACGAAAATAATAATAATAATAATAATAATAATAATAATAATAATAATAATAATAATAATAATAATAATAATAATAATAATAATAAGCCGGCCGATCAGATGGCCGAGATCGCTAAGGCAGTAGTGCCGGAGTGGTCTCGGACCAGAAGATCGAGGGTTCGAGTCCCGCCTCGGGCATGGATGTATTTGTGTATGTCTGTATGTGTTGTCCTTTCACCCCCATTATCATCATATCATCATTTCATCTTCCATACCCCCAGGGCTAACAACCGTGGGGGATAAAAATCGGATCCAGCTAAAAATGCTGGTCCCCCCCAAAAATTGTCGCAAGCACCTGCCACCGTGATAATAAATAAAAACTGAGCCACGGTAAATGCAGGATGCTTGCAAGCGTGGTCCTAGTCGGCCGATTAACGAAAAAAAAGAAAAGAAAAAAAATAATAATAATAAGCCAATCCAGATTGCCAAGTTCGCTAACGCAGCAGTGTCATAGCGATCTCGGAAGGAAGGATCGCGGGTTCGAGTCCCGCCTCGGGCATGGGTGTGTATGATATAACCGTATGTGTGTCGTCCATTCACCCTTCATTTATCATCATGGTCACCATCATTCCAGGACTAGTAACCCTGGGGTTAAAAAATTGGATTGAACGTAATGCTGATCCCCCAAAAAGGAGGTACATACACTTGCCACGGGATAAATGTTACTGAGCCTCGGTAAGTGCAGGTGTATGTCCATTCTAGGCGGCCAATTCGCGACCACAAAATAAAACGTGTCAAGGAAAACGTGTCAAGGAAGGAGGAAGACGCTTTAGGCAAATTGAAACCTCCTGGCCCAATGCAGTAGACGAGATGAGAAAGTATGTAGTCAGTCATAAATATGACCCACTAATGACACTGATCATTAAATCTCTCCGAAGAGTGGGAAACAGAGGCATTGAAGTGTAGCGATAAGCATTGCGACGAAAACTATTCAAGACACGCAGCATAACACAAACATTGAATTTCCGATGGTACTTAACATGAAATGTGAGAAACAAAAATGTTAAAGAAATCGTTGAAACCACATCTAAAAAGAATGGACAAGGTGCAGATAAGTAAATATTAATCATTTAAGTGGCTTGAAAGGGAAAGAATGAAGCCAGAATCGGGAGCAATGATAGTAGCGTCCCAAGATCAGGCGTTCAGAACACGGCATAAAATTTTCCAAGATGATAAATTCTCGTATCTGCCGGGAACAAGGAGAGACTACTGATCATATTGAATCAGCTGGTCCAATTCTAGCAAAGAGCAAATACATGAAAAGACACGACATGTTGTGGACTTACCTCCACTGGCACATCTGTAACGCTGCCGAATTTCCAAACACTGTTTCACGAGGTATGAACACCCACCAAAACCAGTGACATTTATGGGACTGTGCACAATATTGTACGACCAACAAATTCAAACTGATCACACAACAGCGGTAACCAGATCTATTATTGCTTCCCAGAATTTGGAGAAAAAAACGTGTCTACCAAGGAGGCGGAGAAACCTCTTAAAAACAAGTTTGGAAATAGTGATCTTCGGAATGTAGGGCGTAAAAGCATAGAACATCCCGATAGTTGCTGCAGCTCTGAAATTTTTTATTTAAGATCGCATCAACATCAATTTGAATTGAATTTGACGGTGTGGTAACTATGAGGATGACAGGATATGATGATGATGATGATGATGATGATGATAGGGGCGAAAGACAATACAACCATGCCCGAGGCGAAACTCGAACCCGCGATCCTTCGGTCCGAGTTCGCTCTGAGATTTGTTCCGCAGAATTTGTGTAAGTACTTAGCTGATCGGTCCCGATGGTCGAGATTGCTAAGGCAGTAGTGCCGTAACGAACTCGGACCGAAAAATCGAGAGTTCGACTCCCGCCTCGAGCTTGGTTGTTCGTCTTTCGCCCCTATCATCATCATCATATCCTGTCATCCTCATTGTTACCATACCGTTACACGCAATAACGGTCGCTAATGACCTAGAAGTAGATGCGACCTAAAACAAAACAAACAAACAAACAAACAAAAAACTTAGCTGACCTCCCAAGTCAGTCAAAAGACTGGGAATTCCAAGACATTGCTTTACCTTGGAACAGCCCACATTTTGTGCAAGTATTGTAGAGGCAGTGAAAGTCGCCAGATCTTCTACTTAGGAAGCTGGTTGCAACCTGAAGTAGACTTTATATTCAACCTACTCATAACATCTTTAATGTGAAGTAGAGGAATAATAATAATAATAATAATAATAATAATAATAATAATAATAATAATAATAATAATAATAATAATCTCTTTCCGGAGACAGAAGCCTTCATGATAGCTATCCAGGACCAAGTGGTACCAACATTGAACTACAGAAAACACATTCTGAAAGATTCTACCATTCATTCCGACTTGTGTAGAAGATGTGAAGCTGCAAGCGAAACTATCCAACACGTGACAAGTGGATGTAGCAGCCACGCACAGTTGGAATACATAAAGAGGCATGATGAAGTGACGAAGCAGGTACACCAATTATTGGCATTGAGAACGGGCTTACTCGCCACTTCCGTGCCGTATTATAAATATGTGCCTCAGAATGTGCTTGAAAGTAGTGAGCACACACTCTACTGGGATCGCTCCATTATCACTGACAGACATGTCGGCGGCAATAGACCCGATATAACGTACATTGATAGAAACCATCAGCAGGTTTTCCTTATCGATATATCAATACCCAATACCCACAACATATCGGGAAAATATCAAGAGAAGATCCAGAAGTATACCGATCTCGCCCATGAAGTCGCATCTCAGTGGAACTTCAGTAAAGTGACAACTGTGCCTATAATAATATCAGCTACAGGAGTGATCCCAAAAATGACACTTCGGGCACTGGAGTGTCTTCACTTGGATGCCAGGAATGTATATAATATGCAAAAGTGTGTAATTTTGAATACATGCCGTATTGTCAGAAGCCATCTGAACCTTCAGTAAAGCAACCACACACCTGGTCATCATTCCTGTGTGTGGTTGACATACTGACCAGTAGATACTGTGAATAATGTATAATAATAATAGTAATAATTTAATACAGCAAGCCAAAAGAATAAGAGCAGTAATGCGACATAACAAAAAAATCTGTTTCCAAACATCCGTGTTCAAAATTTAAAGATTAAGAATTAATAATACATCGACCAAAAAAATAAAAGTTTTGAAACGTTGATGTTTTAAAATTGTTTTCGTAATCTATAACATTAAATTAGTGCATAATAAAATTTAATCTCACGGTGGGCGTGTTTATTAATTTATAATTATAATTTATAACTGAAAACAACAAAATAATAAAGAAAATAATGCGAGCAAAGGACAATACTAAGCCTGAGAACCCGCTGTAATCGCAAAGGGATAGTCCTTACTTTGCCGAAGAGGGGTACGGGAAGACGGGGAGAGGCCCTACACCGAAGGGCCGGTTTCACCAACAGCCGAGTAAAGTTGAGAGTAGTTACCCGAGAGTAACCATTTACTCTAAGATAGTAACTCTCGAGTAGAATATGAGCATTTCACCACGCTTGTGGAGGGTTATTTTACTCTAGAGTACACACTCTCCGATTTACTCCGCGAATCTGCTGAACGAGCATTATTTGAGAGCGATTCAAGAGGCTGTGAGCGACAGTGACGCTGGGAACCAATGGAGAACAACGCGAATCTCTGCTTAATTTCTTATATTTTATCATTCATTTCAGATTCATTAAGATACATTCGTTTACCGCCACCCCTTGTGTGGAATAGGAAACAGTAGAGGGCATCTCAGGGATAGTCTATTCGATGAAGGAAGAATAATAAACGTTTGGTTGACAAAACTCAAAAACTGACAGTGGTATTATCAGTTATTACTTCATATTGTAACTTTGACAAAATTGTGATTATAGACATTTTTCATTTACAAACAAAATATCAAGCACGTAAAAACCTCAAGCACAAAACATCGATGTTAAAACATCGGCTCTAATATATGTTCCTATAAAAAAACATCGATGTTTTTCAAACATCGATCCCGATGTTTTTCAAACATCGATGTCATATCCCTTAAGAGAAGTCGTGATGAAGTCAATGCTTGACGAAGTCTGCGATTGACAAATTGTGAATTCAGAAAAACGAAGTTAATCTTTCTGTTCGCGGTTTTCTGAATGAAATCTAGAATTATTCATAAGATTTGTTTTCTCTTCCAATTTCCTTGATTTGAATATTTCAAAGTGTGAAAATATTTTCAAAGTGATTATTAAAGAGGAAGCTATAAATAGATTACAGAAGGGACATAATACTTTTCACGCAGGGGAAATCAATCTCTGAATGAGAGAAAAGAGATACTAGGCATTCACGCCGTCAGTTCGTGCCGAAAGGTTAATACATGGCACGACGAATCGCTGACGCGTGTCTATTCTCGCATTCTACATTTGTAGTATAGAGGAAGTTATGTAATGCTGCAGCGAAAAACGGCCATTTCTGACGGAAAAAATAGTATTGTATCTCTGCGACCGAAAAAAATTGATAATTTCTACATAATTGCGAGTTGATAATTACCGCATGTGTCAGTTTTGTTAAACTCGCAAAAACATTGCAAAATGAGAGAAAATGAGTGCTGTTGTAGCTTCACTAGTTTTATTAGGCAACCAAGTGAATGTGTTACACGCTTTCGTGTTGCACCCACCCCTGCTATTGAAATCACTCCGTAGTAATGTTAGCTGACACACCGAAGAGGAGAATGTAAATAAAGGAAAGGAGGGAAGAAACAAAAGAAGCAAGAGACCGAGAAAAATAATGAGGATAAGAAGAAGAAGATGAAGAAGAAGATGAAGAAGAAGAAGAAGAAGAAGAAGAAGAAGAAGAAGAAGAAGAGTAACAGATATGAGAAAAATATATACGAGGAGAAGAGAGGAAAGAAGGAAGAAGAAAGAGGAGGAGGAAACGAAACAAATGAGATGAAGGAAAACAAAAATAGCGGGAGAGAAGGAAGAGGAGAAAATTAATGAGAAGAAAGATAAGAGATAAGAGACGAACAGACAAAAAAGGTGAAAAAGACACAGATGACAAAAACGACGAGAAAGACGAGGAATAAGAAGAAGGAATAGCGTTTATCTTAACCCAATACTACGTATTCTACATTCACTCAAGAAATCATTTACTCTGTCCATCCTTATCTCTCTCTCACGAACCCCCGTACAGCGGTATGCGGTCAGATCGTCGCCAGCTAATTAGTTTTGGTAGCGCTCAACAGTCGGCCGTGACGAGCGAGCGGCGGGCGAACGGCGCATGCTCAGTGGCATCTGCGCCGGCGGAAGGGAGGAAGCGAGGGCGTCTCCGCCGTTCCCGGACAGCACGCGAGGGCCGCGGCGCGCGACAGTGTGTGGAAGACGGCGGGTGCGGCGGGAACCGACACGAACGGGAGGAGCTGATTCGGAACCACGGGTACGTTACATGCTTGCTGATCTCGATGTGATGGCGTTGCCAGCTGGTGATGTTTTGATTGAATACATCGGAATGCTTGTTGCATTCCTTATATATAAAAAAAATACAAACGCGTTCATTTTATTGAGCATTTATACAGAATGAAATAATTGAAGTCATCATTGTCATGTTAGGATTAGTTCACTAAGTTGACAACATCTACTTATTAATTATTTTATCCTTTAATAACGTCAACAACACATCAGCAGTACTCGCAAAATTTATTTACGCAGGGCCGGATTTAGGTATTGCGAAGCCCAAATAATATCGTGTTGAGAACTTCTTATGGAAACTAATCCTCCAAATTTACTAAAACCAGTTATTGTAATGGAATATCTTTTTGTGCAATTACAAATAAAGATGAAAAAATGTTGATAAAATTTAACACTTATTATATTTTTAATTTAAATACATGATTAATTATAATTAATTTTTGTAACATTATTTTACAGTCTCAAATATAACTGCAAAAAGGCAAACATCCTCCTTGAAAAGTGGAACCATAAGCAACTGTTGATTTCCTTGAAGGTAAATCCGACACTGCATTTAAATTGCGTTTAATTACCTTTTATTTAGAAAACAACTGCTATTTGGGCTTTTCTACGTCAAATAATGAATGCCGCAGTAGCTTTATTAAAATCCATCTATCCCTATGTAATTATATGTATTTATATTACATTATTATTTAGACATTAATTTTCTGTTTTTAATCCTAGAATTAATAAATAGAGGTGTATTACTCCTTTTTTCATAGAAAAGGCCCAACCCCTGTAAAAAGTTCTAAATTATGAAATATTTGTTATGATAATATTGATATTAGTAAGCGACGAAGCCACGAACGGGAAAAGCGACTCGGTACCACGGAATATTACGTTCTTGTATGTCAACGATACACCATTCCTACAAACACATTTGTATACATTTAGGTATTGCGAGGCACAAATCATATTGTATTGGGACACTCCCCCTACGAAAAAAATCCTCCAACTTTCCAAAAAGACATTGGTTGTAATAGAATATCTTTTTGCGTCATTACAAAAGAATATAGGATTTAAATGTATTATATTTTTATTTAAATAAATTATTGATTATTATAATTATTTTTATGTCAATTTGACATTATTTTACAGCAATCACACTTTAAAATGTTTCTTCGCATATGTTGTCTTTTTTTCCGGGGAGTCCCCCGTGAACTGGGATCCTTAAGCAACTATTTTTCTTGAAGGTAAATCTCACCCTGCATTTATTTTGTGTTTAATTACATTTTTATTTAGATAATAACTGCGACTCGGTAACTTCCACTTAAAATAATGAAGGCTGTAATAATTTTAAAAACTTCATATAACTCTATCTAATTAGGTATTTATATTGTTTTCTCGTTTACACATAAATTTCATTTTTTTTATCCTGGAAGTAAGAAGTGGGAACCAATAGCTTCTTCTTTCGTAGAAAAGCCCAACCCCTGTAATAATTCTTCTATAATTACGAAATATTTGTTGTAATAATTTGTTGCAATATTTGCCATCTCGTGGCTAAAAACAAACGCCGCTTTCCGTTCACCAAGGATACCAGGATTCGATTCCCGAACAATCTCATTTGAAATTGCTTCCAACAAAAAGTGCTTGGCTGCTTGTAAGGGGCTAGTCCAACCCCTCTCATGTGTCCTAAACTCTACCACTGTCCTAATTCCTTCCCAATTCTGGCCGCTGGGTAGTGACGCAGAGGCGCGTGAAAACAGGCGCGTACGCGGAGATGCTACCTGGCGGTCCTCTGTACCTGGCGGTACCTGGCGTAAGAGACTGTCTACTCTTACGGATACCTAAACGTTGAATTCAATAATGTGATCGCTAACAACCTAGTTGTTGGTGCGACCTAAAATAAAACAAAAAAAAATTAATACTAATAAACGTACAGACCACGACGGGGAAGGAGTTCAGTCCTCACCACTAGTAGATTACGTGCTTGATGATGTTGTTGGAGGGCGTTGCTAGCTTGCGATGTTTTTGATTGAATACATCGGAACACATGCTTCTTTCCTCATGTAAAAAAAGTACAAAAGCGTTCATTGTATTGTGCATTTATAAGGACCAGATTTAGTTACTGCGGAGCACAAAGCATACAATCGTGTTGGAGCTTCCTGTGAAAAAAATAATACTCCAGATTTACTAAAAGACTAATTATAAAAGAATATCTTTTTCTGTAATTACAAATGAAAATGAAAAAGTGTTTATAGAATTGAACATATATTTTATTTTATATATATATATATATACATATGTATTTTTATATATATATATATTATTATTATTATTATTATTATTAACTAATATTGGGCCTGGCGGCTTAGCTCATTGGCGATGACGCGACCCCAGGTTCGATTCCCGGTCGAGCCAAGACTATAGCGTGCGTTTTCCTCGCAATGTCCCAGTATCTGTTGCTGTGTGACGATGAAAAAACTCTCTTCTCTGGTTGAGAAGGCCGGAATACGGCGTGGGGATGTCTACGTGGTAACCACACGTAACCGCTTAACCCATGGCCGGGAGGCAGGGACGGTGCGTTGCTGGTAGGCCATGGCCAGTTCACGGGTCGATTCGAAAAATACAAGCGAAAAAAATTATTACTATCATTAATTATTTTATTTTATTACAACACTATTATATAGATACCAAGATACTTTATAAAATTTTGTCGAATATTTATTTGCTTCCATGGAGCGGAGGTCCCAGTAATCGAAGTCCCTAAGCAAGCTTATTTTTTCTTCGGAGTAAATCCGACTCTACATTTATATTGCATTTAATTTCATTTTTATTTAGAAAATGACTGCGACGTAGAATCTATTACTTTAAATAATAAAGCAATACATTTAATAACGTTACGTATAAATCATTCTAATTAGATATTTATGCTATATAATTTTTTACTCATTACATTATCCTTTTTCAATTCGGGAGGTGAGAAGAAGGAATGGATATTATTTCTTTCTTAGAAAGTCCCAATTCCCGGGAAAAATTAAGTGATAAAACATTTGTTGTAATAACATTAATTCTAGTAACTAAGAACATTCATTCTTAAATGCATAATACTACGAGAAAAGGAATTGAAATATTCAAATGATCATGGTCCTTAAGAGTAATACTTAATCCATGGGATAGAACTTAATTATGTAATTTTTTATGTAGTTATTAAAATCATTACGCCGTTATAAAGTTAATACTGATCGCGCTTGAAGTTAATAAATTGATAGGCGAGATTTCTAAGCTTCCAATTATTTGTGATATCAACCGTGTGTGGTTCAATATTGTTTGTAAAACCACCTTATAAGAAAAAGTAATAAAAGTTAAAATACCCTTTTTAGACAGCCGCTAGTAAAAGCGATTGTTTCAGGGAATGCAACAGCTCTAAAAATTCAATTTTGAGCACTAATACAAAAAGTGGGACGATGCTCAAGTGTTTAGATAAATCTGTGAATGCAATAAAGAAAACAAGATACTTTCGTGTGACCACATCAGATACTACTGATGTATCATTAGAGGATTTGTGTACTTGAATCCAAATGAAATTAACGTCAGTAAAGTTGTCTAAAAATAGTGTACGGTACACATGGTAAAAGTTCCTTAGTTTGCTCGTAGGATTGCTACACTAGGTCATTCGACCTCGTGTCGCAACCATTCCTACTCTTAAAATAAAATATGACTTTTACTGCTCATTTAATAAAGAACTCGGTATTTTGAGGGTAGGAGTACTTATTCACCATCTTTAGCTGCAACTCATTGATATGGACTGCTCTAAAATGATGGCAGGCTGCAAAAATTGTTTTTAATAACGCTGGATATTAAAAGTGTCTTTTCGTTCCTGTTAATTAATTCCACCTTACGAAAACAGTACGAACAAACAGTACGTATCGTACTGTAATATAAAATCGTTTGTACAGAATTAACAAAATCGTATATTTATCCCAGAGTATCTACTGTATATTTATGTTTCGCTTTATGGCTGCATGTTATTATTTCTAAACCGGAACGTTGAAAGTATGACAAAATCATACTTTTATCTCATTGGATTGTTCGGGGCGTAAAAACGGTCCTCTTTCTCAGAACATGCCCTGCTCTCAGGAAGAAAACCTAAAACTTTTAAAACAATAGTTCTAGTAACATTTTTTAATAAAGTGCAGAATAGGTTTAAATGCCGTTAGCAATTGAAGGTGAAACGAGAACCCAGCGAGAACCCAGGAAAATAACAAGCAATAATTAGTTATTTGTGGTATTTGCTGTATGCCGTCCTATACTTTTCGCAATATTAACACCTTCTTACAACGAAAAAGCATACATTTGCTTTGAATATGTGAACCAATACGTAATTCTTTGCTACAATCTTTTTTGATTCAGAGGCGTTTCATTCCCTTCTATTATATCGATATAACAGTGCAATTTTATGAAATTCTTATTAATAAAGCAGGTGTAAAGTGCAGTAAATTATTGACGATATTCAATGCATTGTTTATGGCATTTGGAGAATTTGTTTTTATTTGATATTAGGATTGTTGATTCAAAACGTTAATTCGATGAGTTCGTAGTGTAAAGGTGACCGTTCTGGAAGGAAGTCCCTTAGTGTTTCTCGGAAGCCAGTGCGTCTGCAGCTGGCCAGCAGTTAGTAAGGGTTCTTATGAATATCAATGTTTGTCGAAGATCTTTCATTTGAGTCATATACACCAGAGTAGTGAAGTTTTCGAAATAAAAAAATATTTGCGTGAAACGTGTCGAAGCAATAGTGCTTGTTGCAATGTGCTGGAGTCGTGTTCAGTGGAAATCAAAGCCAGAACCACACGCACGGCAGGTGTACATACACCTAATACGGACACGACGCATACAATTATGTAAATAATGATTCAATATACACTTTTATTTAACTTAGTTTTAATTAATTTGAATTGCTTCCATTTTTATTGTATTTTCGTATTTTGAATTCTGGAAATTATATTTCCGTCATTCGATGGAGTTGCAACCAGCCACCACTACGCTGTAATGACATCAGTTAATGTCCTGAGCTATCTTTTCCGGTCTGAGGATTGGGAAGCCAGATAGCTTTATTGTTCTTAAACTTTCGGTTTAAAATGAACATGCATAACAGACATAAAATTTTTCAACATGAATCTACTCTCTTTTGGAGCTGCCACGCTAAACATATTCTACATTACGAAACGATGATGTCATGATGGGTACTAAAACACGACTGTGAAGTGATATTACAATACGAACGATCTCATTTTATGGAGTTTTATAGAGAACGCTTTTTACGACTAACAATGTCTATTATAAGTTAAATTAGTACATAGAACGGTTACATGGCAGCTGGTATCCTGTATTCAGGATACCAACACTGGCGCACGTGTTCCAGGAGGAACTGCTTAACCAATGGCATAGCCCGACTTCAAATAAGCAGAACCAAAGTCAAGTTAGGATTTAATTTAATAAAGTCATGTCATAAAGTTCTTATCTAAAATTAGAATGTTGGTGCTCCCTGCAGGGGCTGAATCAATTAAAAAAGATAAATATGGCAAATTAAAGGTTAATTAAAAGTTAAATAAATTAAAGGGGTTGTCTGGTATCAAAAAATTATTTCGCTAATAATCGTTTCAATCGCGTAGCGATAATCCTAAGAACATGCAGCTTCCGGGCCGAAAACAAAGTTCTAAAACAAACAGAAGCTGCAAGCTCTGAGAATGATCGCTACGTGATCGAAACGATCATTAGCAAAATAAATGTTTGATCCCAGACAACCCCTTTAATTTATTTAACTTTTAATTAGTAATTAACCTTTAATTTACCATATTTATCTCTTTTTAATTGATACAGCTCCTTCAGGGAGCACCAGCATTCTGATTTTCTTCTGGTTTTTGGAAACAGGAGATGTCATGTGTCGTCACCACCCCAAGCATTGTAATTAACACAATCCAGCGAAACAATAACAGAATGATGAATAACGATTAATTAGTTATCAACTGTAAACTTCTCTAAGACTGGTCAAGCACCTATACTTTAATGAAGCTGTATCATAAATGGCCATCGTTACACCACAAGCTGCAGCCATCTAATAAGAGAATTATACAATGGGAGTGCATATAGTTCATTAGAGTAATATTGATTTAACGAACCTTCTTATTTCATCAATACGATTGCGCTAGTCGAACATTTTCATATAGTGATAGATAAATCTTTAGAAATTGGCCTATGTTTACTACTACAAATTCGGTTAAGAGTAAAAAAAAAAAACTTTTTTAACATGCTGTGCGCGAAATGCGGTTTCTCGTGCTTGTTTTCCGTGTGCGAAACAGCCAATGTTTTCACGGTGTGCGAAACATCGTGAAGCGTGTGTAAATCATCGCGAAGCGTGTGCGAAACATTTGTAACGATTCGCGTTTGTCTTTCGTTTTGACGACGTCATTGTTTATTATTTACAAACAATAGTGTTACGATACTGGTTAGAATCCATTTACGTTTGTACAAGTAAGGTATTTCTAATTATTTGATAATTAAAATTATATTCGTTTACTTAACGCATTGAGTTTCGCTCACGGCGAGTTAAAAAATAGTATACGCAACACGTGAGCGAGGTGATTTCCGCACTCGTCTCTTTGTCGACGAACTCGACTCGTGTGTGAATCACCTGTTTTGCATCCTTGTTACGTAAACTATTATTTCTTTGACCGCGAAATAAATGCATCCATTCAGATTAAACCATGCTCTTTCGAAATCATTGTCGATCTTCACGACGTTTATTGCATCATTGGCTTCGTTGTCAAAATGACCTACGATTTCCGCGTTTTTAAAATTTCACTGCAATAACCAGTAAAATTTCAAAAGAAATTCGTTATCATGTATTTACTTAAAACACTAACGTTTTTTTTAGAAAATAATTTGAGCTTTCTACTCAAACAAATGTCGTGATTTTTTATTTAAAGAGAGATCGTGAGCCTTACATGTGTAATTGCTTGCTCTTATGGACTAGCTTTGCGGTATAAACACTTAATTTTAATAATATCTGAAAAATTAATACAATGAAAGCTTATCCATCGTAATTTATCACTATGTCGAATTCAATACCAACTACAACGTGCAAATTGAATGGAATTGGTCTTGCCCATTTTGTTGTGCGAGTTGAAATTGGTCTATCAACAGCAGTTTAGTAAGGTAATTGCGAAGCATGATTAGCGTGTCAAGTACTTAAGTAAATAGTCCCGTAAGTGTTGTACATGTGTTTTCCTCCGGAGGGGCGGTGATCATTTCCCGCTGGATTGTCATCCAGCCAGGCGCCGAACTTCATGTCAGCTTGTGGGCTTTTCCTCAACCAGGTATCTCTCACCAGCGGGGCTCCGCCCCAGCCGGGAAAAGCTCTAAGCTCCCGACTAGTCTCTCGACATGTCTGGTAGTGTAATGCATGTGCGTGGATGTGCAAGAGAGGATAATAATGTACTGCTCCGGCATTCGCCTGGTGTGGTTCGGAGTAACCTCGGAAAACTACCGATCAGAGCAGCCGTCCGCTAAGATTCTCCTCTAGAGAGCGACAAAAATCCCTTGCTCTACAGCCAGTGTCGAAAATCCTGCCACAGTTGGGACTCGAACTTCGGACCTCCCGGTGAGAGGCACCGCGCCAAAAACATCGGCCTCGATGCCGCACTCGGGGGACCCATAACCTGTTCCTAGTTTCCGGACCTTCTACGCTTGTCGAACCTTCACTAATTGCAGGGAAAGGAATTAGAGAAGAATTCGGGTTCAGGGGAATTACAAACGTACCAAGAACTCATACCTGCCACAGTCCATACCTTACGCGGAATTCGCGTGTGCACAGTATCCTACCCCTTTTCATCCTCAGGTCGGCCCCTAGAATATATTATTTGGTAACTAATAAACATTATTCATAACTTTAAAAAAAAACAACAGAAAAGTCCTACGTTGAAGAAAGGAAAAACTATCTATGCTTTTTTTTTTTTTTTTTTTCAAATCTGACGTGACAAAGTACTGTAATCAAGACTCGATGACGTTTGTTAAAAATATTTGTTTCTATTGCAACCGTTTTTCTCCCCATTAAGACGAGTTATGAAACAGCAAACACTGGATATTTCCAAGCACACTCGCATTAATGACTTGTTTCCGGATAAGACACGGTTCCAGTATGAGACACCTCTCCTGAAGAAACAGTCAACAGTACTGCCAGAATCCATTCAAAACAAATTTCATTATGTATAAAAAATCATTTCCCCACAAAAATGTGTTAACTTCATAAAATGACTAAAATAATGCAATTTATATTTGTCAATTATCATCGTGAACGAAATTGAACCGTTTATTTCATAAACCCGTCCAACGCCAAAATATTAAACACGCTTTAGCGACGGATTATTGTCCCAGAAGGAGAGAAACATCGTTTAGTGCATGTTTATGTGAAAACTTTCATTTATGAACTATTTTAATAAAAAAAATTGATATCTGAAAAAATGCGAGACTTATTCTCAGTTTTCTCGCAATGAGGAATTTGGCGTTTGACGGGTTTCTGAAATAAAAGATTCAATTAATAGTGAAGATGTGTATTCTATTTGCGTTTTGAATCTTCATAAAAAATTATTGGTGAATGCTACAGATTTTGATAAGTCGTATTAGGGATACCTATTTCCTCGGGTATACGTACCTATTGTTGTATTTTACTTTATTTAATGGAACGTATGAACTACCGCATTGAAGACCATTCGCCACCACAATGAATAGCAACTGAATACTCGTAAACTAAGGGTTTGTACATAAATTATGTAACGTAAAATTGGAGTATTTTCACTACCCCTTACGTTGTAACGTACCGGAAAACGCCAACCTACAAATAATTAACGCTTGCAAAACTATAAACTGTACAAGTGAAAATAAATTAAACATCATAAAAAACAATGTATTAACTTAACTTTATGTTTAATGTTAAAATTTATAGTAAAGAAGTGGAATATTTTTCTTAAGTTATGACTGTCTTATTATGAAACATGTGTAGTATATGATTCTCTATACATTTTAGTCAATTGAGTGCCTAAAATATTTAGAGGACCATTACACTACACAAGTTCCATATTTGTTACATGAATTACAAAGATACTCCTTCGTACACTTACATTTATTTTTGTGATTTCTTTATCCCGGCCACATCACTCTCTATATCAACTGAATTTAGCTTCGTTTAACACTGAATGAATAGAGAAGTGAGAGGAGGAGATAGAATATGTGTTGCGACGCCCTCCCAGTTTTACGCCGAAAAATGCGTTATCTTGACTATTGACGATGAGTCTGCAAAAGGACAACGAATTGTGCGCGGTGCCTATTATGGAGTTAACTATGGAATTTTGAGAGATTATAATGATTATATTTTTTGCCCTTCGCAAGCATATTAAAAAAACTCAAGATCAAAATATTTTTAGTTCTATTGAAATACTGTAAAATAGTTATTACTAAGGGGCGAATTTTGATGACCTAAAACATTACCAAAAATGATCAACAAAATTCTCTTAAAATGATTTTTAAATGCCCTAAAAACAAAGAAAAATTACTTAAAAATTTGATCAAAACCTTTTCAGATGAACAACTCAAGCTGTTGAGTATGTTACTGATGTAATCGAGGCTATTTCCTATTGCTCAAATCAACTCAACTTGCAAACCTTTGATTTTGACTGTTCTTTAAAAGAAAATTGCTGTCTTTATTTGTCAATTGAGCAGAAAATAATAATAATAATAATAATAATAATAATAATAATATTGGATCAAGAATATTTTAAACCTCTTAAAAAGGCAGAAGAAATAGTGATAATAACAAATAGATTGCCTTACGTAATATATCTCGATTTCTTGCTATGCATATTGTTGCGTTTAGATTGGAAATAAAGTATTGAATTTTTAAAGCCGATGTTTCGGGTCTCTATCAGGGCTGGGAAAAACAGCGTTATATGTCCCAGGTTTCACAATAGTTTACATCGCACATTGTACATTGTACAATACTTGAGCAGTGAAGTGGAAATATTGTTTGGTGAAGTGAAGTGTGGTAACAATATTAATGATATTACGTGTCTAGAGATTAAATGTTTGTTAATACTGGAGATCCCCAAAGTCATTTAAACTGAGACGTGTTAAGCACTCCATTATCTTTTCTTTCAACAAACGGAATTCCAAGACGGAGAAATTTACAGGCTCCTCCAAATCTGAATGACTTTGCTGCCAGTTTCGTTAGCATGTAGGGGGTCAACACATTCACTGCTGTCTGCTTCTGTTTCACAACTTCGAATACTTATCCACGTCTCCCTATCTCTATCAGGTTTTGTTCAGTTTCTCTGATCCATTGAGCAAATGCTGAGATGGCCCCTTGTTTTGCTTCTGGACGTAAATGTAGCTTCGCTATGCGCACGTTTTGTTGAACTCTACTTTTGCTTGTAGTTGTAGGAGTAGAGGTAAGGGCGAGTTGCTATTTTGTTGGCAATGCAGAAAAATCATACTTGCAATTCGTTTACCGATGGAAATAAGTTTTCTATAACTCGGAAACCAAATTGTCTTTTTTTCATATATTACTAATCTCACATTTACATTTATTTCTATTTATTTATTTTAAACTTTTATTCATCTTTCAACTATTTATAGTTAAGGAAGGGATTCCAGAACTCAAGAAAACGTCGCTGCTAATCTTATATACGTCGCGTACGCGTTATAAACGTCGCATATATACGTCACATACAGTTTTTTTTACTGTTTTTTGACTGAATATATCTAAATCTAAATCACTATGTAAGTCAATGAAATGAAATCCTCACGTACTAGATTAATAAAAGTGGAATAAGTAATTGAGAGGTTTCTTACAAAAATCAAGACCAAAATTCCATATTTTGAGATATTTCACCAAGTTTTTTCTCACAAATGGCGTAATCTGCTGAGACTTTTTCTTTCGGCAAGTGCCAAACACATTGTAAGATATCATAAATCATAAATTCTTTATTAAATTCATAAATTATAAAATCATTAAAAATCATAAATTCATTATCATACAAGTGTGTGGTATGAAGCGTTTGGTGCCTCCTAAAAAAATTCGAATTTGGAATAGTGTAGCTTTTGTAAGAAATCCTTTAATTCTTTTTAATAAATGTAATTGAAACAAAAAGTGATTTCTCAAACTTCAGTTGAGATAAAACGACTCAAAATTAATTATTTTTATGACCATCCTGAATACAAATGAGTTGAGAGGGTTAGTGAAAGAGTAGAAACCTTTTGTTATAAAAAATGCTGGGAAGTTAGTAAATTAATTTTGAAAATCTCCACTTACAAGATATATTCTTAATCGTCCGTTTGAGTAGTGAGATGTTACACGAGTCATTGAGTTGTGTGAACTGGCAATCATATTGCGGCAATTCAGTAAAACGCAGTGATGGAGTTTAGAGCTATTGCTATCTTTTTACATCAAAGCAAAAAGAAGTTTGTACAGCGTCGTTAATAACGTTACATAAGAGAGAAACTGTATTATTATTGAAAAACAAAATAAACAAACAATAAAAGCAATAATTAATTTACAATGCCATTACATCAAACACTATCTCTTATTACACTTTTAACTCATTATTACAGAAATTAATATGAATATTGGTGTCGTATATCTTCTTACACCTGTGAATACCCTCCTCATACTACGCCACGTCGCCGACAGGTGACACAGGACCTCCACTGATGTTACTGTGGTGCCTCTGACCTGGGGGTCAAGGGTTTGAACTCCGGATGTGGTAGATTTTTCGACACTAGCTACAGTACCAGCAGCGTATAAGCACTTCCGACAACTCAATGCGCTGTTGACACTCTTTACTTCGCACATGGCACCACCTACATGATAGATAAATGAAATCTAAAAACATTTAACACTTTCGAGCATGCTACGTCTTGATATCATGTTCATAACTGGGGAGAGGATTTTTATGTCCTAAAAAAACTTGAAATAAGCTTTTAAAAATATGCATAATGACTTCAGAATTCTGAAATATGCCCTTTAATATGCAAAAAAAACATTAACAATATTTCATATCCTGGAAAAACATTTCTTGATAAGATTCCGGAGAATCATGTTTGGAATGAAAATATATATTTTTGTGCAAACATAATCCAATCTATCTTACTTCACGCGAGAAATAATTGAAGTCAACATTAACCTTAGTACATTGAAGAACATTGTTGTTGCATTTGTTCTGCCAGATTAAAAAAATATGATTTCCAGAAATACCATACATTTGCACAAGTATTTTATTATCTACAGCAAATAAAAAACCTGTGGCAAACCCTTTCTAATAAATGAACGCTCGTAAATAAATAGGTTCTATGAAAAGATGAAACGTTTAGGTCTATATTTTAACGAAATATGTAAAATATGCGTCTATGATTACAAGAATATGCACCGACAGGATAAACCGACGAATTATGCACAAATATATACTAACGTATTAATCTACATAGCATCCAGTTCTAACCACATGTCAAGAAATTTCCCTTCGCTATGCTCTGAAGTAACGGACAAAAATATGAAAAATCATAGAAATCCGCTACTTTTTCATACCTGTCGATAAAACCGAACCTTATTTATTGCCTCTGCGACTTCGTGCAAATCAGGTGAGCGGCAACGCTGAACCCTGACTGTGAGAAAGTAAACAAATCCTCGCAAGCTGATTGCTTCAGAGCAGGTCACATGACGTGGCGAGAGAACTGCCAGAGTCGCTTATACGCTGCCGATACTGTAGGTCGAATTCAGCCGCAGTCTGTAGACAGATTTATTATTTCTGCAGGTACAACCTGATGACACAACACAAGAATTAACATATAACAGTTAGGAATATTGATACAATGTAATTTTAAAATATTTTAAGACAATAACAGTAATAATAATAGTATGATAACAATGAAGACAATAATAACAATAATATAATTAACTCTACATTTTATGACTGTCCTGCACAGATATTTTAACTAATAAATGCACTTTTAAATACATTGCACTTCACTTCACTTCTCGTACTACTCTATTGCACTTCACTTGACAACGCGTCACGACACTGCAATTCAACTACTACTTTAAATATAGTAACATATTTAATAATGCAATAATGTAATAGTAATTATCACAATACTAATAATAAAAATAACAATTATAATAAAATAATAACTTAAGACTAACTTATAAACTAATAGGCTGTAGAAGACATCCAGCAGCCAGCTGCTCGATCGGTAATTTTTCATTGTTTCTCCGATCAGCACCAGTCGAATGCCCCAGCAGTACCCTAACAAACGGGCCGCGCGTGATTTTTCCTTCCTAGTCCTTGCCCTATCCTCACCCCTTACTTACCCACACTTTCACGTGCACACCACTGCTACATATGCCGGGGCCTTAGAGCTTGTCCCGGCTACGGCAGTGCCCCGCTGGAAGGAAAGACCTTGTTAGGGACAACCCCTGTAGCGGACGGGCAGGTAGGCAACGGATCTCGCCATCCAACGGGGGAAGCCACCTTCCGAGGCAAACATGCACTACACTTACGGGACTAATGACCTTAGCCGTTGACGCGCCGAAAATCACTAACCAATCAATCAATCAAGCTAAATCTGATCATTGTGATATTCCTCCTCAGTATACTATGACCTTTTATTTGTCACGTCGTTCAGGACTACAATGCGGGTAAAACCACATCTTGTTGTCACTCGTATACTTCCTCATCAGCTCCATAACATCTTTCAGTTTCGAAGCCTTTAGAGGTAATGGGTTTTGATAAGAAGGCTGAAAATCATTCAATGCCGTCACTGGTATTTCATATTTAATGTCTTCCATAATTATTTTCTGAATAACAGACGGCCCGACTATTACTGATTCTAATTACTGCTTCAGTCTTCTTTCACAGAGAAACACAGTGGGCTTCAAATTGCAGTATTCTGTTTACGTTTTACCACTTATCTATAGGACAAGACACTTCTTAAAGAAGCGCCTTCAAATCACAATGTATTATCATAAATTGATTCACTTCAATTTTTTTTATTTTTTATTTTTTCAATTCTGCTAATTTACAATCTGTTCACTTGGAACAATTAGTAAATGGTATACATGATATAAGTTGCTATGAAGAGAATCTAAAGGGTATCTAGAATATGTTCACGCTTTAGCCTATACACATGTTCACTATTGTCCAACATGTTCTCTGAGTGTTGATTCGGGTGGCTTTCCAGTCTCATCTGATGCCTCTTGCTTCTCTCCGAGATAGTCTCTGACATTGTTGAGATGTTCAAATCTCCACCAACAAATTATTGTTGGTGAAGAACCATGGGGCGTTGCATATATATCTCAATGTTTTTGTTTCGAATCTTCTCAGGATCTCCAGGTTTGACTTGCTGGCAGTTCCCCAGAGTTCGATTCCATAAGTCCATATTGGCTTGATTATTGTCTTGTACACTAAAATTTTGTTGTATAAGGAGAGCTTAGACCTTCGGTTAAGTAGCCATGATAATTTGCTTAATTTCAGTTGTGATTCTTTCCTCTTTTCACTTCAATTAATGAAATCCTTTGTAGATTTCATTACGATTGCTTCTCTGTTGCCTGAATCCGAGATCAATGGTTTTCAGTCACACCTTTAAAAAAATTATTTAACGTCGGTTAACAACTGCAGTGATCATGAGCGACCATTGTACCTGTCCACATATTACATTTGTTTATTGTAATTTACATCTATTGATTATACTACAAATTTGTTATGCAGAATCATACATAGATATGAAATCACTTTTTATTCAAAAAATAAATGTGTAGAACTGCAAATGTTTGGATGAGTACAGACATTACTTTTCTTGAAAAATATATATTACACAAATAGCGAAAAAATAAAAAAAAATTCTGTGGCACTTCTATTAATGAGTTAGGTTTGGTTGAATGAAACAATCTTAAAATATCACTTTCCTACTTTGTCCTGAATAAATAAAGGAGTTCATAGTTAATTCCAAGTATTAAATTTATTTTGCTGTTTTCCGAAAATCACGAAGAAGATGAATGGTTGTCACTTGTGCTGCACACTTGAGCCGTGTTTCTGGATCAGTGCTTTTTTACTTCTCGCTATACAGAAAGTTATGTAATGCTGATCGAAAAAAAAGTGGCGGATTTTTGGAAGAAAAAATCTTACTTCAGAACCCTGCTAACGAAACAGTGGATAAATCCAGTTACTAAATTTAGAAATAAATCCTGTAACACATGGTGTAGCCCAAATCCAGGTTTTGAGAGTGTCGTGTCTGACCGACTGTGCATAACGCTAGCGGCTAAACCGTTCAGCTGATTTTCTCCAAAATTGATATTCTCCAATCTATTTGACTGATGCCGCGGCTCCTTGAATTCGAAATTGATACTTTAATTTTGAAGGGGAGTACTTTACATGAAGCTCCTGGGACATATTCCAAAAATTAAAAAAAAAGACTCCAACGTTTTTGATTAAATTTTGTTGTTGGATAGTGTTAAGGACGTTTAAGAGAATGGTGCAGATCTCATTGTCGTTAAAAACCCTACTTTTTCGAAAATTGCCCAAGTTCAAAAATATTTTCGGAGACTTCTTACAACTAAAATATACAAGATAGAGATTTTTCCTTCAATGAAATCTGTTCCTTAAAGATAGATTTTGAAATAAAATACTGAATAATTTTCGAAAATTCGAGTACTTTTCGTGTAATTTTTCATGAAAATACGGGCAAGAAATTACGTGTTGTTTTAGTACCATTAGTCTCCATTTTAACGAAATGTGCAAAATATGCATCAACAGGAAAATCGGCCAAATATACACACATATGCAGTAAATGTGTAAATAAGCAAATGAAGCAACTGTTTCACAAGACACACTGAGACAAAGGTTTGAACCGTGGATGTAAACTATCACGCGCTGAGCTGTATTTAATCGGTCAGTAAACACACAGATGTTATAACTTGCCCCTGTCACAACTAGCCCAGCTCTTCCCTATTAAAGCTCTAAAGAGAACGATTTTGACGTAACTCATAATCGGCTCCCAGTGAATGGTTTTAAACAAGTGAGGAACCCCCCCAAAAAACAGAAAATTGAGTGCAGGTCTTTTTGTAGATGTGTTCCTTTATTAATAAAAAAAATGAAAAACGCGGCTTGAATTGACCCGGGAAGATGGCGTCATGCGTAATTTGGCAAGTTCACGGGAAATGGAATGCGCAATTTGGCGGTTCACGGGTATTGAGAATTTTCCATTTTAGTGTAGGATTAATTTATTTTTCATAAGTCAAATATACATTTATACACAAAATTTTTGGAAATCGTTAGAATATAATACACAAATTTTGTTTATTAGGGTTTGTAAGCACTTGGTAATGATTTTCAACTTGCGCAGAACTTGGTCTTTCCGAGTTCAGTTCAACAATTACCTATTTCGTAATAGAGGGTAAATGAATTAAAGATATACTAGTTTAGTTTTCCCCATGTTGACGTACTTTCAAAAATACTTTATTAATGAACTATTTTGTAACATGTTTGTCGTTTAGAAAACTCTGTACTTTCATCTTTAAACAAAAGACTATCAATATGCAACGATTTGTCATTATGGAAAGTCTCATTTGCATACACAAATAACCCGCAAGTACGTCAGCAAGAGTCTTTCGAAAACGATTTTCCATAATGTGCTGTACGAAGAATTTACATTCAAGTTCACCTTAGTTTGACTTATTTGCGTGAAGATATTGGTAACGTACCACAACGCTACATATACAGTATTGATGAAAATTCCATCATCACTTGTCTATTGGGAATTATCGATAAATCCACTTTTCGATTTGCGAATGATTTTCATTCCATGAGAATTCCGATTACTCAAGTAGTTATTTGGATGATAACAGCAACATCAATGAAATACCCATATTTTTGTTTCGTGAGATTTATTACAATATTTGGTTTATTATGTTCCTCGCTTTAATACGTTTAAATTTGTGCGCTCGAAATAAATCGTAATCTTTTTCTATGTATAAGTCATATTCTAATTTGTTTTGTAATAGGTTGCACTATAATTATAGTTCGTGGCAAATTACTCGTGTGTAATAGAAAAAATCTCGTTGTGGCTCTGTAATGGATGTTGCTGGTTAGAGACTTGGGTACCTTTACAATATTTTGCGTAAAATATGAACTGTTATCAATAGCACGATGTATTGTAGTTCTTGTTCCATGTATTGTAGTATGATGGATTACTTGATAGTTTAGACAAATTCTTACAAAGATTTTGCGTAACAAATCCCAGACTTCTGATGAATATAGAAACAATTGATTTTACATCCCACATCCGGCTGAGCGCTATTTCCAAACGTGTCTATTTAAGTCGTTGCTATTCCTTGGTTACAATGTTTTTGAAGGTCGACACAGCAAAATTTTCAAGTAAACAGAGTTTTTCTCTGTATCTCAATATCAGTTTGTTTTGTATATCAATTTGTTTCGTTCTCTATATCAGTTTGTTTCTTGCTTCTGTCATACCATCAATATAATTTCCTTGGTCGTGCCATTCTGTTCACAGACAAACAGAAGTGGTAGGTTTTGGTGAGTGTTCGTACTGAGAGCATGCGTTTGGAACTTCCAGGCATTACAGATCTACGAGAGGAGGTGCTTTAGACTTTATTGTACCTCTTTATCCACTCGGATTTCGCTAGAATTGGATAAGACGAGACGATCAATGGTTTCCACCTGTCCCTGACAAACACAGTATATTGAATTCTGGGCAATATTGAAAACCGCTTTTTCATAATGCCGTGTTTTTAAATACCTGATCTTGGGCAGCTTTTGCAACTACATCCGACTGTGACGTACTTACGTTTTTATGCCACGTAAATTATTGGTCTTTGTTCATCAGTATCTTGTTCATGCCCCTTTTAGGAACTGTCAATAGAGTGTTTTGTCTCTCTACGATTTCTTTGATATTTTTGTCTCTGTTTTCATGTCAACTAGTTTTATCAGTTGAGTCTGTTATAATTTGTCTTGCATAGTTTAATTTGCAATGCTTCTTGCTACTCTCACAATGCCTCTATTCTCACTCTTTTGGTGATTGATTTAACCTTATAAGTGCGTCATATTGGTGAGTAACCGTATGCACGTACTTTTCATTCTGGCTCTTGCATTCAATCTCGTGGCTTCAATTTGTCTGAGTGCGTGACATATAATAATGTCTTCTTATCTTTATTTGCATGAGCCAAATCTAAGTGAGAATTTCCCAAACGTTTGTAGTCAGTAGATCCCTTGTTCAATTTTTTTGTAGACACCTTGGAAAGGATGGTTTTCAAACAACCCCCAGGAGGTGCCCAACAGACTTCAGGAAGACCACATAGACCCTATATTCATAGACAGTCTACAACAGTCCCAGATACAGACCACTTTGGAAACCATAGGTCCGTGTAAATTGGTTCGCAAGTGGGCGAAGCGTGATTGTAAGCGTGTTTATTATGTTTATGTCATTATTATTATTATTATTATTATTATTATTATTATTACAGTGCTTTTTGTGTGGCTCAGAATCTGCGTACTAGATTTCCATCTTGCGATCCCAGATTCGATTCTTGGTCGGGGAGAAATAGCGCTACAACTTTCCATTGCAATCGTCTCTCTTTCTATAGTAGTATGACGAAAAAGAAAAGCCCAGGCAGATCAAGTATGCTAGATATAGTGAAGGGGATTTGTCATGTCCACCGCCTGTCCAATTTGGAAGTTCAATTTTGTAACAAAATGAGATTTCTGCTTCATTGGGTTCTATCTCCTTGTCTACATGTGTGCATCAAACAAAATTGTAATTATTCCACTCCATTATCATGCAACAAACTCATTCCATACTACACTCACTCCATACTAGCCCATTCCATACTTACCCCTACATACGAAAACTTTAAATACTTCTGAAAAAGTTAGTAGAATGGACTTAGAACAGTCTGGTTAGCAGCCTTGACTTGTTTTCCGAACCCGCAAACATGTTTATTTAATGAAAAAAGGGCCCAGGTCTGAGAATACCGCTTGCTGGCAAGAGTCTGATTAATATGACCCTAAAGTAGCAAAAACATAATTATTATTGCATTTTTTTTCTGTTCGCGGAGTGATAATCCTAGGAGCACGCAAATGTGCAACTGTACTCACCGAAACGCAGTCATATTTTCCCGGAGGTAAGTGCACGTGACTTTTTAGGGGGGGGGTCAGCATTTTTATTGTGAATCCATTTTGAGACTCCAAGGTTGTTAGCCCTGGAGAGATAAGGTAAACATTATGATGATAATGAAGCATGAAAGGACAATCTCAGGCCGAGGCAGATACGGCTCTTCATCCTTAGCAACCTCGGGTATCCGGGCAGGCTATTGTTGCTATTATTATTATTATTATTATTATTATTATTATTATTATTATTATTATTATTATTATTATTATTATTATTATTATTATTATTGGCATATATGCCATTATTGACCACGCTACACGATTAACGTGTGTAATTTTTCCAGGATCAGCTTTTCAGCTGTATCCCTCAGAACAACAAGGTTGTTACACCTTGAATTGTGAATTATGAGATGATAGGATGATAATGAGGGATGAAGGGACAATCACAACTTTGACCATGTCTACGCAGAGACTCAAACATTCAGCCTCCTCGGCGCAGTCGACGGCTGCCGCACCCATATGCACCACGAGGCCGACTTATTATTTTTATTATTATTATTATTATTATTACTATTATTATTGTTGTTGTTTTTATACGCAAACAAATCCGTTCAGGCGACATTTCCAAACAGGTGTCTAGGGACTCGCGACTGTCCCCGCTCCGCACCCACGCACCGAAAACATTCGTCGGGGCCTCGCCGCATTAGTCAAGACGCCGCCCGCGGTGATGAATGGAACCTCTGCTCCTCCATCGACCGGGGAACACGGGCTCCCGTCACTTCGTCACCCGCCTCCCCGCCCCTCTCTGCCTCACGCCCTCCACGCGAGGCTCGGGACGCGCCTTCCGCCGCCGTGGCCTGGGGTCGATCCTCGGGCGAGCCATCGGGGAATTTGTGTGGGGGACGAGGCGTGCTCTCTGACCGGGAGGCGGTTATAGGGGGCCAGTTGCGACGGTGACAGGGTTTTCTACACTAGGTAGATAGATAGAGAGACGGAATGAGAGCTAGAGAGCCAGAGAGAGAGATAGGAAAGATAGATAGAGCGATAAAGAGAAAGACAGATAGAGAAAGAGATAGAGAAAGGGATAGAAAAAGAGATAGATAGAGAAACAGATAGAGAAAGAGATAAAGAGATAGAGAAAGAGATAGAGAAAGAGATCAAGAGATAGAGAGATAGATAAAGAGATAGTGAGGTAGAGAAAGAGAGATAGATAAAGAGATAGTGAGGTAGAGAAAGAGAGATAGAGAAAGAGAGATAGAGAAAGAGAGATAGATATAGAAAGAGATCGAGATAGAGATAGAAAGAGACAGAGATACAAAGAGAGAGAGAAAGAGAGAGAGAGAAAGAGAGATAGAGAAAGAGAGATCGAGATAGAAAGAGATAAAGATACAAAGAGAGACACAGAGAGAGAGAGAGAGAGAGAGACAGGCAGACAGAGAGAGAGATAGGTCGAATGCAGCCGCTGTCTGGAGGAGAATTCTAGTGCATGGCTGCTCTAATCGGTGGTTTTCCGTGGTTTCTCCGACCAACACAACGCGATTGCCGGAGTAGCACCCTAACAAACGGGCCACGGACCGCGCGTGATCTCTTCTTCCTCTTCCTTCTCTTAATTGAATCGCTAAATTACACACACACACAATCTTTCATGCACTACTCTACTACACATGCCATCAAGTATCTCTCCACTGGAGGAAAATACCTGATTGGAAAACCCCGCTAGCCGGCAGAATCCCACCATCCAGGAGGGGCGAGGAATCAACGCCACCTTACTTACGAAACTAAATGACCTTAGTAGTTGGCGTTCACGGAATCAGAAATTAAATCAACGAATCATAATGCGAAAAAGAGTGTGGTGTTGAAGTAGAACTAGGTTTTTATGAGTGCCGTAGCATTAGCCATATATGGATGAATCAGTGATTTTATGAATAGGTGATGAAAATGGTAGGTGTGGATAGTGACAAAAGAAGCTCAACTGTTCAGTGTCATGTTAATAGTACGTAGTTATTAACGAAGAAAGTTCAAAATTAACTTCACAATAAAGTTACTTATTTCAGTTTGATATATCAAATATGTCTACGACTATCCAAGAGTCAATTTACATTTAATAAAATATTATTTTAATCAGCAGTCAGTCACCAAATGTATTTTTCGTCAATTAGACTTTTCTTTGCTTTATTGATTTCACGTTAAGACTGACGCCCCCTATTGATTATAAAAATACTAGGTGTGGGAACTGGCAAACACTGGTAAAGTATTGCTAAGTAAGTGCCTTACTTATTAATGAAGGAAGTTTAACATGAAGTTGATAACGAAAGATGACTATTTCAATTTGATATATCAATATTTATCATGCAATATATATTAAATACGTATCAGCTAGTTATATAATATTTTAATCAGCAACTAGCCACTGAATGGGTTTGTTTCGACGATTTGCTTTATTGATTCGCTTTTCTTTACTTTATTGATTTGGCGTTAAGATCAAGCACCGTAAATCTATATTGAATACTCACAGTTCAATTCATAGTTGTCTGTATCAAACAAAATAAAAAAGTAAAAGTTAATAACTGTAATATATGCTTGCAGTGAACTTTATTTGAAATTATAATTTATTAAATAGGTTTTATAATGATAATTTATTTAATAGTTTTATATATTATACTTATTGCATCGCTGAAGGCAACAGCGTGTGAGCAAAACCTGTACACTTCACTATTTTCAAAAGATCGAAAATTCCATACAATATAATTTTTACTTGCACATACAATGTAAACAAAAGAAAGTTAAGTGTAATATAAACATTTCTTGAAGGAAATCTAATAATGGCTACATGAAGGGGACGGTGACATGATGGGAGAAATAATATAAGGTGGTTTGATTAACGTTAATGTTACAATATTCTCTATGTTCGATGAATTGTTTATTAAATTTTATTACATTCGGGGATAATGCATATACAGATTTGCATAAGGTAATGATATCATTATTTCGAATGCATTCATAATGCAATATATTGTATGACCTTTAGTTCTGGATGATCTATTTATATGTGAAATTATCCTTGCTTGCCTGTACGATATGCTGAAAATAATGCGAGCACTTACAAATAACGCGAGAAAGTATGTGATGTTGTAGTACTAGTTTTGTTCTCTCTCAAAGGTGACCTTATCGAATTATCGCCTATCATATTATAAACTAACGCAAATTCCATTGTGTTGTCAATTGCTTAATTCTTTGCTGCACTTTGAGAGTAAAATTATATTGGAATTGCTATTTTGGCATGTTACTCTAGAAGATTTGTAGTAACAAACCAACTTCTTGTACAGTATTTTGAACTGATACAATCCTTTTTTATACCTTTATAATAACTTTATTTTTTCCGCCTACTAATGATTTCACAGTTTCGCCATATTCCAAGATACCCTACTCCAAGCTATAATTCCGAAAGTTGCCACTTACCAAAATAACCCATAACAATCTATCAATAAAGTTTTTTCACTCCGCATTATTCTAATTTTATAAAAAAACATAGTAATTATATAGTAATAACCTTATTTTAATGGTTATTTTCAATACATGATTCTTACACTTTAAAATTTGACGACTTACACTCTATTAATCAAGAAACAGTCTGTTTCATATAATCCTAAAATGCCATTTTCAGGCCCGCTATCATTTTTACTATCTAAAGTACACAATTATTTAGTATCCAAACTCAAACAAAATTTTATTCAGGCTATTTGCTATCGCTCTCAATACATCGTCAAGTTTTGTAAATTACTCACTCCAAGTATAGTATGAGGTGGGTAGATCGATTGTTTGATTACTTCATATTTCGGGGCTCATCAACCACTATTGTGATTAGTATGTGTGTTAGTGTAGTGAATATTTTTATGGTGATGTGGCTTGATGGTGGGATACGCCCGATCTACACTTAGGTTTGGGTTTTCCCCATTCACGTATCTCCCGCCTGCGGGGTACCATCCCAGCCGGGACAAGCTCTAAGCTCCAAACCAGTCTCCCGGCATGTGTGGTAGTGTAGTGCATGTTAGTGTAAGAGGGGATGATAGGGCAAGGAAGAGGAAGGAAAGATCGCGCGTGGTCCGTTTGTTAGGGTACTGCTCCGGCATTCGCCTGGTTTTGATTGGCGGAACCATGGAAAACATCAGATCGGGGCAGCCGGCCGCTGGAATTCTTCTCCAGACAGCGGCTGAATTCGCCCCCCTACGGAGATAGTGTTGCGAATCCTGCCAGCGTCAGAACTAGAACCCTAGAACCTCTCGGTGAGAGGCACTGCAGAGACATCAGTTGATGCCCTGAGCCACCTCTCCCAGTAACTTCGCTCGTAACCTAGCTGTGTAGGTAGTGTGGAAAATGCTGCCACCGTGGGGAGTGTAACCCTAGGACCTCCCGGTCAGAGGCACTGCAGCGACATCAGTTAATGCCCTGAGCCACCTCTCCCAGTGACTTCGCTCGTAACCTAGCTGTGTAGGTAGTGTGGAAAATGCTGCCACCGTGGGGAGTGCAACCCCAGGACCTCCCGGTCAGAGGCACTGCAGCGACATCAGTTGATGCCCTGAGCCACCTCTCCCAGTAACTTCGCTCGTAACCTAGCTGTGTAGGTAGTGTGGAAAATGCTGCCACCGTGGGGAGTGTAACCCTAGGACCTCCCGGTCAGAGCAACCGAATGGCATCAGTTGATGCCCTGAGCCACCTCTCCCAGTGACTTCGCTCGTAACCTAGCTGTGTAGGTAGTGTGGAAAATGCTGCCACCGTGGGGAGTGCAACCCCAGGACCTCCCGGTCAGAGGCACTGCAGCGACATCAGTTGATGCCCTGAGCCACCTCTCCCAGTAACTTCGCTCGTAACCTAGCTGTGTAGGTAGTGTGGAAAATGCTGCCACCGTGGGGAGTGTAACCCTAGGACCTCCCGGTCAGAGCAACCGAATGGCATCAGTTGATGCCCTGAGCCACCTCTCCCAGTGACTTCGCTCGTAACCTAGTAGCTGTGTAGGTAGTGTGGAAAATCCTGGCATCGTGTGGAGTGTAACCCTAGGACCTGCCGGTCAGAGGAATTGCAGCGACATCGGCTTATTCCCTGAGCCACCTAAGCCTGTAGGGAGCTAGAGAAGCGAGTGGCAATCACCGTACATTAGCAACCAGCACCGCTGCTGCCGGGTGCCGACAGCGAATCGAGTGAGAAAGCAATTTGCGGCGACGATGATTAACGACCCCCGCGAAAGAACAGCGCCGCGTCGCCGTCCTTGCGATGGAATTACACGGGAATCGAATTTCCGTCCAAGAGGAAGCAATAGGGATTAGCGTAGTGTGTGGTCACTCAACGGTTGTCGGCGGCGGTATATTCCGTTACCGAGTGCAATAACTAATGCAATTTTCTTTCATACTATGCCGTATCGTTGGTTCGTTGGTTAATTGATTAGTGATTTCCGGTGCGTTAACTGCGAAGGTCATTAGCACCGTAAGTGTAGTGCATGTTTTATCGCGGAATATTTTACATCTGTATATTTATATCACTTACGGTGCTATATATATATATATATATATATATATATATATATAAATATTCCGCGATAAAACATGCACTACACTTACGGTGCTAATGACCTAATAGTCCAATGCTAATAATTATCGCGTGATTATCACTCGGTGGATGGTGAATCCGGTGCCCACCGACCATCGGCGAACAGGGTTTTCCTCAACTAGGTATCGCCCCCCAGCGGGGCACGGCCCCAGCCGGGATGTAAGGGTAAGTGTGGATAAGTAAGAGGTGGGACAGGACAAGGAATGGGAAGGAAAGATTGCGTGGCAGCTTGTTAGCGTACTACTCTGGGATTCGCCTGGTGTTGATCGAAGAAACCACGGAAATCTACCGTTCGGAGCAGCCAGTCGGCATAACTCTGTTCCAGACAGTTACAGAACTCAACGTAGCTATTTCTGAATTCGATAATTCTGAAATCGTCGGGATTCGATCCCAGGACCTCTCGGTCAGACGAACTGCAATGACATCCGCTGATGTCCTGAGACACTCCTCCTGGTTGCCGCATTGCGTTTTCGTTGTTGAATTTTAATATCGGATCGTTCATAGTTAACACTATCATAATGCATTATCATACCAATTAATTAACTTCAAAAGTTGATACCAAAATTAATTTTGTAATTACATTACCGCCCCAACTACAGTCATCTTTACAACAGTTATGGTGGAATTAAAAATATGCTATTCAATTATAGGAGTGCCATACGTCGACCAGTTACGAGTAAAACAAAAATGAAATTTCAATAACGCTTGTCTGTTCTGTCTATGAAGTAGGTTACACTTAGTTATTGTGAAACTTATGTTAACGACACGTCCTAATTAATTAGGTTAAGAATGTTTCCAATACCAAAATAGTTTATATTCTTTCTCATATTATTATTCCTTTCGGAAGCTCCATGCGTTCATTTCTTGCTATGTAAAAATATTCAGGGCACTCTAATTGTTTTCTAAATTTCAAGATTTTAGAATTTTGGTAATCAGTTATTGACAACCTTACATTTTGAAAGCAGATTGTAATATACAATTAAAAAGAAGGACATGCGACGTTGTATAAAATGAAACGCCACTCCGACAAAGTGTCTGAAAAATGGTTTTCATTCAGATTTATTCCTTGACATTCTTGAATAAAGTTGGTTATTATTTGCAAACAATGGTGCTATAGAGTACTTTTTGTAACTGTTAAACACAACTGAGGTTTACATTTGTTACATTTGTAATCCAAAGGTTAAATGTTATAAATGTAAAACATTTAATTTATTGACGTTAAATATTTTATGTTGCTCCATTGATGTTATGTTGCTAGCTTAATGTTTACTTCGGCAATTTAGTTTTATTCATTCGTTCTTTATATACAGATACACAATCTGTGATGTGCATTTTTGTTCGTGTTTCATGGCCGGCAGTAAATACCTTCGCTACGTATGTGTCTTAAATAAACGATATTGTTCCGTTCTAAATTTTGATTGGTAAACGTATATTTTAATTGCACGGTGAAATAATTTAATATACTACATTAGATTTAATAACACTTCTGACAGTGTAGTTTTTATCCAACTGCGGGAGAGAAAAGGATTTTATGAGCTCGTATCTGTGCTCTTTGTTACCTCCTATTCGCCTAAATGATTCGACTAAAATTATTGTGAAAAGTGCTTCTATTCATCTTGCCAACGTGAAAGTTATGGGATATATAAAGAAGCTGAAAATACAATACGATGACACTAGACATTTTTTGTCTAGTACGTTTGACGAATTTCCCTATGTGGGGTGTGTATAAATTCGTCTTGATATGCTGCATATCACATACTATACAAATGTACTCAAAAAATATGGCGGACAATAGACTGGATTTTTCTTATTTATTTTTCGTATCTCAATACTACATTTTTAACCCTAAGAAAGGTGCTGGGCAGTCAGGTTATTTTTTTTTAATTCTTCTACTCTCAATACATTGCGTATTACTTCTTGCATGGCACCTTTTAGAATGTATCTTCAATACTTTTTAGATATCGACTTATCAAAACGGTTGCAAAATTAATTATGTGCATATTTTATGGTAATTTCTGTTTACTTAACATTTTTTGATGTTTAGTAAACAACTCCATTATTGATTGCCTTGGCAGTCATGGAATGAAGGTAATGGCCTTCCAAATTATAGTATCCTGAACGAAATGTTGTTGAATATTTTATCTCCGATGAATTACTGAACGGCGCATTCTTTCGTTGTTGTGTTTAATTGGAGCATCATAATAACACAATAATTTAGAAAGAAATTAACGGATATTAAGGGAATTTGTATACATAACTGCAACCTTCATTATAATTATTGCCTTACCACTTTTGCAACACTTCATGCAACAAATAAAAGTAGAAACATTTTATAAAAGCGTGAACCATTTTTACTATGCTTCGTGCTAACGGCAAAACAATAAAACAAACGAAAGTCGTTATTATCTAAACAAAACACATTTACTGTATAGCTACCAATATATTATGAAATCGAATTAAAAATGACTTAGTGCATAAACTACTGAAAGATGCACGTTTGATATGAAAGAACAAAATTTTTGGAAAGGTAGCAATTCATAAGGGGCAGTCCATAAATTACGTAACGCAAATTTGGATATATTTTCAATACCCCCTCTCCCCCCTGTAACGCACCCGTAACGAGCGCTTGAACTTCTCCTCTAAATACGTAACGCTTGCGACAACATCCCCTCCCCTTGTAAACGTAAGAAGTGAGAATAAATTACAGCACAGTAAAAACAATTTGTATTTATTTCACTGGTGTTGTACATTAAAGTAATTAATGATAATTAAAATAGACATTACTTGGCGATGCTGGCTGTATATAACAATGCGTTTCGGGCGACTGATGAGTGAAGGAAGGGCGCTTGGGGGAGAAAATGTTTCATCACAATATGTTCGCACGCCGTCGTGGATGACGCAAGAGCAAGAGTCTACAACGCCAATTTAAATGGACACTAGAATATACTTCATATCAGTTTGAATGGTTTCTTCGAAATATTACAGATTCCAAAAAATATGTTGAAAAAATATTTCCATTTATTTTGTAACAATTTACAACCAATAACTTTATTTTATTAATGTTTTTCAAAGAAATAAATTAGTATTTTAATGTTTTAGTACAGGACTCAATAAAGGAATTATTTCAGCAAATGTTAAAAAATGTAAAAAATACATTCCATGTTACGTAACACGTAACTAATACCCCCTACCTCTATGTAACGCGGCGTAACACACCCTCAGACCACTTTGCCCCTCTTTAGCGTTACGTAATTTATTAGTAACGTAAGTCGCGTAAAAATCAACCAAATTGCACAAGTGTGTCATTAAATTAATAATGATGGACCCTAGTATCCCATTTCGCTTAATTGTCATCTGTCACCGGCAGAGTTGAGCTGAGAACCTACAATGTCGCTGACTCTGTAGCGAGAATTGAACTGAACTGAATTAATGCCTCAATTTACGTGGCGAGACTCAGGCCATGAGACCTGCTCTTCCGTCCGACCGCGCAAATTTCGCTACGCTCCTTTCACCAACTAGCAGAGAATGGAGGTATTTCTTGGGCGAGAAACAGGCCATTTTTGAATTTAGCTCAGTGGCTTTATTTAGGCTTGAGGATCTTTTTTAACATCCAGTAAATCTACTAACATGGGACAGCCGGCTTTACTACCCCTTTGAAGGAAGGCGTACGAAGGATTTTTTCGCCCTTACAAATCCACGGCTTCGATCGGGTTTGAATCCGCCAACTTGGGTACAACAGTCCGGTACGCTAACCGTTACACCATCGCCGCCGCGGGAGGTTCTAGGTTCCCGTTCAGACGGTGGACGTGTTTTCCTCAACAGTAGCTAAATACCAGAACAAATCGTGGTACTTGTATAATTACTAATATTACTTAAGCTAAAACGTCCCATTCCAAAAGCAGAGGCTCTCATTCTCTAGAGGAGTAACTCAAAAAATAAGAACTTATCAGGTGATCTAAAACCTGGCGAAGTTAAATTGCATTTTCCTACTACTAGAATGTACGCTATTGCAGTGTATTCACAAACTACTGATCTGGTGATTGTTAATGACGTGTTACGCTACGCTCTGCAAACTTTTTAATACATGAGACTTTCTCGCAAGTATGAGGTTCAATGTCCTGGTTTGGACATGGTTGGCAAGTACGGTTAAAACGATCTCCTTCAAAAGGCCTGCGTTCGCTATGATACTACCTTGGAAAAAATTTGATTTTCTTGTTCGAGATTCAAGTAACAATTCCAGCCGATATTTCACTATCACAGAGACGGAATTCGTGGTTACAGTGAAAACGCACTGCAATCACTTGACGGCACAGCGGGTAGCGTAGAGTTCAAGGGCGCTTGAGACGCAATAAACCATCCTCAACAACGTACCTACTGTCTGATTTTTATCCAAACTACTCTTTAAACACTCCTATTAATAATAAGAACAAAGTGTGAAAATTGTAGCGAAAACGGTAAAGTAGTTTTTGCGCTTATGTACAACCCACATAAGCACAAGAGACACAGAGAGACAGAAAGGGAGAGAAAGGGAGAGAGAGAGGGAGAGAGAGAGGGAGAGAGGGAGGGAGAGAATAGATGTGTATGTGTCATCCATCCATGTCAGTTAGTACTTCACCTGGTCCATTTGTTTGGCAGAGAGAGCGCAGCCAACTGAGCCATGTTTAAGCCCGGGATGAAGCTGCCCATTGGCCTGGCGGCCGGTGGCAGCGCCACCTTCGTCCTGTCCATTTTCCTGGGCTGGTACGGCTTTCCCAAGTTTCTCGACGGCCAGATCATGGGGGTAAGTGGATCCGTGGTATGATATCCGCACGTTTTCTTGAGCCCCGGAATATCTACCCCCACTCCTTTCCCAACATTATTTGCATTAAGAATAAATGATAACAATGAGAGTTGTAGACAAAATCTGGTGACGAGGAATGTTCGCTTCCGTGTATTAAAATGTATTTTGCATGGAGAAATTTAATCCAAATGCGACGTAAAATTCCTTTTGTCAAAATAACCAAACTTCCCACTTCTCTCGCATCTAGCGAAGCGAGGGCTCAAGAAAACGTGCGCGAATAATATTAAGCGCTGCAAAAGTGTTCCTAGTGGTCGAAGGCAGTTTGTCGGGAAACAACAAGAAACTGTTTTACTCGTAAAGTATGCCGTAGAAATTTTTTTTTAAAAAGTAGTTCATCTGCTTTAAACTCCCCAATGTCAAACTTTACGAATCTGAGGTAAATTTCTTAATGATGGTCGTTAGAACATAAATGTTTTAATAAATCTATTGCCATATATTAACAACTGCTATCAGTTTCGCGATAGTTCATGGCTTTCTATTACCTACAATCAACAACAGCATGTCACTTCTCACAGATGAATTGTCAAATTTAAAAAGTAAATTATATTTCTTTGTAACTTTTTACGATATTCGAATTGTAACATAAGTTACGTTACAATATAAGTTTGGTTATCAAACACAGCCTGTCTTCTTTGGTAATTCTTCAATGTCTTGTTATAATAACACATCTTTCGATACGTATTTCGTAATTAACTATTAGTTGATTGTAGAATCTCGTTTTATTACAAATTTAAGAAGCCAGAGGGCACGAGGTTTTATTACCCCTGTTAATATTTTCTCAACTTTTATTTGGTATACTTTTTAGAATTTGTTAAGCTTCACATTGTTGCATATTAAGCAAATAGTTATCGTTATTGTAAAACATTAATAAATAAACTGCTGTTATCTGTTATTAAGTTTATTTCTGAACATAACACGCTGAGATGGTTTTATTGGTTGTGATATCATTCATTGACTGCAATAACAGCACAACGGAAAAAAATCAGGTGTTGAGATAAATGAGTTGATAGTTTTCACCTTGTTCTGAAACGTATCAATCTTGCACTCACACTTCTGTATTTGTTGGAGAAATACTGTACTATAAGATATGCTTCTGGAAGGTAGATCAATCGGCAATTTTAGAGAGTGCGTGAACTCAAAATTCGTATATATATTTTTTTAGTTGTGCCACTATTGCAGTCCATGGGTGACACAAGGCATGTGTGTGATTCGCAGAGCAAGATGCTGAAGGGCGGAAGTGACACTCGCATGCTGTGGGCGTCCTTCCCTGAGCCGCTTGATTTCCGGGTGTACCTGTTCAACGTCACCAACCCAGACGCTGTTCACGCAGGTGCCAAGCCCATCATGCAGGAAGTGGGGCCGTACTTCTACGGGTGCGTTCGCCATTCATTCCTACAGGATAAATAAAGAGGAAGTGGGGCCGTACTTCTACGGGTGCGTTCGCCATTCATTCTTACAAAATAAATAAAGAGGAAGTGGGGCCGTACTTCTACGGGTGCGTTCATCATTCATTCTTACAAAATAAATAAAGAGGAAGTAGGGCCGTAATTCTACGGGTGCGTTCATCATTCATTCTTACAAAATAAATAAAGAGGAAGTAGGGCCGTAATTCTACGGGTGCGTTCATCATTCATTCTTACAAAATAAATAAAGAGGAAGTAGGGCCGTAATTCTACGGGTGCGTTCACCATTCATTCTTACAAAATAAATAAAGAAGAAGTGGGGCCGTACTTCTACGGGTGCGTTCACCATTTATTCTCACAAAATAAATAAAGAGGAAGTGGAGCCGTACTTCTACGGGTGCGTTCACCATTCATTCTCACAAAATAAATAAAGAGGAAGTGGGGCCGTACTTGTACGGGTGCGTTCACCATTCGTTCTTTGAAAATAAATAAAGAGGACGTGGGGCCGTACTTCTACGGGTGCGTTCGCCACTCGTTCTTACAAAATAAATAGAGGAAGTGGGGCCGTACTTCAACGGGTGCGTTCACCATTCATTGTTACAAAATAAATAAAGAGGAAGTGGGGCTGTACTTCTACGGGTGCGATCACCATTCATTCTTACAAAATAAATAAAGAAGAAGTGGGGCCGTACTTCTATGGGTGCGTTCGCCATTCATTCTTTCAAAATAAATAAAGAGGAAGTGGGGCCGTACTTCTACGGGTGCGTTCACCATTCATTCTCACAAAATAAATAAAGAGGAAGTGGAGCCGTACTTCTACGGGTGCGTTCACCATTCATTCTCACAAAATAAATAAAGAGGAAGTGGAGCCGTACTTGTACGGGTGCGTTCACCATTCGTTCTTTGAAAATAAATAAAGAGGACGTGGGGCCGTACTTCTACGGGTGCGTTCGCCACTCGTTCTTACAAAATAAATAGAGGAAGTGGGGCCGTACTTCAACGGGTGCGTTCACCATTCATTGTTACAAAATAAATAAAGAGGAAGTGGGGCCGTACTTCTACGGGTGCGTTCGCCATTCATTCTTACAAAATAAATAAAGAGGAAGTGGGGCCGTACTTCTACGGGTGCGTTCATCATTCATTCTTACAAAATAAATAAAGAGGAAGTAGGGCCGTAATTCTACGGGTGCGTTCATCATTCATTCTTACAAAATAAATAAAGAGGAAGTAGGGCCGTAATTCTACGGGTGCGTTCATCATTCATTCTTACAAAATAAATAAAGAGGAAGTAGGGCCGTAATTCTACGGGTGCGTTCACCATTCATTCTTACAAAATAAATAAAGAAGAAGTGGGGCCGTACTTCTACGGGTGCGTTCACCATTTATTCTCACAAAATAAATAAAGAGGAAGTGGAGCCGTACTTCTACGGGTGCGTTCACCATTCATTCTCACAAAATAAATAAAGAGGAAGTGGGGCCGTACTTGTACGGGTGCGTTCACCATTCGTTCTTTGAAAATAAATAAAGAGGACGTGGGGCCGTACTTCTACGGGTGCGTTCGCCACTCGTTCTTACAAAATAAATAGAGGAAGTGGGGCCGTACTTCAACGGGTGCGTTCACCATTCATTGTTACAAAATAAATAAAGAGGAAGTGGGGCTGTACTTCTACGGGTGCGATCACCATTCATTCTTACAAAATAAATAAAGAAGAAGTGGGGCCGTACTTCTATGGGTGCGTTCGCCATTCATTCTTTCAAAATAAATAAAGAGGAAGTGGGGCCGTACTTCTACGGGTGCGTTCACCATTCATTCTCACAAAATAAATAAAGAGGAAGTGGAGCCGTACTTGTACGGGTGCGTTCACCATTCGTTCTTTGAAAATAAATAAAGAGGACGTGGGGCCGTACTTCTACGGGTGCGTTCGCCACTCGTTCTTACAAAATAAATAGAGGAAGTGGGGCCGTACTTCAACGGGTGCGTTCACCATTCATTGTTACAAAATAAATAAAGAGGAAGTGGGGCTGTACTTCTACGGGTGCGATCACCATTCATTCTTACAAAATAAATAAAGAAGAAGTGGGGCCGTACTTCTATGGGTGCGTTCGCCATTCATTCTTTCAAAATAAATAAAGAGGAAGTGGGGCCGTACTTCTACGGGTGCGTTCGCCATTCGATCTTGCAAAATAAATATAAAACATGTGTATTTGTGGGAGAACTCTCGCATGTTAAACTCCACCCTCTTCCTGATTCTTTTATTTCCATATTAAGCGCGTAATATTTTTTTTTCTTTTCAAGATTCTCTTATCCTCCGTGACTTGTTATAGAGAACAAATGATAAACTTTAAGACCGCTTAGTTTTTGAATTATATAACTAGAAAATTTAACAACGCTGCGCGAGCGTTGCGGGTTGCGTATGACATGAATATTTAGATGCGTTTTTTTTCCAACAAATCTTTCATATTTTTGAAAGTTAAAATGCAATTCGTCAAGTCTCTGTGAAATTCTCTTTCATTAAAGACCTTATTTATAAAGATTGGTTGCGTGTGAAAGCCTCAAAATTCTCCTAGACTAGTGAAATAATATTGGAGAAAAATAATAAAAAACTAAATCAAATACTCAACCCATCATTTTTTATCATTTTTATTGAGGACAGCCTCATTCTGTATTCAATCGATGCCCTCAGAGAGTACAAGACGAAAGAGAATCTGGCTGACAACATGGCGAACGATACCGTGTCCTACAACCAGCGAGTGCGTTGGGTGTTCAACAGAGAGACTCTCTGTTGAACACCCAACGCACTCGCTGTTGTAGGACACGGGTGATCGTTCGCCATGTTGTCAGCCCAGATTCTCGATTACGTCTTGATACGTCTCTAAATGTCATTCATTGGAATACCAGAATGAACCGCGTCCTCAGTGAATTGGACTGACGTTTCGGCCATCTTGCTGTGGCCTTCTTCAGAGCTATACAGCTGTATAGTCAGCTTCATCAGTATAGCTTTGAAGAAGGCCACAGCAAGATGGCCGAAACGTCAGTTCAATTAACTAACTCGCGGCTCATCCCGGATAGCCAAGAATACATTGACTCCGGCCGCGGAAGCCTACGAACCCTAGTAATTAAATCTTGTTCTACTGCTAATATTATTCTACTTCTTATAATATTCTGAGTTGAATTAAACTGAAACATATAAGCGAGTTGTACGTCAATTCAATTTATGACCTCAGTGGTTACCACAGACATATTGTGGGCATGCATATTTACGGGTAAAATAGAAGTGATCTTCTACAACGGATCCATTACATTGTGGAAATTTATTTCCTTTTTATCTATTTAGTTATATTGATGTAACATAAAAATTTCATTAATACATTCTTATTACTATTTCAATCTTAACTCAATTGTTAATTCATAGTTTACTCCATATTCTTAACAATTTTAGCACGTATTTACATATTTAGGTAAATGTTATTACATATAAATCCTGCTTTGGTTAATTCATTAATTAATTAGTGATACTGAATACGCCAACTGCTAAGATTATTAGTCCAGTAAGTGTAGTGCATAGTGTTATCTTCCCCCGCGTGGTAGTGATTTTCCACCGCTGGATGGTGAAATCCAGCGCCAACAAACCCATCGGCTACAGATGTTTTCCCTAACCAGGTATCTCCCCCCAACGGAGCACCGTCATGGCCAAGACAAGCTCTAAGCTTCCGATCAGTCTCCCGCTATGTGTACGAAGTAGTAGTGTTGTGTATATAAGTGTGTGTAAGGTATGAGGATAGGACAAGGAAGAGGAAGAAAGGATCGCGTGCCATCTGTGGCCCGTTCGTTTGGGTTCTGCTCCGGCATTCGCGTGGTGTTGAGCGGAGAAAACACTGAAAACTACCGATCTGAGCAGCCGGCCGTTAGAGTTCTCACATAGACAGCGGCTGAATCCGACCTAGCTATGTGGCTAGTGTCGAACATCCTTAGCTGGTGAAAGTACGAGAATCCTCGAGTGCTCTTGGCGAGGGGAGGGGGTGACATGTCCCCCCCTCAATACTTTCACGCACATCTTGTACTCATACTATTTTAAAGATGTGTTGAGTCTTTGCGACACATCTCACAACAACTCCTGGACATTGAGTGTAATGAAGCAATTCTCCGTTAAATGTTTTGTCTTTTTGTCTCGACACGTTGCAATCAGTGCGTTTTATCCCTTCGGCCAGGGGCTCGGGGCCGTTAGTAACGCCTTAACCACTAGACGGTCACCCATCTAGGAATTCGTGTTGTCTCGATATGCCTAACTTCTATGAATTCATGGTACACAGTTAATAAACTCGGCTAACGATGTCGGCCACAACCATTTCCCACGACCATTTACCAATGACCATTTACCAATATATACATTCATGCTATATATGTAGACAACGAACGACATCAATTACACCCCCATGAATTACGATTTAGAGAATCCACAGCCTGCTGACTTATCACTCTCCTAGAATTTTCGGAATCCGAGGGAAAAATTACGTTTCCTTTGCAACTCCAAATATTTTTAACCACGGTTATCAAGTGAAAAATTCCATATTTTTTATTTCACATTTTATTTCCTATTGCTATTGTATTAGAAAATGAATCTTGAAAGCAGCAACAGTGAGAATTTTAAATGTACGTCACTTTTAATTTTAGAAGTAACAAGTTCAACAACGCTTCAATTATTACATGAGAATTCGAAGATGGGGCTTTAGCGATCATAATCAGCATTTTTGGATTGGAGAAGAAATGATAGCGTAAATAATTTGTTATTCATTTTGTCTTAAATACTTTTCACACTTGAAATGTGATTGTTTTTGTCTAATTTGTTTTATAAAAGAGAAATATTAGAAAAATAAGTAGAAAAACGTTAATCTTTGCTCAACGTTTAAGAATTGAGATCCATAACTTTAATTGAAAAAAAAAAACTATTCCAATTATTGAAATAAAACATTAAAATCTGTTTAAATCTGATTTAATTGACCTCTAAACTAGAACAATATAAGGAAAATAAATTTATCTCCCAATATCTATTTTCAAATATCAATTTGAAATTAGCAATAACACTGGTATACAATGAGACAATAAAACCTTGGTTTCATTAATCTATTTAAAGTTTATACACAATAAGAAAGTTATAAATACTAAAATACAGTAATTAAAGTGACTTAAATAAATTTGATATAACTTACTTGCGTGGAAGGGTTATGTTTCTCAAAGACGTGTTATCAATACTCGAAATTACATTTTCAATTTTAATCGTACCGTCGGTTTTACCGTCGTGCGAAATTGCACGTGCTAGCATGGACTGCTTATACACGCCTACTCATCATGTGGAACTTGCTGTTGATTATGCTGAAAGTATAATCTCCGAAATAACAGGGACCAGCTGGAAGATGTAGTCCCTGTTGGTGAATTAGTGAATTTATACGGTAAGTTAGAAGCTTTGCACTGGTTTACTCTCGACCATGAAGTCTGTAAGGCGTAGACAATTTCAGTCATAGAGGACAAAAATCAATTATAAAATTTGTGCTAAATATTTGTACTTCAAAGCCGTAGAGAAAGTATAATCTTCTCGTGCATAATGGATATTATGAAATTAAACTCCTTGGGGACTATACTATTTTCTTTAATGTTTTTCACTCGGAACACTTTGTGAAATTGTAAAATGATAGCAGGGTGTGCAGAAAAATATTTTGCTGTCATTCATGAGCGAAAAAAAAAACGCTTGGATGGGAAATATTGTGAAGAAGCTCCCGAACTGATTGCTAATTGTAGTGCTACACCCTATGAGCTTCCATTTTCATATCTAACGATCATATTTTTTAAAAAATAGTGGGGATAATCGGCATACTTAAATTTTTCCTCCACTTAATATTATTTCTGAACAACTCATATTTTATACAAAACATCGCTTGACATCTTTTAACAATTTGTGGGGTAAATTGCATCGAGAAAGAAGTTTTTCGCATCGATATTGGAGGTGAATGTGGACTTTTTCGTTAATTATAAATTGTAGATGAAGTAATTTTATTTTGCATTGTATTATTTTCGCGTTTATGTACTGTTTTGAGTGAAGTTTGGTGTCTAAGTTTCATTGAGGTATTTTCTAGGTTTATTAGAGGGGATACCAATGCATTGTATTGTTGCTTATTGTTAGAGGTGTGGGAGGTGTATGGGATTTGAGCGTAAAAATATTTGCTACGGTTTTTTGTGGATTTAATTGAATTTTTAGTTCGGAGTCGTAACTGTCGAGTAAGCCGAGGTCAAGCTAGAATATACTACATAGAGTAGCTGAAACGCCTCCTTGTTTGCAGCAAACTGAATCCATGATTTTTGCAGTCAAAACAGCGCCCTCCGGAGAAAGAGTATTCTAGTATTCCATAAGGCGCCGGTTAAATACAGATATGCGTGGGCCGTGCCTTACATAAATCCTCTTACTCTATGTTTCACGACCAAAAACCGCTAATATAAAAACGAAATCACAGTATACAAGGAGAACGAATTGAGGAGCTTTAAAAACACGTCGCTTCCTGCATCGGTTACTTCAACAGAATGAAAGTAGATGAAATGTTATTGCAGTCAGCATAAAGCCTGAAAGTAAATGTTACTGCAATAAGAAGGAAGTAAACATATCACAAATAAGGCGGCAAACTCGAAAAATGAAATATTTGTTCATATAACAAAAAATAACTCCATTTTTTGTTATATGCCGAAAATACTAAAGGCGTTGTGAATATTATCATTCTAACCACTAATATAATCAGAGGTGGATTTACGCATAGGCACAGTAGGCACGTGCCTACGGCGGCAAATTTTCAAGGGCGGCAAGTTTTCAAAGGTGCAAAATTTTCTTGATATTTTCTAAAACAAATTTAGGTTCTCTAAAAACTATAACAGCATAAATCATATTTTTATTTTAAAAATATTATATTAATATTTAATACAAGCTATTTATTTGTCTACTTCATTAGAGTATACCTTATGATTTCAGAAGTATATGAATCTGAAACTAAGGCCCGTTGACGAAAGAAAACATGTTGCAATTCTAGTTGTCATGTTTTAGTTTCCTTTTAATGTTAACGTTTCAGTGTTGAAACGTTAATAATGTTGAACGTTACTTGCTATGAAGATACAGTTTATATCCAAAATTAGCTAATCCAAAAAAAATATTTAATTTATGAAAACAATGTGCAAAATATGTTACTTTTAAAGTTAAAACGTTTAAATTAATGAGGAATTGTTACTGAAACGCTACAATTAGAAATTTAACATTAATTTTAAACAGGGGGCGGCATATTTGATGTGCCTACAGGCGGCAAAAATATTAATCCGCCCCTGAATATAATACCGATAAACAAAAAGACAACATAGAAATAAGATCTTATACAGACAACACGCCAACATCAGGCACATACGAAGATTGCCTTTTTATGTTTCGGGATTTGGCAACCCTGGTGTTGCAATCTGGCAACTAACAGCTCTATCGTAAAGGTGGATGTATTGAGGTTGTACGTACTCACAACGTTTTGACATACGAGCGCTATTTGTGTTGTTTACAGTAACTTAAAAGATTCACCATGGCCCAAAAACGGAATTAAATCGTAAACATTTTCGTGCGATTATTATTTTTTACAAGTTTCGACGTGGATTAACTCAGCAACAGCAGCTCGTATTATGACTGCAAAAAAACATGGCGGCGTCGACCGAGTGCGCTGAACCATAGGGTCAGCGCACTCTACGTGGTTTATTCCAGTAGCTCGTTGGTCTTGGCGTAGTAGTGATTTGTTTCTGATTACGAGAGAGTTGCCAGAGGAGATTATTGCTATCGTGGATTCTGTACTCGACCGTATTGCGCAAGAGGCAACTGTTTGACCTTGAACAGCAAACCGTTGGGAACGTTACACATCGCCGGACATGTTCCCTGTGGTTTCCCGTCGAATGACTGACATCACCTCACCGCCCTGACATGTGATTAGACTGTAATTGCACTACAGTCTCAAGGCTCCAACTCTGATGCTGTATTTTTTTGGCAAATATTAGGGTACCTTGTTTCAGTAAATTGCCTTTGAAGGAAGTAAAGAGAATGTATTAATTTAGCTTATTATTTACTGATTCAATACAAAAAAAGAAGAAAACAGAATTTTTAGACAGCCACTAGTAAACACGGTTTCTTTTACGATATACAGAGCGTGCTAGAGTTAAATTTCCAGCTTTATGGTAATAGTGAGACGATGCTCAAATGTTCAGACAAAACAATATGACTGGAACCAAGAAAACAAAATATTTTCGTCTGACGAATCACCTACTACTGACATAGTACATAATTAATTGACTGGTATAATTATATTAAAATCAAAGGAAAATCAGTAAGGGTGATTATAAAGAGTATGGAACACGTAGTAAAAATGATTTTATTTTGCTGGTAGGATTGCGCCACTCGATCTAGCAACTTCCTGTCGCAATCTCTTCTACTCCCAAAATAAAATGTCACTTTTACCACACGTATCATACAAACTATTTTGGCTTGAATCAAAACATGAAACTATCTTGCATTTGTCCCGCACGACGAAAAGGCTAATGGAACTCCTAACATTTGAACCAGCTGTGAATACTGTTTTACAATTGAATGGTAAATTCAGTTAAGATTTTTTTATTTCGAAAACCAGTAATTTAATATCAAACTCCCAAAATTCGCTGATTTTAATTGATCTAGGGATCTATGCGAACAGGAAAACTTTCGTTTATCTCATTGTGTTATGAACGTATGTTTTGCATAATTTTATTTCGCGGCATATTAAATTTTATACTGGGGACGTCTGAAATAATAGAACATAGTTTCTTCTTCGATGTAAATGGCCCCTTTCCCTAGAGACAAGTCTTAAATTATGAAACATTTATTTAAAAATAAAAATACAATTTTACTTAAATTTAAACTAATATCACAATAGTACTAAATTATACAAATTATTACATCCTGTTAGTGTAAAACTTAATTACTGTATAAAATATTAACTTATGATCCGTACTTATTGTATTATCAAGAAATTGTAACTTTTATTATAACGTTTCTTATAGTCCTGCAAATAATTAATTTAATTCAATAATTACATTGCAGCATTAGTTGTAAACCTTAATATTTTAAAAAAACAAATATTGTTAATGTAAATTTTATATTTCTTTAGACGCTAATAAACTATATGTTGATGAGACTTTAAATAAAATTATTTTTTTTAAAAATTGGCCCGTAAAAGACAACTGACTCACATATTTTATACATTTTTAAGTTAAGTAAAAATAGTTTATTTTGATAAAGAAGAATGTAAGATAAGTGACTTTTACACTAAAATTGTCCCGAAGGTAGTTCATTAGAGAACCGGTGCATAGAATGAAACTCGTCTTTGTCAGCAAAATAAAAGTCACTGCTCAGAATATAACTCATCCCCAGCGAAATTACAATTTTTCAGACTTTACAATAGTTCGCCCACGACATAGTTGATTGATTGACAGTTTGTTAGCACGTCATCTGTTACGTCATTAGTCCCGTTATTGCCGTGAATATCTTTACTTTATCCCTGCGGAATAGAAAGTTATGTAGTGGTGTGCGAAAAAACAGCGAATTTTCAGAAGAAAACTCTGATTACATGGCTCTAGTAACGAAAAAGTAGATAAATCGAATTTCGATAAATCGAATTGCTAAATTTAGAAAAAAAATCCTATCACTTGGTGTAGACAGAAATAATTTTCCGTGGCTCCTTGATGCCGAAAAATCGAATTACAGCAAAATATATGTTGCCCGTCCGTCTGTGAACTACTCTAGCGGCTAAACCGTGCTGTCGATTTTTCCCCTGAAATTGGTATTTCGCAATCAATCTGCGACCCCCTGAATTTAAAACCAGTATTTCAATTTTGGGGGGTACTTTATATGAAGACCCTGGAACATTTTCAAAAAAAATTCTCCGTCGTTTTTGTTTAAATTTCGTTGTTGGATAGTGCAAAGGACGTTTAAAATAATGGTGCAGGTATCATAATCGTTGCAAACCCTGATTTTTCGAAAATTGCAAAAGTTCAAAATTTTTTCAGTGACTTTCGACAACAGTTATGAAGTTAGATATTTTTCCCTAAATGAATTCTGTTCCTTAAAGATAGATTTTGAAATAACATTATGTAAAATTTTTCCAAAATTGAGTTATTTTCGCGAAATGTTGCGTGTAAGTACGACCGAGAAAGTTCGTGCTATTTTAGCCCAATTACTCATTTGGCGGTGACGGTGTTTCTACCCTGCTGGATGATTATATTCTGTGACGACCTACACGTCAGCTTGCGGAGGATTTCTTCCTCCAGGTATCTCCCACCAGCGAAACACCGTCCAAATCCGGCTTCTGACTAGCCTCCTGATACGAGTAGTGGTGTAATGTACATATGTGTGACTTGAGTAATGCATGTCATTATAAATATAACATTGCACGTAAATGTGACGCCCAAAAAATGTTGTAGCGCAATAAAAATACAATAAGTGATTTGAATTTAAGGCAACGTACTAGTAAGAGTTAGACGTACGATACATGTCAATGTTAAATGTAGTAATTCCTTTAATTTTGTAGAACTGAGAGAAGGAGATTCACGTATTTAATTCCCCGTACACTCATTTGAATTAAGGGGAGGGAGTAGCGTTGACAGTATCAACCGAAAATTTTACATATAGTATACAGTATTACAAATTTGATTCCACACCGGAACCTGTGGAAATGCCAAAGATTATATTTCCGTAACAATTTTTGTAAAGGAATCACATTATCGCAGGAAATCGATCACTTGTCCCCTACGACTTGACCTCAATCATAGAACAAAAGAGATTCCAACTTTTCAGCCGTGCATCTACATTGTGAATGGTGTTTTCGATATTTTATAACAACGGATCAATTGAACGCTTTCTTTTACAATCAAACAAAAAATTAGAGGTCACGGGTTGCAAGTCAGAACGAAATAAATAATTCCATTTGAACTTCCACACGACGATTATTATTAAATCATGGAAAAAGTGGGAATCAATCATTCACGGAGGCGTGTCGCCGAGACTCATTTTAAGGGGATAATTGAAAGCACAGTTTTTAAGCAAACAATTCCAAAATGGGTGTCGAATCTTCAAAATACTCTCCGATTCTCTTTGAAAGTGACTTTTTCACTCCCCCTGACCTTTCGTCGGGGCACGTGACGTAGACGATGTCAAGATTATGTTACGACATCTATTGGATGACTCTTCAAGTTCAAAATTGGAATAATATTGATCGCACTTCGTTGAATGTTTCTGCTGCGAAATTTAATAATTCCTGCAATAAAAATTACTTTAAAATGTTCATAAGAATACCTAATAACTTTATTTCTATGAAATATTATTAAAGTATACTCGTAAAGTAAAATGATAAAGCTTATTAGTTTCTTGAAAATTAAGTTTTCTCCTCAATATTTTTTTCTTATATTCTCAGTGATATCGTAATGTTTTCTTAAGTGCATATTATTACCAATCTCAGAAACCCCATCGTGCTTTATTAGAATCAGTGGTGATGTTTTTATTTCATTGTAAACGTAGGTACGTGGGGACGGTCGTAGCTAACAGTCGAATTATTAACCACGTGGATATTTTACTCTTTTGACGCATACTGTCGCAATTAATTCTTAACACATTCCATGAATTAAAAATACCAATTTAAATGTCTAAAAACCAGAATTGGTGGCTCGGGGCATCTCTTGATGTCACTGCATTTAAGTCATGTCAAGCATTTAAATATAAAGATAGTTTTAGGCTAGGAAATGAATCTGAGTCATAAAATAATCAGTTTTTGTCACATCTGTGTTCCTTTTATTGGACCATACTCATGTTCATAATGAAATGATTTGAAGTCAAATGTATGTAATATACCTTCATTATCTCCCTATAATAATAATAATAATAATAATAATAATAATAATAATAATAGTAATAATAATAATAACAATAATAATATCATCCTATCCTCCTAATTAATATTCAAGGCCAACAACCTTGCCTTAACCGAGGGATGCAGCCGAAAGCTGATGCACATAATTCCACACGTTGATCTCCCCAGTATAGAATAAAACTGGCTCTCGGAGAGAAAAAAACATGTGTTGCGTGGTCAGTAGCGGCCCACACGACAATAATATAATATAATATAATATAATATAATATAATATAATATAATCCCCCAGGGCTAACAACCTTGGGGTTAAAAACCGGATCCAGCTTAAATGCTGGTCCCCCCAAAAGAATTGTCGCAAGCACCTGCCTCCGTGAGAATGAATAAAAACTGGGCCACGGTAAAGGCAGAGTGCTTGCCTGCGTGGTCCTAGTTGGCCGATCAACGAAAAAAAAAATATATAATATAATATAATATAATATAATATAATATAATATAAATATATAAATAAACAAACAAAACAAGTCAATCACTCACCCACTTCCTCATGGGCAGGGCCTGGTGGGCGCCCTGGAGCGTACCAAGCCGGGCATGCTGGGCATGATCGGGAAGGCACTGCCCGTCATCCACCGGCAGCCCGCGCACGCCTTCATGACGGCCACGGCCCACCAGATCCTCTTCGGCGGCGTCAGCGTCAGCTGCGACGTGAGCGACTTCAGCGCCAAGGCCGTGTGCGGCGCGCTCAAGAAGGACGGCAAGGACTTCCACTGGGTCAGCGACAAGGAGTTTACATTCTCCTTCTTCGGACACGTGAGTACGGCCGGCCGGCGTTTGTCAAGAAAAAAAAGAGAAAAGGAAAAGGAAAAAAAAAAGAAAAAAGAACTTGTGGTGCTAACAGAGAGAAGGTTTGCGTTTTGTCTGAATGATATTTCTGGCTACTTGAGAGCTAGCAGCTGACAGGAGTGAGGTCCAGCACTTCAAATTCTAAAGAAAAAAAGAACTTGTGGTGCTAATGGAGAGAAAGTTTGCGTTTTGTCCGAATGATATTTCTGGCTACTTGACAGCTATCAGCTCACAGCGGTGAGAGGTTTCCCTTATCCAACACGAGACCTTAAAATTCTAATTTTGTCACTGCACACGTGCCGATTCTTATTTAGAAAAAAAATTAAATCTAGGAGCGCGAAGCCCCTGAAACTTGAAGAGCGCTATTACTTCTTTGGTTTGCATCTTTCGTTTGGTCATGTATAACGTTCCGTGTCATCTACTGTTGTGTGCTCTTAATGCAATTTGTTTCTTCCTGCTGCTGCTGTGATGTAATGAGAAAAACAACCACAGGACCATAGAACACCACCATTCACGAAACTTGCAAATTGTTTATTATTTAGAAAAGAAATGACTATATTTGTTCCCAAAGGTAAAGTAGTTTTTTTTCTTTCTGAACAAATATATTCATTTCTTTTGTCAATAATAAATAATTTACATATTTTGGGAGGGTTTACACGTTTCTGAAATGCAAATGTTTGCATAGACAGAATTTTTTGTAAACCTTTGTATGCTTATTGTGTCTCAGCCATTCGAAATGTCCAAGAATATTATTTGGCAAAATATGTTTAAATTGTCTTAAGAACTTTTTTCCGAAGTTTTGATGTTTCCTCCCTGGACTCCCTGTGTGTGTGTGTGTGTGTGTGTGTGTGTGTGTGTGTGTGTGTGTGTGTGTGCAGGGTGTCCGGAGAGGAAACGTCTATACTTCGCAAACAAGCTCTCAAGACAATTTTAAGCATATTTTGACTAACAAACTACAGAGATATTCCGAATGGTTGAGCCGCAATAAGCACTCAAAAGTTGGTTTAAAAGAATGCTTTTTAAGCAAACAATGGCATTGAAGAAGCATAGAAACACTCCAGAAACGTAAATGGTTTTTCCATACAAAAGAGATTAATATATGAGTTCAGAAAGAAAAATTAACACAGATATAAACAGCCCCCCAATTTACACAATTCGACTGTTTTTTTATTTATGTGTTAATTTTTCTTTCTGATTAAATATATTAATTTCTTAATACTGTTATAACGTGACTACTTTCTTCACAGTATAATTTGCTTTGCTTTAAATTGAATGAACTACGTTTCAACATAAGAAAACATTTCATTTTTGACTTGATCCCTTTCCCGTTATGCTGATCGTATAGGTATATGTGTACATTTATACATTTATACATATATACATATATACATATATACATATATACATATATACATATATACATATATACATATATACATATATACATATATACATATATACATATATACATATATACATATATACATATATACATATATACATATATACATATATACCTATATATAACTGTGTTAATTATATTCCACACCACATTCCACTAGCAGTTTGTGCCGTTTATTCCAAGAGACGTGCACACTAGAAGCCTTTTGTTTTTTGAGATGAAAACACCCGCTCGTTGGCCCCGCAGAAGAACAACACGCTGGACCCCCACCGCCTGGAGGTGAAGCGCGGCATCCAGAACATCGCCGACCTGGGACGCGTCGTCGCATGGAAGGGCGAGCCCAAGATGGCGGTGTGGCGCGGCGACCCCTGCAACTCCTTCCAGGGCACCGACTCCACCATCTTCCCGCCCTTCCTCAAGAAGGAGGACGGCATCGTGGCCTTCGCCCCCGACCTCTGCAGGTGCGCCCCCCCCCCCATCCACCATTGAATCGTTCAGTTCAGGAACCCGTCAAACGTGTAGGTTGAGGCTGAGAAATAATGCTTAGATGAATTGGGAGAGCATTAGCAGAAACTGCAACCAACATCGCCTTCTAGTATGTTTTCATCAGACGAGATAGTTCTGGAGAAGAAACGACACATAATTAACAAAGAGTATTACTTTGCCTAAAGAATCAATGAGTACTGAAGAGAGTGTCAAGGTTACCTCCCTGCGGACGAAAATAAACGTTTTCCTTACGAATTTAACGAACATCGCCTTCTATGTTTTCATCAGACGAGCGAGTTCTGGAGAAGAAACGACACATAATTAACAAAGAGTATTACTTTGCCTAAAGAATCAATAGTACTGAAGAGATTGTCATGGTTACCTCCCTCCGGACGAAAATAAACGTTTTCCTTACGAAATTCATGCTTGGTGCTTACAAACGCCAGACGCGTATTGGCGTTTGAGGTCGTAGACTGCAGAAAGGTGCTGACAATTGCCTGGCAGCGCGCCGAAACGAACTTTCAACACATTTCACTTAGCTTCTGTGCACGATGGCCACGAGACCGCTCGCGGCTCTTCTGATTGTCATGACAATGCGAGCTCGTTTCGTCTGTTGTGGAAAAAGTCGGATTCCGAGAAATCTGACAAAGGGTCAATCTTTCGTCGCAGCCGCCCAGGAGGTGACGCGATCTATAAGGGTGGCTCTTCAACTAATAGAAAGCTGTTAACAATCGATGTCAAAAACTTTGAGAAATGAAAACAAAAGAAATGAGTATTTGGTCAACCGGGAAGGAATTCGCGGAGCTTTTTTGAGCAAAATTAGAAATCTCCTAAGCGGCAAGTTTGAAATGTATGATCTTTTCTTCTTAAATGCCTTCAAATAGCAGCGAAACTGAGCTGTTCAAAGCGTGTCACCAAATTTGAATTAATTAGGCGGTCAATGTGCCAACAGCCAAATTCCTCATTTCGAGAAAGTCTCCCAATTTTTCAGATTTCAAAATATTTTTTTATATAATAAAGCCGTTGATAAATTAATACTTTTCATATCAATATGCAACCAAATAATGTGTCTATCCTCTTATAACAATCCATCGCTAATGCGTGTTTTAGATTTTGACGTTTGACGGATTTCTGAAATTCACGATTCAATTTATGTCGCTGCAGTGCTTATGACTGGAAGGCCCTTACAGTGCCGGCAGCGTATGAACGACTCTGACAGTTTGCTCGCCACGCGCTCTTGTACGTCATGTGACCTACTCTGAAGCAGACGCGGATCCACGAGGAGGGAAATGAGGAGAAATCCCCCCACCCTAAACTTTTTCAGTAACTATTAATTTTAATTTGTCACGAAACTCTCGAACAAAAATATTTTCGGATTATCATCATTCACACGAATGAAAGAGTATCGCAATGTGAATTGAGTGTAGCCTGCGACATTTTACACAATCTGTAATATGGCACATGAGACCAAAACATTTTTAGTTTCCACTCCCAAAATTTGTCTCTGGATCCGCCTGTGTCTGGAGTAATCAGCTTGCGAGGATTCGCTTACATTCTCACAGCCAGGGTTCAGCGTTGCCGCTCATATGACTCGCACGAAGTTGCGGAGGCGATAAGGTTCGGCATTGGCGAAAGTTATGAACATGATATCAAGACGTGTCATAGACTGTCACTAAGTGTTAACGTTTTGAGATTTAATTTACGTGTGATGTAGGTGGTGGTATGTGTGTAGTAATATGTGGCAATAGCGCATTGAACTGTCAGAGTCGCTTATTCACTGCCAATTCTTTAGGATTTCATTACCGACGGTGGTTGGTGATTCATTACTAATGATTCCGCACTAATAGGTTTATTTTCTTTAAGCACCTTCAGGAATCTATGTGCTTGGGGCATTCAGGTAGATGTTGGATACATCTCTCCGAAGATTGTTTTCTGATCTAAAGGGAGGTCTCACTCCCCCAATTCAATATTGAATAAATAACAAGACATCATAAAGAGATGACGTAGTCTGGAAATAATTGATGAGAAACTCTTCAAAGAAGTTCATCCAACATCTACCTGTATGCCCCAAGCATATGGATTCCTGACGATACGTAAGAAAAGTAAATCTATTACACCTAAAGGGTCATCTTATTAACTCACCACAACACACCTCCCGATCTGCCACGCTGGCTAAGGTACGGCAATGCTTCCACTGAGCTATCGCAGCCTGTTAAAAACATTAAAAAAATAAAAATAAGTAAATAAAAATAAAAAATAAAAAATGAAAATAAAAAGTAAAAATAAATGAAAATAAAAAGTAAAAATAAATAAAATTAAAAATTAATACAAATAAAAATATTAAAAACTGGAAATAAAAAAATTCTTAATGTAAATATTTTTGGTTAATTTAAAAAGAAAACAGCAAGTAACAGCGTTGCCTCGCGCAGGTCCATCGTGGCGACGTACGACCGCGACATCGTGCACGAGGGAATCCCCGGGAGGCGCTTCACGGCGGACTTCGGCGACCAGAGCTCGGTGCCGGACGAGAGGTGCTTCTGCGCGGCCGAGGACCAGTGCATGAAGAAGGGCGCCATGGACCTCTTCCCTTGCGCAGGTGGGGCGCCGCCTTCGCTCGCCTTGAATTTGAATTGCGAGACTCAGGCCATTAGGCCTGCTCTTCCGTCTGACCACGCAAATTTCGCTACGCTCCTTTCACCAACTAGCAGAGAAAGGAGGTATTTCTTGGGCGAGAAACAGGCGATTTGAATTTAGCTCAGAGTCGTCATTTGGGCTTGAGAATCTTTTACATGCAAGTAAATCTACTAACATGGGACAGCCGGCTTTACTTCCCCTCCGAAGGAAGGCGTACGAAGGATTTTTTCGCCCTTGAAAATCCACGGCTTCGATCGGGTTTGAACCCGCCAACTTGGATACAACAGTCCGGTACGCTAACCGTTACACCACCGCCGCCTTCACTTTGGCGAAGTGCCCTTTTTTGGTTATTACTGTTTTATGGCTTTTGACAACACTCCTAGGGTTGTTTTAGCAGAATTTTTTTTAAAAAAAAAATATGCTTTATTTAATTGGGAGCAAGAACTTCCAGGTCATTAGCGACCAAGTAGATTTTTGTTTAGGCTTTTTGGCCCATTTTGGCTTCTCATACCTGTTTTCGCCATTTTGTCTTCTTTTTGCCTTTTATCTCATAATTAGAAGATTTTCATTTTGCATTTTTGCCTATTTTAGCGTCTGATGAATATTTTTGCCATTGTGCCTTTTTTCCTAATTAGTTTGCTTATTGTTTGCTCCTGGCACCGATCGCGTCTGTGTGCGTGTATGTGTGTGTCTGTGTGCGTGTATGTGTGTGTCAGTGCGTGTCTTTGTGCGTGCGTGTGTGTGTGTGCGTGTATGTGTATGTGCGTGTAAGTGTACCTGAAAGCATGGACAACTAGAAGCAAGGTGGTGTTTTGTCTTTTTGTGGCAGCAGTCGCTGCGATAAAAATCTGAATGGAAAAGGAAGATGATATCACAGAAAATATATGCCGTCATCAATATATCAACATATTCCGTCATCAATATGTCAATATATGCCGTCAAAATATTTGCCGAAATCATTGATGCCGTCAGGCTTTGTTCCCTCTCCAGCAATCCCATTCTACTTTTGAGAATGACCACCACCGATCTTTTTGCGGACATCTCTCTATATATGATACGTCCTTCTCAGTGTTGGCGACAACACAAGAGCGAATAACAAAAAATGTAATTCCGTTTTCACTGATGGGATTTCAGGATTCAAAAGGGAGTTCACAATAGCGTTTTGAAGAGACAGTGTCACAGGTAAAAGAAAATCTTAACCATCGTACCACGTGGTCATGCGGAATCAAGAAAACAAAGAAAATATCGTTTTCTTACACGCTAAGTGATAATGTAAATTTTAGAGTTTGAATAATTGTAATTATTATTTTTTTTACAATTCCTTTGACATATTCATTTTCATTTTTTTGTACCCTTACTTTAGCTAGAATAAACGCCTTTTTTGAATGCCTATTTTAGTAGAAATAAATGCCTATTTGAGTGCCTATTTTAGGTAGAATAAATGTCGGAATCTTACATATTACTGATGCCAGGCGCGTCCTCTACTAAAATCATTGGTTCCTTAAGTGTAGTGCTACTTATGACTGAACTTTACTTACTACTTGTGACGGGGGCGTCAACTATTAAAATAATTTGTTCCGTAAGTGTAGTGTATATTTTTATCGCGGGGGTGGCGGGGGTAAAGAGCTGGATGGCGAGATCCGGCGCCGATATCGACTTCGGCTGGCGGGGTTTTCCCCAACCAGGTATCTCCCATTGGCTGAAAACTCTCCAGCCAGGACAAGCTCCATGCTCTCGACAGGACTCCCGGCTTGAGTGGTTGTGTAGTGCATGTAAAATCGCATGTGTGGTACTGGAGTGTATGTCCAGTGGATGTCCATTGCAACTCGCAAGGAATTAATTACGGCGTCTGAGTTCAACTGTCACCACGGCACTCAAAGGTCCATTGATTTTAATCAGTTTTTTTTTCAAACGCTCACCTGTCATTCACCAAGACTTCACATAAAGGCATTGGAGATTTATTATATTTTAGGAGGTGGGTTAGCTTGACATTCTATATTTTTACCATGTTCAGTTCATTAGTAATTTCGCCTATCGGCACTCCGCGGATCGCTTCATTAAAGTTATTGAGTGATGAACTTGTGATACTGGCACTTAATCTGGACGAGAATGTGAATAGTTTTTCTAAAAACATCTACTGAATCAAGCTTTTCGTTATATTTGGATGGTAAAAGTATATGCAATTACGAGTTTTTTTATAGTTTGATATTTCATGATTAAAAATCGGGGATGGTTTTTTGTTCACAGGCTCTTTACGGTCAGTCGAAAGTTGTCGGATTTTCCTCGCGATCTTCATCTGTCTCATTCTCGAACGAGGCAAATCTGTTCTTGATTGTTACACTCATTTCGCTGGGGGGGGGGGAGAATTAGCCTTACGTTTAGCGCCGTTTGCCTGAAGGTTGCTGAGAGAGCGTTTTCTCGGGTCTTAGATTAATAGTTGACCGTTGGTGTTGACGGTTGACTTTTGGAAGAGTAGATGTTGATGCACTGCAGAGACATCTGGAGTGGAGGCTTCTAGGGGGCTTTGGATTTGAGCACTATATAGCACTGTGATAACGTTTGAGCGAGAGTAGAATTCACCACAGCATTGAGTAAGTTGCGGCTAATGTAATGGGTCATTACATAATAGAATTCGACCAGGAAAAGAAGAACGAGTGTTACAAAAACAACAACAACAACAACAACAACAAAGAGAGCATTCGGAGGCAGAATGTACTGCGTCTCGGGATGATCAATTGTTGAGGGAGTGTTCTCTGATTTCGTAAACAAATCAATGGTTTATAGTATTAATCGGTAAAATGTTATAAGTGGAAAGAGACATAAAACTGGGTGTAGAAAGAAGGAGCTGCCACGACTGAAATTGGACTGTATTGAAGCGGAATTTTTTTTTATTTAATCAAAAAGGGGAAATAGCCATGCATTCAAGGGCAGGAGTAATGCGAAAATATTCAATAACAACAGGGTTCTTATTGTTGACAACTTTCGGATTGTTATATGAAAAGTTATGTATGTGTTATTTATGTAAGTAGTCTGAAGAACAGGAATTACATTATTTATTTGATTTTCGAAACATGTATTGCTATTATTGGGAAGGGTAAGGCAAATCCCCAAATCTCGAATATAAAGAAAAGATGAAATATTATTACGTAAATTTTCAGAATCAAGAATCTGTAGAATCGGTCTTGTCTAACACACAACAAAAAAACGATCATGACGGATCGGCTTCGGTGCGTAAATAGTGCAACGAACGGTGCGACTTCGGTGCGTAGAAAAGTGCGTAGAATAGTGCAACGAATAGTGCAACTTCGGTGCGTAGAAAAAGAAATAAAATATCGAAGTTCGATTGATAATAAAGTAATTGCCGGGTAAAAAGGGTAAAATCCGTCAGACAAAACACGTAGACTTAAAGTCGACACCGATCGATTGCTCGTGCAGCAGTGGGAACATCTCTTCTGTCAGCCAAGAACATAACTATTCTCCGATTTAAACATAGTGGTACTTCAAGGTTACGAGCTGGAAGGAGAGCGAGACATTTTCATCCAATCGGGAGCTCCAGTACCAAAACTTTCAGTCGTATCGAAGCTGCCGATTGGATGACGGTGTCTCCCTCGCCGTAAGTAAAAAACTTCACTTCACTTTGATTTTAGCTGCACGGAGTGGAGGGATCCACACAGAACGACTAGAGAACTATATTCTGTGTACTACAGCGTGTCCTGTTTTTTTTCAGGTTCACCAGTTGTCGCTTCGTTGCCACATTTCTACCTGGCTCATGAAGATTACCAAAAAGGAGTAGAAGGCTTGGAACCTTCGCAAGCCAAACATGAAATTGAGCTTAACTTCGAGCCGGTATGTATCTATAGATGTTTTATTTCATATTGATATTGAAAATAGTTGACAGTATGCAAAGGATTATTCTAACACTGTGTACTAATAAATATTTCTGTGAGACTAGTAATACAGAATCATTCAACTGTACTCCTATCTCTCTCGTAACCATGATCCTTTCCATCCAGGTCAATTATGCAAAGCTCCGATTCGAAGGCTATAACAAGCTATAACGTATCAGTAAAAATTATTTTATATTTTCCCCTGTTTTAACAGCACCAAAGAGGAGGGGTTAAATATGGACTCCAGTGTAGTTTTTGCCCGTTTAGATTTTAGATTTTTTAGATTTTAGTTTTATTCCCATATTGCTGTTTAGGACAGGAGTTACTATTTCATTGTTTAGAACTTTCATGATTATATACTTACTGAACTCTTATTGAAAGTCTTTCAACGCTTATCGGAATTAAAAAACAATTCTAAATCGTCGCCATGTCTGATCGCTAAATAGAAACTCCAGGGCTCTCTGACAATTTGGTGCGCTCAAAATCACGTTGCAATCTTATTTTAGAATTTGTGATGTAGATAATAGTTTTTAACATAGTGAATTGAATTAGTTCTTTTAAAAAACTGATGTGACTAAGTGTCCGCACACAAAGAATCCCAAGTTCAGGAAATGTTTTAAATATATTGCCCTATGCCATACCTCAAAGAAATGAAAATATTTTAACACAAACGTGCAGAAAGTAATTGCATAAAATGGGTATACACGTATCAATAGTTACTAAATATATAAAATGTTCGGATCTTTTGCAGTATACGTATGCCAGATCACTAGCCAAAAGGATTCGGTTCCCTTGTTTCTTAGAAATGGTTCCTTTTTTGTGGGGAAAATTTATATTATTTTGAGAAACATTTGAATTAGCACTTCACTATTACTAACCATTCCACAATATTTCACTAATTTTCGATTTTTAACATAATAGACGCTTTTAATGCAAATCACTTCAGAATATTAACACCGATTTTACAATTTATAACATTTAAGACGTTTTTAACGCCAAGAAAAAGTCGCGGCCACATACCACTCCAGGAGAAGCTATAAAACGATGACAAAATGAATTCGTTAAATTATTAGCCATTCCAATAGGTTGACAAGCTAACGGTAAGCTGCGCAACAATGTGTCAAAATTGAACTATTACTTATCTCTAAACGGTGCGCGTAACAATGTTGTAAGGAACTAAATTGTAGGAAATTTTATTTAGAATATTTTAGTAATGAGTACTTTTGTGTCTAAATTTGCTACTTTCTTAGATATTTGCAAAAATTCAGACTAAAATGTTATTTTTTCATGTTTTTTGGTTATAACTCATATTCCAACGAAAATATTTTTGGGAAACATCAAATTCATATACATCATCCAAATACAAAACAAAGGAACAGAAAATCAAAACTACGCCACAAAATGTTATTTTTATAAATCAGCATTATGAAAGATCTTTTCTGTTGCAAGAAATCTTTCATAATTGAGCACTTTATGTCAAAAATGATGAAATATTACATTTTACGGCACGAATGATTGCGTCATCACACATTCTGTCAATCGCAGTCAATCGCAGTGAGAGAATACGGGGGAGATAGAGGTAAACGCAACAGCCGATCACAGTTTTCTCGCACAAATGTCAAGCACCCGAGGTAGTTAACAAGAAAGTTGTTTCGCAAAATTAAGTTTGATCCTCTTATAAATTTATAATGTTATACCAAAAAAGTAGCGCTGGCAACTGATTTATAATGTCGCTTAATTGCATCGTACAAATTTGAAAACTCTCTCCTAACGTCGATCATTTTCAAAACTAGTACACATGAAATAGAGCTTAATATGTTTGTAACAAATAATGTACTTCAGCTGCCGGGTCAGTGACCCCCATCTCGATCAGGTTTTTGTGCAGTTTCCCTGCTCCATTGAGCGAAAGCTGAGATGGCCCATTGTTTTGCTTCTGGACGTAAATGTAGCTTCACTATGCGCACGTTTTGTTGAACTCTCCTTTTGCTTGTAATGGTAGGAGTAGAGGTAAGGCGCGTTACTATTTTGTTAGCAATAAAGAAAAAATCATACTTGCAATTCGTGTACCGATGCAAATACGTTTTATATAATTCGGATACGAAGATGACTATTTTTTTTCAAATGTTGCTAATCTTGCGCTTTTTTAACATTTATTTTTATTTATTTATTTTAAACTTTTACTCATCTTTCAACTATTTATAGTTAAAATGACGGGAACGGATTCTGGAACTCAAGAAAACGTGCGCAGATCTTCCCCATACGTCGCATACAGTTTTTGTTGTTTTTTGACTAAATAAGTCTAAATCTAAACTACTAAAAAAAAGAAGCATTTCTAATAAACAATGGAACCGAATCCTTTGGGCTAGTGATCTGGCATACGTATACTGGAAAAGATTGGAACATTTCATATATTTAGTAACTAATGATACGTGTATACCAATTTTATGCAATTACTTTCTGCACGTTTGTATTCAAATATTTTCAGTTTTCGAGGTATGGCATGGGGCAATATATTTAAAACTTTTCCTGAACGTGTGATTCTTTCTGTGGGGACACTTATAAACTAATTGCGTACACTAGTATTAAAAGAGTATTTTCGTTTACGTAATAACTGGACACACTCTCTCTCTCTCTCTCTCTCTCTCTCTCACACACACACACACTCACTCTCTCACACTTACACACACTCACTCACCCTCACTCACTCACACTCACCCTCACTCACACTCACTCTGTGTCGTTGTGCGCAGATCACCGGCACGCCGCTGGAGGCGCGCAAGCGCTTGCAGTTCAGCCTGCCGCTCCACCCGGTGGAGAAGGTGGCGCTGCTGGCCAACGTGCCCACCGCCCTCGTGCCGCTCTTCTGGGTGGAGGAGGTGAGTTCAACTCGTAGCCGCTTGGGATTAACGCTTTGCTACTCGAGTCCGGTCAATTTGAGCCGTGGGCAAGGGGGTTTGTATATCTCGTAACCGCTTTCAACTAACCCTTAACTTTTGGCGTGGAGTGAATTTGATCCAATGGCCAGGAGTTTCAGTTAACCCTTTATTGGCGTCGGGCCAATCTGACTCGAGGGCAAGGAGATTAGTACACCACTTTCAAGTAGCCCTTAACTACTGGCGTCGGTCATTTTGACCCGAAGGAAAGAAGGTTTGTAAATCTCGTAACCGCTTTCAACTAACCCTTAACTTCTGGCGTGGAGTGAATTTGATCCAATGACAAGGAGTTTCTATTAACCCTTTATTGGCGTCGAGTCAGTTTGATCCGAGGGCAAGACGGTTTGTAAATCTCGTAACCGCATTCAACTAACCCTTAACTTCTGGCGTGGAGTCAATTTGATCCAATGACAAGGAGTTTCAGTTAACCCTTTACTGGCGACGGGTCCATTTGACCCGAGGGCAAGAAGGTTCAGTTAACCCTTTACTGGTATGAGGTCAATTTGACCCTAAGGTAAGAAGGCTCAGTTAACCCTTTACTGGCGTCGCGCCAATTTGACCCGAGGGCAGGGGGTTTCAGTTAACCCTTTATTGGCGTCGGGTCAATCTGATTCGAGGGCAAGGAGATTAGTACACCACTTTCAAGTAGCCCTTAACTACTGGCGTCGGTCATTTTGACCCGAAGGAAAGAAGGTTTGTAAATCTCGTAACCGCTTTCAACTAACCCTTAACGTCTGGCGTGGAGTCAAGTTGATCCAATGGCAAGGAGTTTCAATTAACCCTTTATTGGCGTCGGGTCAATTTGAGGTTGCTACATCTCGAAACTGCTTTCAATTAACTCTTACCTCCTTCTATTAACTCTCAATTTGAGGCGTGGGCAAGATTGTTGGTACATCTCTAAACACTTTCTATCAAACGTTTATTTGTAAAGAAAATGTTTACGCCCTGAGGCCGTTCTAATGATCGAGGGGCGAAAAAATGTTTTGATTGATTGGTCGATTAAGCGATTCCGGGCGTGTCATCGGCTAAGGCCATTAGTCCCGTAACCGTAGCGCATGTTTTTATCACGAGATGTGGCGATGAACCCCCCTCCCGCTGCAGTGAAACACGGCACCGACGTACACGTCGGCTTGGAGGGTTTCCCTAACCAGGTATCATTGAGGCGCAGCCTCAGAAAAGCTAAGCTCTAAGCTCCGAGATGTGTACTAGTGTTGTGCATGTAGGTGTAAGTAAAGTGAGGCTGGAGATTAGAACGAGGAAGAGGAAGGAAAGATCGCGAGCGGTCCTTTACCCTTTGTTAGGGTACTGCTCCGGCATTCGCCTGGTGTTGATCTTAACCATCACAGCCGGGAAGAGCTCTAAGCTCCCCACCGGTCTCCCGCCATGTGTGGAGTGTGGTGCATGCTAGTGTAAGGGGAGAGGATAGGTCAAGGAAGAGGAAGGAAATATCGGGCCCGGTCCGTGGCCCGTTTGTTAGGGTACTGCTCCGGAATTCGCCTGATGTTGATCAGAGAAACACTGACCGAAGTAGTTGACACGACCGAGAAAGATCAATCAATCAATCAATCAAAAATAGTACGCCGGATGACAACGCTGATTTGGACACCCGACCGGGTCCATTGTTTTCATTGCCGAATTGTGCTTTGTCCGCAGGGCCTGGCGCTGCCCCAAATGTACGTGGACCAACTGAAGTCCACTCTTTTCCGCGCCATGAAGATCATGGGCATCCTCAAGTGGGTGATGATGGCGGCCGGGGTGGGCATGGGCGGCGTCGGGGGCTTCCTGCTGTACAAAAAGAAACAGGAGCTCGCCCTCAACTCCATCAGCATCAACTCCAACCCGTCCAAGGTGACTAGCGTCTCGACAGTGAACAGCGATTTCAACGGAATGCCCAAGTTCTAGACAACCGATTAGGGTCCAACCCGTCCGAGGTCTCCAGAGACTAACTAGTGAGCAGCGATTGAAACGGAGTGCCCAAGTTCTAGGCAACCTATCAGGGTCCAACCGCTTCAAGGTCTCCAGAGACTAATCATTGTGCAGCGATTGAAACGGAGTACCCAAGTTCTTGGCAACCGCTTTCGACCAGGGTCCAACTCGTGCAAGGTCATATGCGTCTCAACCGGGAATAGCGGTTTAAACGAAGAGTCGCAGTTCTAATTAATGGCTTTCGGTCAGGGTCCAACTTGTCGAAGGACATTAGCGACTGAACAGTGAACAGCGCTTTAAAAGGAATGCCTGAGTTCTAGGTAACAGCTTTTGGTCAGGGAACATCCCGGTCAAGGTCACAAGTGCCTGAACAGTGAACAATGAATAAAACGGAATTCACATCTTCTAGACATACGGTCATCCATGGTTCAGCCAGTACAATGTCCCCAGTGTCTGAACAGGGAATTAAACGGAGTGACCAAGTTCTAGACGACGGCTTTCCGCCAGGACACTACCCTTCCAAGGTTATCAGCGTCTCAACAGCGAACAGCAATTTAAACAGAATTACCAAGTTCTAGATCGACAATAAAAACAGTTCCATGTGAATATTGTTCGTGCAGACATTAGAGAGCTTTAGCAACAATCGCCCTGGAAGATGTTCTCGTTTAGGAAACAGATTAAGCGCATTCGTAACTGATATCGAGACTTCTCCGCGATGCAACAGGCCGCCCGCAAAGTGCGGAGTGCGGAAGAAAATGGGAGAGGAGTGTGCGAGAGAGATGACACGAACATTTTCGGGGCATTGATGCTCTGAATCCAACTCGTTGAGGTGGTGTGGACTAGACAGAAAATGCCGTCTCTTCCCACGCCACCATTCACCAACAAAACAGAAATCAATTGGTAAAACATCCACTCCAGAGAGACTTTATATATTCATGTATGTCGATTGTTTCGCCCTTATTAGACGATAAAATTAGCATACTTGCCAGGCAACGGTTTGTTGAAAACTTTAACATCGTCGTCGTGAATGTGACCAGTGTGTGTACCAGATACTTTTTTTAAAAAACGTCTTCTAGATATTTGATATGCTAAAACTCTCTATTGTCATAGAAATAGTCTTACTTGACGAATAAGAGTTTCCGCTCTTCACTGTTGGAAAGACACATTGTACGACCAAGGCATTATGTCATTTAAAAAACGTTCATGTTTCGGTTAATAAAATATTTCAGTTTGGTGATTTTTAGTGGCTTCGAATTTGAAATAGTCCCAAACACTTTTCCTACATTTAAATCAAAATATTTCGAAATTAATGAAAATGCTTTTAAACTTATGTACATGGAAGTTTTGTCGATTCTTTTCCCCGGCACGATAAATTTAAAATTAAGAAGACGAGAAAAGAAATCTCTGTTCTCTAAAAAACTCGCCGTTGCTTAGACTACAAAAACGTGAAACAAGTGTAAAAATTTCAAGAATTATGACGATATCTTAAAAGCAGACCGAAAATGTTTTATTCGGTTCAAGCAACATTTTTGCTGAAGTAATAACTATTTCCCCTCACAATTGAATCGATTTTAGATGCTTCGGTTTGATGCCGTCATTCAAATTTAGTGGTAAGATTCCTGAGTCAAGTTGCATTTGTAATGGCATTAAATAATGCATGTTAAAACACTGCGAGGCACAGAGCTGACGACAACAAACGATACCAATGCAACACAAAAATTCAGTCGAAAAGGTTAGCACTTCAGGGCTTATTCATTTTGTTTAGATGGGGCATCTGTTATGAGAGCACAAAATTTGAGGTAAAATTTGTTGCGTTGATATCTTCCTTCGAAGCGAAGAAATATTGGAAATTTTATGTGTCATAGTCAAACGCGTGACAACCATTAGAAGAATTTTAGAAAACGTCAACATGCAATGAAACGGAAATGATGAAATCCTAAATCAGGGCTAAATGCTGAGAGTAAATATGCCACAAATTCTAGTAAAGCATGAGACTAGGCAACTTGCGATACATCGGTATCCCAACAGCTCACGTGACCTATTCTAGAGACGCTGAATATGTCCATTCTAAAACTTTATACGAGCGATTTCTTGCCTTGGATTGCAGGCTTGTAGTACTTACGCCAAAAGTACTTCAAATACCCGAGGGGATCCGTGAAAGAAAATTCGTTGCATATGGATCGATCGCAAATATTTTACATGTACCCAGCATGCGAATACAGAAGATTGTGAGGGTTTACCTGCTTGTTGGGTCATAGGCTGACACTTGTACTCCGCACTGTGATGTACTGATGATACTACAGCTACGATACGTTTCATGACATGAGCGTTACTAACAATGATCGCAAATTCAACTTGCAAAAACAAGTAGACTGATCATTTTTAATTATTAAAATAAACTTAACACGGACAGTTATGGAACAATTGGTACAATTTTGTGTCACTTTTATGTTGTATCTATTTTGAAATTGTGAACCGTTATTTCATGTATGTAAGCTATTTACGTGTATTTATTTATAGAGTTGCGTTCTTTTCGGATTACCAATCAGAAATATTTTATTTTATTGCTTATTTGCCATATTATCTTAAATGTATTCACAGCATCACAAACTTGTCAAGATTTAAAACATTACGTGTTTAACAAATTGAATACAAATTCAATTTAGTATTTGTGAAAAATAAAGTTTTAAACTGAAAATTGTTCTTAGCCATAATATTATTTCTTTTAACCCAATGGTCTTCTATCGGTCGCATAACGTTACGTTTATTTGTAACAAGTTTGTAAAGCGAAGTTTTCATTATTTTGTGCTATTTTTTACGTGAACATTGTTGCTGTAACAGTAACAAGAAAATTACATTGTACGTTGTTAAGATCAATATTTTAATGATCTGGGGTTACACCTAAAATCGGCTTGTAGCGGATGTGTAAGTCGTTCCCTCCAAAAACCGGGCATACACAAGAATTACATCGCGTATAGTTTGAATTAAATTACTTTGTGTTTGACAGTTCGGAATCAAGTGGTTTGAAACACGACTAAAACTAATCAGAAGCCTTCCCACTTTTAAATCGACGCCTCTCTGAAACTGAAAGAAAATGCTGCTTGTGATGCTTCTGTTCACTCACATTTTTATATTTAAAACAAGATGTGATGTAGCTTACTATATTTTACAGGTTTCATAGAGTAATCACTAATGTTATTTTAAAAAATTGAAAAATTAATCGAGTGAACGCCTAGCTTCCTTCAGTTGTAATAAGTTAATTACACTTGTATTTAAGTGTAATTAATAAGTTAGTAAAAAATTAACATATCACAGCTTTATAGAAGGTAATAAATCAAGAAGTGCTATAAGATGTCGAGCGGCTAGACCGCAATAAATTTGACAAAAAATAATAGTTTGATATGTTTGTAAGTAGAATGGTTGAAGACTAATCCTGGTCTACTACCAGTTGTTGGAAAGTGGTTGAAAAACTAATGGTGCTAAGAGAAGGGTGCGCATAAAATTATGTACTTTTACTAAAGAACATCCATATAACGTGTTTCAAACTTTGATTCAATTACTAAAATAATTATGATTGCAATAATTAATCCTTAGTGGTGTATAAAGTAGTTTCTACAGTGGTGTATAAAGTAGTTTCTTCAAAGTAAATGTTACTAACTTCTAGGGCATGTACGGAGTAGTATAATGATTTCATTTTGCCAAAAAACTTGTGGTGTGAATTTTTATAGAACGAAGTTAAACATGAGTCATTATATGTAATATGCTACACATGTGACATTACACCCTGATTGTCAGGCTCACTCAATGCACAACTGTTCGGCAGGTCTCGTTCTGATGCCGTCAAAGCGTAACACCAGGTAATTATACACCTCATTATTTTCAGGCGTGAATGACAGTACATCCCACGTACATTTTAATATACAATTCACAGACTCGTAGAAGGAGATTGTGTGAACGTGGCCAGAATCAGTTATTTATTACTGCATTGTGTGAGTGTTCTTGAAACATCTCCAGTCGTAGCATGGGAGTTTATTCATGATAGTTAATTATTTATAGGTATTGGCAATGGAGCAGATTTCTGTGATTTTTGCATATTTTTGTCCTTTGTTTGAGTGCATAGATAGGTGAAATTTCTTAACATTTCGTTAGAATATGATGATATATAGATTATTATGTTAGTTCAAATGTGTGTATATTTATCCAATTTTTCCTGTTGGTGCATATTCATGTAATTATAGACACATATTTTGTTAAAATGGACATAGCAATAAAATGTTTCATATTCTCATAAGATATATTTATTTGTGAACGTTCATTGATTTGAAAGAGCTTGTCACAGCATGTTTGTTTTCAATTGGTGATAAAATAATTGTTCAAATGTAGGATATTTCTTGATGACATTTTTTTAAAAATATTCAATGCACTTAATTGAGGTGAACATGTACTTCATTATTTCTATTGGAAAGGAGAGTAGATTATATTATGTTTGCAAATCTTTTCATTCCAAGCATGTTTCTCCTGAATTTTAACAACAAAGGTTTTTACAGGAGATGAAATATTTTTAATTTTTAATATCATATAAAAGTACATATTTAAGAATTTGTAGGTCATAAATGCAAATCTTTAAAAGCATATTTCAAGTTTTTTAATTTTTAAAAATTCTCACCCTTGTCATAACACAATTGTGATGCTAATAGTTCTTAGAAAATGATTATTGGGTAGGAGAAAATCAAAAAAGAATAAACACATGTTTCCTGCACATGTACACATATCATTGCGGCAGTACTTGTAAAGTCAATAAATCATATTTTTCTGTTATTTTAGTATTTGGTTTCATGTGAAAAGATATTTTAAAAACTGGAATTAAATAAACTAACCTTTCAAAGTAATGTGTTGTTACTACTGAAGAAATAGCAGGTACTGCTATTTCTACGTAGATTCTATACCTACATCAGTATTTCTATTATTTTAGTTACATGGTGTTTTCAACTCTTGGTGACAATGCAATCAGTTTTTGTATAATACAAGTGGAAGTCTTAATATTTGAATGAATATTTTATGACTGTTTTATATTTTGTGTCTATTCTCGCATACTACTTTTGTAGTATAGAGGAAGTTATGTAATGCTGCAGCGAAAAACGGCCATTTCTGACGGAAAAAATAGTATTGTATCTCTGCGACCGAAAAAATTTGATAAATCCCTCATAATTGCGAGTTGACAATTACCGCATATGTCAGTTTTGTTAAACTCGCAAAAACATTGCAAAATGAGAGAAAATGAGTGCTGTTGTAGCTTCACTAGTTTTATTAGGCAACCAAGTGAATGTGTTACACGCTTTCGTGTTGCAGCCACCCCTGCCATTGAAATCACTCAATAGTAATGTTAGCTGACACACCGAAGAGGAGAATTTAAATAAAGGAAAGGAGGGAAGAAACAAAAGAAGGAAGATACCGAGGAAAATAATGAGGATAAGAAGAAGAAGAAGATGAAGAAGAAGAAGAGTAACAGATATGAGAAAAATATATACGAGGAGAAGAGAGGAAAGAAGGAAGAAGAAAGAGGAGGAGGAAACGAAACAAATGAGATGAAGGAAAACAAAAATAGCGGGAGAGAAGGAAGAGGAGAAAATTAATGAGAAGAAAGATAAGAGATAAGAGACGAACAGAGAAAAAAGGTGAAAAAGACACAGATGACAAAAACGACGAGAAAGACGAGGAATAAGAAGAAGGAATAGCGTTTATCTTAACCCAATACTACGTATTCTACATTCACTCAAGAAATCATTTACTCTGTCCATCCTTATCTCTCTCTCACGAACCCCCGTACAGCGGTATGCGGTCAGATCGTCGCCAGCTAATTAGTTTTGGTAGCGCTCAACAGTCAGCCGTGACGAGCGAGCGGCGGGCGAACGGCGCATGCGCAGTGGCATCTGCGCCGGCGGAAGGGAGGAAGCGAGGGCGTCTCCGCCGTTCCCGGACAGCACGCGAGGGCCGCGGCGCGCGACAGTGTGTGGAAGACGGCGGGTGCGGCGGGAACCGACACGAACGGGAGGAGCTGATTCGGAACCACGGGTACGTTACATGCTTGCTGATCTCGATGTGATGGCGTTGCCAGCTGGTGATGTTTTGATTGAATACATCGGAATGCTTGTTGCATTCCTTATATATAAAAAAAATACAAACGCGTTCATTTTATTGAGCATTTATACAGAATGAAATAATTGAAGTCATCATTGTCATGTTAGGATTAGTTCACTAAGTTGACAACATCTACTTATTAATTATTTTATCCTTTAATAACGTCAACAACACATCAGCAGTACTCGCAAAATTTATTTACGCAGGGCCGGATTTAGGTATTGCGAAGCCCAAATAATATCGTGTTGAGAACTTCTTATGGAAACTAATCCTCCAAATTTACTAAAACCAGTTATTGTAATGGAATATCTTTTTGTGCAATTACAAATAAAGATGAAAAAATGTTGATGAAATTTAACACTTATTATATTTTTAATTTAAATACATGATTAATTATAATTAATTTTTGTAACATTATTTTACAGTCTCAAATATATCTGCAAAAAGGCAAGCATCCTCCTTGAAAAGTGGAACCATAAGCAACTGCTGATTTCCTTGAAGGTAAATCCGTCACTGCATTTAAATTGCGTTTAATTACCTTTTATTTAGAAAACAACTGCTATTTGGGTTTTTCTTCGTCAAATAATGAATGCACCAATTGCTTTATTAAAAACATTCTGTCTTTATATAATTATATGTATTTATATTATATTATCATTTACACATTAATTTTCTGTTTTTAATCCTGGAATTAATAAATAGAGGTGTATTACTCCTTTTTTCATAGAAAAGGCCCAACCCCTGTAAAAAGTTCGAAATTATGAAATATTTGTTATGATAACATTGATATTAATAAGCGACGAAGCCACGAACGGGATAACCGTCTCGGTACCACGGAATATTACGTTCTTGTATGTCAACGATACACCATTCCTACAAACACATTTGTATACATTTAGGTATTGCGAGGCGCAAATCATATTGTTTTGGGACACCCCCCCTCCTACGAAAAAAATCCTCAAACTTTCCTAAAAGACATTGATTGTAATGGAATATCTTATTGCGTCAAGTCTGTATGTGCATTATCTGTTTGTTACAAAAAATATAGGATTTAAATGTATTATATTTTTTACTTAAATACATTATTAATTATTATAATTATTTTTATGTTAATTAGACATTATTTTACAGTTGCAAACACACTTTAAAACGTTTTTTTGCATATTTTGTCTTTTTTTCGGGGAGGTCCCCGTGAACGGGAATCTTTAAGCAACTGTGTCATTTTCTTGAAGGTAAATCCGGCCATGCATTTATATTGCGTTTGATTCCATTTTTATTTAGATAATAACTGCGATTCGGTAACTTCCACATTAAATAATGAAGGCTGTAATAATTTTTAAAACTTCATGTAACTCTATCTATTAGGTATATTATATTGTATTATCGTTTACACATACATTTCATTTTTTTGATCCTGGAAGTAAGATGAGGGAGCCGATAGCTTCTTCTTTCGTAGAAAAGCCCAACCCCTGTAATAATTCTTCTAAAATTACGAAATATTTGTTGTAATAATTTGTTGCAATATTTGCCATCTCGTGGCTAAAAACAAACGCCGCTTTCCGTTCACCAAGGATACCAGGATTCGATTCCCGAACAATCCCATTTGAAATTGCTTCCAACAAAACGTGCTTGTCTGCTTGTAAGGGGCTAGTCCAAACCCTCTCATGTGTCCTAAACTCTACCACTGTCCTAATTCCTTCCCAATTTAAGCCGCTGGATAGTGACGCAGAGGCGCGTGAAAAGAGGCGCGTACGCGGAGATGCTACCTGGCGGTCCTCTGTACCTGGCGGTACCTGGCGTAAGAGACTGTCTACTCTTACGAATACCTAAACGTTGTATTCAATAATGTGATCGCTAACGACCTAGTTGTTGGTGCGACCTAAAATAAAACAAAAAAAAATAATACTAATAAACGTACAGACCACGACGGGGAAGGAGTTCAGTCCTCACCACTAGTAGATTACGTGCTTGATGATGTTGACGGAGGGCGTTGCTAGCTGGCGATGTTTTGATTGAATACATCGGAACACATGCTTCTTAAGGGACGCACAAGTCCTACGTTGAAGAAAGGAAAACTATTTATGCTTTTTTTTCCAAATCTGATGAGACAAAGTACTGTAATCAAGACTCGATGACGTTTGTTAAAAATATTTGTTTCTATTGCAACCGTTTTTCTCCCCATTAAGACGAGTTATGAAACAGCAAACACTGGATATTTCCAAGCACACTCGCATTAATTACTTGTTTCCGGATAAGACACGGTTCCAGTATGAGACACCTCTCCTGAAGAAACAATCAACAGTAGTCCCGGAATACATTCAAAACGAATACCATTCAGTTCAAAAATCCATTTCCCCATAAAAATGTGTTAGCTTCGTAAAATGACTGAAATAATACAATTCATATTTGTCAATTATCATCGTGAACGAAATTGTATCGTTTATTTCAGAAACCCGACCAAAGCCAAAATATTAAACACGCTTTATGGTCCCAAAAGGAGAGAAACATTGTGTAGTGCATATTTATGTGAAAAAATTCATTTATGAACTATTCTAATAAAAAAATATTTTGATATCTGAAAAATTGGGAGACTTATTCTCAGTTTTCTTGCATTGGGTTAAATGGTTCAATTAATAATGAAGACGTGTATTCTATTTGCATTATGAATCTTCATAAAAAATTATTGGTGAATACTATAGATTATAGTAAGCCGTATATTAGTGATACTTATTTCCCTCGGGTATACGTACCTATTGTTGTATTTTACTTTATTTATTGAAACGTATGAACTACAAGACCATTCGCCGCCACAATCAATAGCAACTGAATAAAATATGGGATTGTACATACATTACGTAACGTACATTTGGAGTATTTTCACTACCCCCTTACCCTGTAACGCATCGGAAAAACGCGAACCTACAAATAATTAACGCTTGCGAAAGCTTTAAAATGTACAAAAAGTAAAAATAAATTTAACATCATAAAACCGTATTAACTTACCTTTATGATGTATGTTAAAATTTACAGTAAAGAAATTCAATATTTTTCTTAAGTTATGACTGTCTTATAATTGAATATGTGAAGTATATGGTTCTCGATATATTTCAAACAGTCAATTGACTGTCTAAAATAAATAGAGAACAATATAATACACAACTTCAATATTTGTTATATTAATTGCAAATACACTATTTCGTACACTTAAATTTATTTTTGTGATTTCTTTATCCCGGCCCACATCACTCTCGACATCAACTGAATTTAGCTTCGCTTAACACTGAATGAATAGAAAAGAGAGAGGAGGAGATAGGATAGGCGTTGCGTCGCCGTCACAGTTTTACCCCAAAAAAGCGTTATATTAACTATTGACGATGAGTCTGCAAAAGTACCACGAATTGTGCGCGGTGCATATTATGGAGTTAACTATCGAATTTTGAGAGATTATTATGATTATATTTTTTGCCCTTCGCAAGCATATTAGAAAACTCAAGATCAAAATATTTTTAATTATATTGAAATAGTGTCAAATAGTTATTATTAAGGGGCGGGTTTTAATGACCTAAAACATTACCAAAATGGTCAATAAAATGCTTCTAAAATGATTTTAAAATGCCTTAAAAAATAGAAAAATTACGTAAAAAGTTTGATCAAAACCTCTTCAGATGAACAACTCAAGTTGTTGAGTATGTTACTGATGTAATCGAGCCTATTTCCTATTGTTCAAGTCAACTCAGCTTGCAAACTTTTGATTTAGACTGTTTTTTGAAATCTTTGTCTAATTATTGACACCGTCAACTGACATCCTGCATGCAAGTAAGTTAGGTGAATCATGTTAACGAGGGCTCTTGTAAAGGCATGGTCGCGAGGAAGTATTATTTGGTGTTTTACCTCCTGGGACATCAAAGAATGTCCCAATCTACCACCTACTCTAATGATGCCATCCTTGTCCATAAAAGGATGAAGATTTAAAATTTTTGAGTTTTTCGCAATGTGGCTTTTATTGGATAGAGCAGCATATTCAGCAGAAAAGGATTCTTTCTGAACCGCATTTACGATCAATAGAAGGGCTTTACGTAGCTCCGTTGTAGGGAGAGGACCTGTTTTCTTAGGCAGTAACAAGGTCCTGTATCTACACTGATAGATAAATCGACAGCAATAAGCTGTTATTCGCAGCAACTTGTGATGAATTGAGAGTTGAACTTTCTGATAAGCTCCAATAAGATATGCTTCTCTTCCGCACACGTGGTGGTAAGAAAAGTTTGTGAATGAAGTAGTAATTGTACGTTACCACTTTCAGCGACCTCAGGTACAGAGTTCCACTGAGAAAATGGCTGGATCATCCATTCTGGACCGTGAAACCATCTGTTGTTAGAAGCCAGAGCTCTGGCAGTGACCTCCCACAATATGAGATCAGCTGGGTTATCCTTGGAAGAAATGTGTAACCAATCCTCCACCTGGGAACACTTTCTAATTGCAGCAATTCTGTTGGCAATGAAAGCATCCGATTTATTAGGACCATGTTGTATCAAATGCAGTACCACAGTGCTGTCTGTAAATAAATATACAGAGTTGATCTTACAAATTAAAGACACAGCATTGTAAATCTTCATCATGAATTTGGCTAGTAAAACTGCCCCACACAACTCGAGACGAGGAATAGTGGTGCCAGCTAAAGGTGCAAGCTTTGATTTTAATGCCATGAGGGCACTTGCCCTTCCTCCGTGTAGATTTTCACTGATCACATACACACAACAGCCATATGCTTTTAGGGAGGCATCCGCAAACCCTGTAAGAATTACACTGCTTGCCCCACCGCATGTCACCTTTCTAGGAAATATCAGATTTGTTAATAATGGTACCTCTGTCAATAATGTTTCCCACTGAGTGACCAAATCTCGAGGTAGACAGGCATCCCAGTTCAGCTTATGCTCCCATAACAACTGCAAGAATATTTTAAATCTGATTGTCACAGGAGTGACTAGACCCAGAGGGTCGTACATCGATGCTATTATGTGTAGCACTTTCCTCTTAGTCCAACCGCCGCAGTCACCAAGAGGTTGGGTAATAACGTTGTGAGCTAGATGCAAGGTATCATTTCCTGAACGCCAAGCAAGAACTAATATTTTGGCTGCTTGGTCTGAACCCAATGCAACTAGATCCTCCCCAGGGGATTCTCCTAGCAAAGTAGTTATCATAGAGTCATCATTGCTTCTAATCTTTCTTAAGTTGAAGTGGGCCTCTGAAAGCAGATCTGATATTTGTTTAAACAAATAAATTGCCTTAATTGCAGATTCTGCACCATGCAATAAGTCATCTACATAGAAGGAATTGGTAATAGTAAGGGCTGCTTCTGGAAAGGCAGCTTCATTATTAATAGCAATCTGTTTTAAGCATCGTGTTGCTAAAAATGCAGAAGATGCAAGGCCATAAGTGACAGTCTTTAATTTATAAGATTTCAGAGGAGCTGAAGACTGCTCCCTCTAGAGAATTTTTTGATAATTAGTATGTTCTTCATTTAATCGAACCATGCGGTACATTTTTTCAATGTCAGCCGCAAAGGCGCAATTGAAGATTCTAAATCTTAGAAGTATATCAATTAATTCAGGTTGCACGTTTGGGCCAGCCCAGAGGATATCGTTTAAACTGTGCCCAGAAGTGGTTTTCACCGAAGCGTGAAAAACAATTCTTAATTTGGTGGTAAGTGAATTAGGATTTTGCACACAGAAGTGTGGAATGTAATTACTACTCCCCTTGCATCGCTACATTCCTCGGCGTGCCCGAGAGCAATGTATTCTCTCATAAATTTTATATAATCTCCCTTGAGTTTTTTATCCCTTTGAAATCGATGTTCTAAAGACAGCATAAATTGCTTTGCCAGGTGGTATGATCTCCCTAATACCCCGGGGTCTGCTTTAAAAGGCAATGATACAGAGAACTGACCACTAGGTAGCCTTCGGGTTGTGGCTATAAAATGAGCTTCAGTGGGGTGAATTGAGTCCTCAGAATCTACAGTGGGTAGAAATTCATTTTGATTAGTTTCGTTCCAGATTCTTTGCATATCAAATTCCTTATTACACGTCAGTGCATCCTGTTCTTCCAGGAGGAAGAAACACTT